>JAHDVF020000418.1:0-600000 GCA_022606425.2 Lepidostoma basale
AGGGTGGTGATTGAAAACATGCTTTTGTATTCATATATATTTTATTGAGTTTTTATGATCTACCGATTCTATTAGTACTGTCAGAAAGAATCGGCAAAGAAAACCAACAGACTGAACAAACAAACACAAACAAACCATCACGCCGTTTCTCCGCAGGGGTAGGCAGAGAATGGACCACCACACTACTCTATCCTGGCAAACCTCTCTAGCTTCCTCCACATTCATACAACGAGTCATACACGTACGTTGATTCCTCCAACTTCTAACATGACCAACCTTTAAAATTTGATTAATTTGGTCATGCCATGTTTTCCTCGGTCTGCCTCAACTTCGTACCCCATTTACATAATTTACGTATACTTTCTTAACCATTCTTTCTCCATCCTTACGTTCCATGTCTGAACCAACGCAGCGATCCTTTCATAATTTTGTTCATAATACCTTCTTCCGCTCTACATTCCTTTCTTATATCAGCATTTGAGATTCTGTCGTTTATCGTTCTACCACACATACGTCTTAGGGACCTCATCTCTACCGCATTTATTCTGCTCTCATCCTTCTTCTGCCAGTTCCATGCTTCGCTTCCATACATTAGGGTTGGGACCAGAACTCCATTGTGAACGGACGTTCACAATGGAGTATTAAAAATAAAATAAAGCTGTGTTCCAGTGTCTGCAACTCGCTGCTTCTTCTTTCAAGAAGTAGATCTGAAACAATGTACAAAAAGGCCATGAATACATGCAAAGGTTAATTAAAAATATATAGGAATTAGTTGGACCTTTGTATTTGGGTTAGTGTTAATAATTTTCTATATTTATTGCTCTGACTCGATGCTCGATTAATTTCTAAATTTAAATTATTTTTGGTTTTACAATAATTATTTAATAAAATATTTATCCATACAGTTGTAGACATTTCGAAAAGTGAAAATATGGAAGATTTACAAATGTTGCATGCATCAGATTTAAAATTATCAATTTCTAATTTTTCCAGTATTAAAGTCTTCAAAACATATTTTTGATTTCTTAAGTTTTGGAAAAAGACTTCAAACTTTTCCGTTATCAATGTTTGGAAAATTTGATAAGCTACCAGACCAACAGTCAAAGATTGACTAGATGGATATTTAAGCCCCCCGCGGTTTAAGGTTTCCAAATAAGATACGTTCGATGAATAATCTACAATCAAATCACGAGAAGAGGTCAGAATCTCCAGGCACCCTTCGCATTGACACTTTTCAGTAATTTTTTTTGCAACATACCCGCAAATATATACGAGTACTTCATGTGATAGGTCATCTATCTCTACCTCATGGCTCAATAACAATATGTCATCAATCACTTCATCTGAAATTAAGTCTCCCGAGTTTTCATCAATGGAAGTCATAGATGAAAAAATTTCTCTAATGGTAATAACACCCGAAAGATGAGAATTAAATTTAAGTAGACCCATAAGTTTAATTTTTTTCTCAGATTCTAGAATTTGTTGAACGGAGATATGATAATTTGTTCCGCTCATACGGCGATATACACCAAAACGTTTTTCTAATGGATCGGTCTGAAACTTTCCTAGAAGAACATACTGGGCATTGCACTTATTCAATAAATATTCCACCAGCTCTATCATTGCCTGTGTGGTGTGGAAGAGAGCCGAATATGTCTCCTTGGTCAGTCTGCCTCTATTTTGAGAATTCCATATTTGTAACCATTGGCAAAATTTTAAAAAGAATTGAATACTACTCTGCTCCAAACTGTGAATAGGTTCGGCAAGAGGCAAAAGTAAGTTTGAACCTTTTTCAGGATGCTTTACATTAACGCATGTCCACCAATCGCAAATAATTTTTAAAAAATCCCGTGTACCTGAAGATTCTTCCCCAAGATATGACTCTAAGGCCGCTATATTTTTATCATTGAATAAATTGATAACTAATTGAACATTTTGCCGTTCTAATTTTGTCGGATATAATGTTTTCTGAGATAATGCATAGGCTTGTTTTATTGGTAACATTTTCTCTAATTCATAAACTTTAGCTAAATGTTCCATTTTGCATACTTTATATTCATGAAAATTGTTAAATGATGGAATATAAAATGTGGAATTCCTAGTGTTCAACCAGTTATTTCGTATATTTTTAAAAATGTGAACAGTGTCAAACAAAAAAATATTTTTTTATTTGAATCAAACGGTGAGGGAATACTTGATTTCATCACACCGCCACACATCCTTTTAAACAAATTTCTATTCACCTGATTATTATCACTAATAACACTTAAAATTTCATAACCCACATTACTGAGTACCCCCAAAACCTTTGTGACGATTTCCAATAAATAATGACTATCTAAATTTTTTACAGGAAAAATACCAACAACATCAGTTTTACCAGAAAATACTGATGTAACCATAAAGGTTTGCACCGTGGTGGCTAATTCTAAATTTTTATTCATAGAAAACCCTTGGAGTTTCCCACCTTTATAATTAACTTCTGGTTTCACATATATTTCATCTAATAAGAGATTCACTAACCTTTCATTAGCTGGTAATCTTTTAATTGTTTCTTCGAGATATTTCTTATGTATTATCCCAGTGCAATTAGAACCTACGTTAAATGTTTTGATGTAATTTGGGTGAGGTAGCACTAACAAACCAGAATCCCGTAAAAAACGATATGCGGCAGGATACATAAAAAACATTGAGCTACTAAATATCAATAATTCTGTTGAATATTTATTCTTTGAGCTAACCCATAAACTTAATTGTTGTTCAATGAACTGTAAAATTTTTTTGTCTTCAGTACCAGAATATAATTGTTGTAATTTTGTTGTTACATCATTAACTATTTCAGTGGCTGTTAGTGAATCTATGATTGTATTGTCTAGTGAACTTAACAAATTCTCAAGTTTTGAAAACCGATCACATTTTAAGTCTTTCCCCAAAACCCACAGAAATTTCTTTATATCTAACTCATTATTATTATAAAATATTTTAATATCAAATTGATCAGTTATTGTAATGGAATGTGAAATTGAAGCTTTACGATTGAAATTTAATTTGTATAAAATAATATGATCATCAAATATTTTTGATCCCCAATTCCTGATATTGAACTTCAGCGGTTGGTTCAATATATCCTCCATCCTCGAAATTTGGTCCGATACGAGCCAATTGGTGTTTGCTTCGTCAGACCGCCTCAAAATATCAGCTCGTCTTTGGGAAGGATCTTGTCGTGAAGTAGTCTCTGGCTTGGAAAGATACGAAGGCAAGTTTGGGAAAATCGATGGAACTGCTCCATTTCGAAGGCGCGTTCTTTTCTTTGGCAAGATGTGTACTTGGTCTGAAAACCGAATAAATAAAAACATTACATATTGTGCCTACTAAATTAACTATAGCAAATCTGAAGCACATTCGAATTCATATAGTTATGACGGTATTTTTTCAAATGTATGTTCAAATTAATATACGAGTACAGCTATAATTTCACTTTATTTCATCACAATTTCATCACTGTATATTTAAACTACTTTTAATTACAGAAGGAAGAAGAAAATATATACCTCCAAAAGAAAACTTGTCCTCTGTAAGGATGTCACTGGTATGAAAATGTTTCGAACATACAATCATATGTCGTTTGACCACTAAATTTTTTCGAGGAATGCAGGACACCCACTTTTTGGACATTTCGGCATCGAGGGGGAATTTGAATCCGGAGACATATTCCCCTTGATTTGCATAGTTGGATTTGCAGCCGGGAACACAGCATTTTCTAGGCATCTAAAATGATAACATTCGAAACGATAACATGTAACTTATTTAAATAAAAATATATTATTTATACTTTTAATATCCAACATCACTAATCTATATTGAAAGAACAACTGCAAATGGCAAACTTGAGGTTATTCAATTGAAATTGAAATATTTTGCTTGAATTACATCTCAATACACAATATTTTGTTTTTGATAACACACATTGATTTAACTTATTGAACGCTAAGGCATTAACTTTGTGGAATTCCATAGTTATATACTTAGGAAATTGAAAATAACTTTGTTTAATCCACTAAGTACACGTTGATTTAATTAAATAATGGTTTTATCACAAAAACATATCTGTTTAAATTTAATAACACAAAAAACACGCGCCTAAATGTCAAATCACACGCGATACTGAAAACAGGAAATATATCAACTGAAACTTAAATTTATAACACAGACATATCAAATACATATATATTCACACCTTTTATGAATTCTCATAAAGATTTTACCAGAAATAATGTAAGAAAACCCATAAATTTATCGAAATACACTTGATAAACGAGAGCTCATGTTATGGAGGTTAGAGTGAAGATGGAGGTATGCTCCGAAACATGTCGTGTTTTTTAATAATTAGTGGATTAAACAAAGCTATTTTCAATTTCCTAAGTACACGTTGATTTAATTAAATAATGGTTTTATCACAAAAACACATCTGTTTAAATTTAATAACACAAAAAGCACTCACTTCGAAATTTCAAATCACACGTGATACGTGATACTGAAAACAGGAAATATATCAACTTTAACTTAAATTTATAACACAGACTTATCAAATACATATATATTCACACCTTTTATGAATTCTCGTAAAGATTTTACCGGAAATAATGTAAGAAAACCCAAAAATTTATCGAAATACACTTGATAAACGCGAGCTCATGTTATGGAGGTTAGAGTGAAGATGGAGGTATGCTCCGAAACATGTCGTGTTTTTTAATAATTAGTGGATTAAACAAAGCTATTTTCAATTTCCTAAGTACACGTTGATTTAATTAAATAACGGTTTTATCACAAAAACACATCTGTTTAAATTTAATAACACAAAAAGCACTCACTTCGAAATATCAAATCACACGTGATACGTGATACTGAAAACAGGAAATATCAACTGTAACTTAAATTTATAACACAGACTTATCAAATACATATATAGTCACACCTTTTATGAATTCTCGTAAAGATTTTACCGGAAATAATGTAAGAAAACCCAAAAATTTATCGAAATACACTTGATAAACGAGAGCGGCCGGTACGAATTCCTAGGAGACTCAAAGAAGTGCATGGCCTCAACCCAAGTCAAACCATAGACAATATAGAGGATCATTGCGGCTTGATATAATGTCAAGATGGCACTGATTTGACCTAGAGCTAGAACCATAGACTTTTCAAATTAATGCCCATAAACAACAGATTCGAAATTAATCTCCTCTTACCGATGCTGTGTAGCTAGTACACATTTGAAGTCTTGAATATTTGTATAAATGTAACATATAGAATGACCTCAGATTTTCACTATTCCTTCGTTATACATTTGCACGTTAATTGAAATAATAAGTTATACTTCTTCTTCCTCCTCAGCCTTTGTGTCACCACTTCTGGATATATCGCCTCTTTGAAATGTTTCCACTCCTTTCTGTCTTTTTTTACCCACTGTTTATCAGCTATTAAGGCTACATAATTGGTCCATCTCTTCTCATTCTTACATAATTATTACATGCTAAATACTTGTTAAACACAGAATAAGTATTTTATAGAAAATTGGAAATGGATTACCAATGCAATCAAACAAACCATATACTAGTAAGTATGTCGCATTTTAAAGTTAATTTAATATCTTCTTCTTCTGATTGTAGATCTTGCGATCTGTTTATGCAGAATATCAACTTTCTTCCTGTGATGAAGAAGACCAGCCTTCTCTCCATCTCTTTGGTGGTCGACGGCTCTCTGGAGTCTCGTGCTTCACGATCTTAGAAATTCTTGCTGGATCCATTCTCTCGATGTGGTCTCTCCAGAATCGTCACTTCTGCCTACTCCATCTCACTATGTCTTCAATTTTGCAAGATCTGCGAATTTCTTCATCGGGTATCCTATCTCTAAGGGTTCTCCCCACAATAGGTCGCAATGTTCTCATTTCTGCTACTCTTAACACAGTGTCTGCTCTTGCTTCGATTTCCTAGGTCACATCCTGATGCACGTTTTATAAATTCTAACTTTGCTTTCTACTAGCATATGCTTATTGTCCCAGACAGTGTCCCTTAGGCATCCGGAGATAACTGCATCAGTCTGCATTTTAAAGTGCAAAGAGTAAAGTACTGTCTCACACATACTCTTTACTTCTCACTCTATCTACTTCACGATCTATTAAACCTGTCTCGTAGTATGCCAGTACGAGTACAGTTGTGTCTACAAATAATTTATTATTCAATTTATCACAAATGTTTTAAGCAATGTAACTTTACAGTCTGTATTATTACCGACGGATTAAATCACATTTTAAATATTACGTGACGTCATTACTGTCCTGTTGCTTGTCAACCTTTCAAAGGTCAGGCTGTTTTGTGTGTAATTTAACAATACAAATAAAGTTTATAATTTTACGTGAAAGAAGATATCTTACTTCCCATTTCTTTGCTAGTTTAATTTTGTTTGCTGCTTCTTGGGCCTTTAATGTGGTAGTTTCTTGTTGTTTTCCTCCTTTTTTCTTTCTAGCTAGCATTTAGCTGTCTCATTTATCTTGAGACTATCCCAATTGTGTTAAATAAATTAACGATCTGTTCCGACAGATCGAAGTTTGACTATTTATGAAAAACCATTTATTTTTTCTCTCTAAATCCCTAAATATAGATTTTACTGTAGTAGTTCCTATGTAATAATGTATTGTAATTTCGCATTCTAACTAACTAACTAACTAACCATCACGCCGTGTCCCCGAAGGGGTAGGCAGAAAGAATGGACTGCCACACTTTTCTTTCCTGACGAATGGTAAAAAAATATATATGTGAATGATGTAAATGGAACCAGAAATAGAGGAATACCGAGGAAAATGTGGCACGATCAAATAAATCAAATATTGAATGTCGGCCATGTGAGGAGTCAGAGAAATCGACGCGCGTGCATGACACGATGTATGAGTGTTGAGGAAGCGAGAGAAATATGTCGGGAAAAAAAAGTGTGGCAGTCAATTCTTTCTGCCTACCCCTTCGGGGACACGGCGTGATGGTTAGTTTGTTAGATAATTATGACAGGTCTAAGTCCTGTAAGCGCCTCGACCACCATATTCTGTTCCCAGAAAACAATTTACATCTTTGTCTCTATTGAGATACAATTAATCTGATACTTACCTTTGTAATGATCACTCTTCAATTCTCCTTCTTATTATAAAAGTGGAAAGGGACAAGGGAAGTTGGATGGAGGTGAGGGTGAGGGGTGAAAAGCAACAAGGAAGAATGTACTCCAAGTATTTAATATATAGATATCATATTATGGTAACATTAGTATGGTGTATGTCTACATAAATATTTATATAATTCTTTACACTCTGTAAAATATATTTACAAATCTTTTCTTTTGGCAATTACATTAATTTACATCTTAACCCTAAACACCGACTATCGCATCTCGTGCGAGATTCATTCAGGTAAACGTGTGCAACCCTCGATTTTGCAAATAAATATGCAATCCCAATTTATTTAATAAATAAAAACACATAATTTTGTTTAAAAAATATTAGCCCGTTTTTTTGTAGAGATTTAAATCTATTTGAGGTAAAGTGATGTAACCCTCTAAGCGTTGCAATCCCATTTCAGGTAAAGTGGTGTAACCCATATTATTAAGTAAAATGATTTGTTTCGTACAAGCTAGAATCCAGTGTACTGACCAACGAATCAACACCAGAATGAAAATTACTTATATACGCAAAATACTATTTTTAAAATAAACTAATTGACTAACCATCACGTCATCTCTCCGAAGGAGTATGCAGAGAGAATTCCTGACATGCTCCTCTCACTTCCTTAGCATTCATACATCGTATCATGCATGCACGTCGATTTATCCGACTCCCCACGTGGCCGAAATAAATTATTCGATTGATATAATCGCGTCACGTTTTTCCTTGGTCTTCCTCCATTTCCTGTTACATTCACATCATTAACATATACATTCTTTCCACGTGTCCAAACCATCTCAATTAACCATAATTACTATTTGTATGTAATAGAAAAAATAACTTAACTGGTCACTAAGATGGTTTGGCCATCTGCGTCTCCTGCGGGGCGAAAAGAGAAGGATGGAGTGCCACATCGGTTAAAGTGTGGCAGTCCATGCTTTCTTAAATCAATTCGGCGAGACGGCGCGATGGTTAGTTAGATTTGATAATTAATACGAATGAACTAGAAGTATTATTATAATTGATGGGAATGACATTTGATAATGCCAACGAAGGGGTAGGCAAAGAGGATGGATTGCCACACTGCCCTATCCTGATAAAACTCTCGCGACTCTTCACATTCACACGTCGTGACATGCAAGCTCGTCGATCGTTCCTACTTTGAACATGGCCGCCTTTCGGCTGTAATTGATTAATTTGGTTATGCCATGTCTTCTTTGGCCTTCCATTACTAAATTATTATAAACTTGCATTAAACAGATGTTTTTATTCGTATTATAGTATCGTTTACCTGGGTGTCAGTTGACCGGAACGTTAAAAGCAGCTCAACTCAATTGCTTTCATTAAAACGAATCCACAATTTAGCCGCTAAAAAAGACAAGGAAATGTTGTTAAAATGAACCACCTAACTTGTATGGAGCAAATCATTTTACAATAGTTATTATGTATAGCCTATTCCGGCATACTCTTAGACAAAGTTGAATCCATATTTGTAAATACACTTTCTACATATATTTGTACGGACATCCATTATAAAAATCAAAGCACAACCATACATATTAAACATACATTCCATTAAAAATCACATTTTTCTTTATAACCTAAGCATCATGATACATATATATCTGTACTGCTCACACAATTCAGTGCTGCCGTGATAAAAAAATATAAGCAGAAATGAAATTTAACTACTATATAAAAACAGTTGATTATATATATTGAATTTTTTACATTTTAAACCATTTTTATATATTTACGGTTATGTGGAATTATAAAAAGAAGAATAAATACACGTATATTGATAACAATTGAATTAAATCAAAAATATCGAATTCCGCAACATTAGCGTGAATGGTTAATATCTGGAGCAAGTAGATGAGTTTGTATATTTGGGTATTAACTAACTAACTAACTAACCATCACGCCGTCTCCCCGAAGGGGTAGGCAGAAAGAATGGACTGCCACACTTTTCTTTCCTGAAATATTTCTCTCGCTTCCTTAACATTCATACATCGTGTCATGCACGCGCGTCGATTTCTCTGACTCCTCACGTGGCCGACATTCAATATTTGATTTATTTGATCGTGCCACATTTTGTTCGGTCTTCCTCTATTTCTGGTTCCATTTGCATCATTAACATATAATTTTTTTACCATTCTTTCAATATGTCCAAACCATCCTTTCATTATTTTGTTCATGACACCATCATTCGCACCGCATTCACTTCTTATATTTTCATTCGACACTATCATACACAGAGTATCCACACATTCGTAACGATTTTGGATTTTGGGAAGTATGTTAACAAAATATGGGCGAATAGAGAGGGATATTGAAAGAAGGGTTGGGGTAGGCAACAAAGTGAATGGTGCACTTAAAGTTGTCATCGCAAACAAAAGCCTATCCAAAAAAGCTAAAATGGCAGTGCACAATGGTGTGCCGACCCTTATGAATGGAAGCAAAGCATGACAATTTCAAAATAAGGATAAAAGTAGAATAAATGCAAAATCTGTGTATGATAGAGTGTCGAATGAAAATATAAGAAGTGAATGCAGTGCGAATGATAGTGTTATAAACAAAATAATGAAAGGATCAACGAGATGGTTTGGACACAAGGAAAGAATGAATGAACGAAGAAAGAATGGTAAAAAAATAATATTTTAAAGATGTAAATGGGCCTATAATAGAGGAAGACCGAGGAAAACGTGGCACGATAAAAAAAATCAAATATTGAATGTCGGCCACGTGAGGAGTAGGAGAAATTGACGCGAGTGCATGACAGTTGAAGAAGCGAGAGAAATATGTTAGGATAGAAAAGTGTGACAATCTATTCTTTCTGCCTACCCCTTCGGAGAGACAGCGAGATGAAGATTGGGAACCTATTACATATTATAGTGAATTTGGTGTTTTGCTTTTTATTTTTATCCATTCATTTGTGTTAAAAAAGCACTGAATTGTGTGAGAGGTGCCCTTTTTTATATTGTGCATTTTTTAGGTACTTCGTAGTAGATATTATAATCTATTTATATATACTAAAACATCGCAGGCCAAAACGGATTGAGTGAAAAGCAGTTCCGATTGATGTATCATCCGAGTAGCTAACAAAACCTTACCTGCAATTATTGATATTATAAAAGTGTGGCTATGTTTGTTTTATGTAAAAGTAGGACGATTTTGGCCTGTAATATGTGAATAAGTTAAAATATATTTAAAAAATCTTATGACAAACCAAACTCTTGAAGAGTTTTAGCTTCCTTGATGATTTGCAAGAACAAACCGTCGATCATTAACCAACTGGGTATCGCAAGACTCTCGCGGATGTGTTCTCAGAGAGTGTTGAAATATTTTGGACACATAGCCCGGAGATATCTGGACAACCTTGAAAAGCTCATCGTCATGGGGAAAGAGGAGGGAAAGTGACCACAAAGACGACCACCGAGTCGCTGGTCCGATCAAAGCACGGAGCTGACTGGTCTCTCATTATCTGCAGCCTGGAGACTGTCGGGTGACAGGAGCGCATGGCGTGCCATGGTCAATGATTTACAGGATGGACATGACCCTCAATCACGAGGAATGCGACTGAGAATCGCATTTCCTTCAATCGATTTCAGCAGTCCGATTCGCCCAACCTAGCCAGATAAGCCAGAACATTATCCATTAGGAGCTGTCTAGGTCTTCCTAGAGGTCTTACTCCGGTTGGTCTTGATTGCTCTGGTCTCTTTGGCTCGGCATACATGCCCAATCCATGCTAGGAGACCGGCTCTCACGGTGCTCGTTATAAGGGGCTGCTGGGTCATCGTACGGATCTCTTGGTTGGTCCTATGCCTCCAAGTTCCCGCTACAACACCGGGTTTATATCCCAGGATCATATTCAGTATCCTATTCAATTTTTTTACTATTGAAATGAAATAATCCCCAGCAAGTGTGAAAACTAGTTTGATCCTTCAATATATACATAATTACCAGTGGCAGTACTCCCATAGAAGCCCAGAAGCCCGGCTTGCGTAAGAAATTTTGAATCAAAACCTTTTCTGGCTTACGGAAGGTCTGCTTTTATGGCTATTCCTCTTTAAGTCTAATCGGAACATTGTTGGAAGGTGATTTGGTGGGTTGTTGATTCATGCAGAAGCATGATTACTTAGATTTGGGGGTTTTGATTCAAAATTTTCTTGGATTCTATGGGAGTACCGTTACTGATAGTTACGTTTTAGTTTTTATAATAATTATACATTAAAAAATAACATTTTTTCATCACAATTACAGATAATTCACAATTTATATTATAAAAATAAACATTTCTAACTTAATGACTTTTATACGGAGTGTCAAAAAATAACATTCCTTCATTCTTTCAAAGGGACATATCCTTATTATACATCTGCTAGCGGATTCATACACATTTTATTATTCTTCTTGTTCTTCTCCTATCCTAAATAAAGTGTCTTCCTCTAACATATGTTATTTATGTATTTTCTTTTGCTGTTGTATTGCTATGTATGTAGCGTAGTAGCGTAATGTGGTCTGGGTCCCCCTTGGTTGCAAATATACATTTTATTTTTAAACATAAGTCCCACATGGACGGGGTACGGGCCTAGGGAGTGCACGAGTGAAGCTGACGAAAGGCGCCGCTGCGCCTATAACAGCTTCGGGTAAGTTGACGGAGCCCTCTATGGCTCGGCCATAATATCCAACTTCCGATAAGAGAGGCACAAGAATAAGAAAACAGCTAGACTTCAGAAAAGGGTTATGCCGCGGTTAAATAAGTTATTTAGTTTAGTTAGTTAGTTGGTTGGTTCGTATTGAAATAATTGTAATATAAACGTGACATGAGGAATATTTTTGTTATTACCATAGAAGATAGATTCATCCGCCTAACAGAAGTGTTGGTAGTTTCAGGACACTCGTATAAAAGACGTAAAACATACATTTTATATATTTTTACTGATCCGATCTTAGTTCATTGCGGGATTAAATTATTTTCTTCTTCCTTGGCAATGGTAAAGATCTTTCTAAAAGACAGCTAACCAATTTGTAAACATAACAATACTGAAAAATGGTATAAAACTAAAAAAAAAAACATCTGTTATATACTAACTAACTAACTTACTAACCATCACGCCATCTCCCCGAAGGAGTAGGCAGAAAGAATGGACTGCCACACTTGTCTTCCCTGACATATTTCTCTCGATTCCTTAACATTCATACATTGCCATGCACGCACGTCGATTTCTCCGACTCCTCGCGTGGCTCACATTAAATATTTGATTGTGCCACGTCTGTTTTGATAATTTTATTATATTTTATGGGAATGACGTGTTTCCCCTTGCTACGACATTATCAAATGTTAAAAAAAATATATTTCTCAATGCCTCAGACAGGCAAAACATGTCATTCCATAAAAATATAATAAAACTTCTAGAATTATTATTTTTTATTCGTTTATATAACAATTATATATAACCGATAGATATCTCCGACAGCACAGATTGAATTACATACCGGGCGCCAGAACCATCCTACCTCTGGTGACACCGGTGGGAAGAGCTATTAGTCTGCTGAACGCGGTCTCCTCGGAGATCGATGTCTTTCATATTAGTGAAGGTATGTTCAGGGGACAAATACTCTTGATTTTGGAAAGAACCATCTCTAATGCGTTCCTGGTATTATGTTGTATGTATATAATATTTGACCTGTACTCAATAGATGCCTTAAACATTTATGCTGTTTGTTATGTCTTTTGAGTAAATAAACTGATTTGATTTGATTTGATAACTTGTTTATAAAAAATGCATTTATAAGGTAGATTAGGTGACTAGTGACTTTTGTAAAAATCGATGAGCGCGCATGTTATCATGTATGAATGAATAGGAAGCTCTAGCGGTCGATTCTATCTGCCTACCCCTGCGGAGAAATGGCGTGATTGTTAGTTAGTTAATAAGTGTCCTCTCCATCTCACGTTTAGTCCGCAACAAACCAAGAACGGAGCAGTAAATTATTTATAAATTTACAAGTATCAAACTCTCTATATATAATATAACATTAAAATACTTATATTGTAATACATAAAGGTACATGGATTTAAGCCTTTCTAGCTTAGTTCGAGGTTTATACACATACAGCACACTCACGATTTTCCGGGACACTTGAGTCATTGAAAACATATTTCACAATAGTACTTATAATGCAAACAAAAACTCAAATCTGTCACAATGACATTGGGCAAATAGTTCACATTTGCGCCATCGCCGACATACATTTGTGGAACCTGGATAATTGGCATTCCAAGGAAACAGGCCTACGATGGTCAATTAACCAGGTTTTACAATTATCCCATTTTTCATATATCCAGGTCCAAATTGTGCTTTGGTTTTTTAACCAGATTTTGTAACCACATAAACAGAAAAGCAATAAAAACAATTCATGGATTGATGCATAAAACAATTAAGTTTAAGAAAAGTTTAATAATTAAATTGTAATTTTGCATACACATACAAACAATACATTTAATTATTGTGACTTGAAAAAATCGGTTATGCAGTTGCACGACTCTTCGTGAGATTTACCGGTGTCAAATTCTTGGATTAGTTTTAGTTTCAAATCAAGGCCGTTATATTTACGTTTGTGAAACATTGCGATCTAAAATGGACCACCTTCGATGAATACAGAACAAATACCTATAAATTGTCAGTTTACAGAGATCGAGGAGGCAGTGCTCTCCAATTACAGAAGTCGAGAATGCAGTGCTCTCCAATTACAGAGGTACTCTCCAGCCAATTAGAGGTCGAGAAGGCAGTGCTCTCCAATTACAAAGGTACTCTCCGGCCAATTACAGAGGTTGAGAAGGCAGTGCTCTCCAATTACAGAGGTCGAGAAGGCAGTGCTCTCCAATTACAGAGGTCGAGAAGGAAGTGCTCTCCAATTACAGAGGTCGAGAAGGCAGTGCTCTCCAATTACAAAGGTTTAAAGCCAGAATGTCGAGTTCAATTAAACAGGTTTCTTTTTTCCAATTAAAGAGGTTTTAGTGCTCTAAGGAGGTGGGACCAGAACTTTTCTGACAATTATCCAGCTTCTACTGTATATAATCCGACAAATTTCTACTCACGATGAAAAATGAAGGAAGCCAGTTAAAAAGTGTGACGCTGTCAACACGTGCGTCTTACTAAGAAAGTAGGTATACATAAGCGCATATGGTGAAGTTTTAAATTTCTCTTTGTTGAAATTGTTTTCATGTTTTCGGATTAACCGGGAAATCGATTTTACGGGATTTTTTTCACCATCCATTCCGGAAAATCGGGAGTGTACTGTTAGTACTAATGTTACACTTACTTGAATACAGCGAATAATCTTCTCAATTGTGCGATGAACAAATGCAGTCATCATAAACACACGTTCCTTTGTCATTATAAACTATAAAATAACACCAATTGATGTGAACACGGTTCGTTCCTTTGTATATAACCGCGATATCAAGTGTTTCCCTAAATGTAATGTTTTTACATCCTATTCCGGCATTCCATCATACATTTTCATTAGTATTAAATACTTAATTAGAGATTAGATGTAGTGACATGTTTCACCTTGTTAGATCATTATCAAATGTTTGATAATATCATATATCACAATTCCCGAGCAAAGCGAAACACACTACTTCCATAAAATATAAAAACACAACATTTTCCATGACTATTTTCTAGAATTGTATTATATTTAATGAGAGTGACATGTTTCACCCTGTTAGAGCATTATCAAATGTTTGATAATGACAAATATCATAATTTCTGAACAAGGCGAAACATATTAACTACATTAAATAAAGAAAACTTCTTCTACATTTTCAATGTATTTTTTCTAGAAGCTACATTATATTTTATGGAAGTGACATGGTTCACCTTGCTAGGATATTATCAAATTAAATTTGAGGGGGAGTAAGCGGAATCCTATTGACTCTTCGAGCGGTGCATGGCCATCACTGTGGTGATTGATCTGATCCCAAGTACCTATCCACACCTCCTCAACTTTGGTCTCCCCTGGAAACTATGCGAAATGTTAGAGATCGAGTGTGAATAACCTCGGTGGATAATATTGATGCATAGGCTAACGTGGAAGGACACCTCGCCAACCCGTCTGGCAAGCGTGGCGTTGTAATGCCAACCACCCCCCGTATGACATGTCATACATGGAGAAGTATGGGGGAGGCCTGTGTCCAGCAGTGGGCGACAACGGCTGTTAAAGAAGAAGAAGAGAAGAATATCCTAGCAAGATGAAACATGTCACTCCAATAAAATATAATAAGACTTCTAGAACATATTTATTAATACAGTCCAACTCGGTTATTACGATCACGCAATGGTGTATTTTTGTTTTGAATTGCAACTTTTTGTGTTACGTGACGGCTCCAAATACTTTGTGTCTTCGTGTGATGGGTATGTTTATAAGTAATAGCTATTCTCTGATATAAGGAGTAAATTCGGCCAATCTCGTCTTCCACGTAATATCCAAAAGCTGGACTGTATTAAATACTCAATATAATTGGTTTTTAAGCAACTTGAAATAAGACAAATGCAATTCAAAACTCATCGAGTGTTTTATCCGTTGGATACAAGATGTAGAAACAGTTCCATTAGGGAAATATAACTAAGAAAACTTAAAAAATAACATTCATATGCAACACTGGCTGATGAGGTATTTTCCCTATCTAAATACATCAATAAAATATTTATTTGTATACATATCTCTTTGAATTAAAAATATATTAAACTAATTAAGTAACTACTTCCAATTTTTGTTTTTATATATACGTTGAAACCCCTATTTAACGTTTTTTAACCACCCTACCTATTTGATACATTCACTTTGACTGTACCATTCTACGATATCCCGTATCACGTACGGGCTTGAGAAAAAGTAATGTACCTAAAATGTACAAAGTTTTAGGGATACGCGCGTGTGCCATCAAAACTTGAGCACAAGTCTTCATAAATACGATAGTTTTACAAGGGGTAGGCCAAGTGTGCGGCTGAGTATTTGATGTTTCCTAATTAAAAAAAATAAAATTAGTATACAACTGCTTGTTTTTTGCATGTTTCTCAGAAAAAACCCAAAGGTAAGGCGGTTATTGTCAAAAAGAACGAAGCATTACAAATCGAGTCGAAAACCGAATGCCAGAAGGACAGATGTAAACCGGCGAAAATTGAAAAATGATGGCCAATCACCACGTTGCGCGCAGTATGCCGACCAATCACGGCCGAAACGATGCGCCGACTCATTGTCAAGCGCATGTAACTCGCATATTTTGAATATTTTCCACGTAAATTGCGGGAGGCGATAAATGGCGTTGAGGTTTGCAACCCATCACACCGCGTCTCCCGCGGGGCAAAAAGAGAAGGATGGAGTGCCGCATCGGTTAAAGTGTGGCAGTCCATTCTTTCTGCCTACCCCTTCGGAAAGACGGCGTGATGGTTAGTTAGTGAGTTAAATTGCGGGAAAAAAAAACGTTAAAGCTGTTAAAATATGTATTAAAATATATCGGGACTGAAATAATTAAACGCAATTGGCGGGAAAACGTTAAATATGGGGACGTATAATACGGGTTTCACTGTATTTTGTTGGCTTTTGGCTGGCATCGACAGACTGATGAAATAAAGACAAAAAGTGGAAGTACATTAGAACGTCGTTTATCCCGACAAGCCGAGACGGTGAAATAATTATTTATCTGTAAAAAAAAGACGAGGAAATCTTGTTAAAAAATTAAATCTCAGATTATTGTTCCAGTACTGTAGAGTAATGCAAGCCTTTTTATGTGCATGTACATTATATACATACAGTAAAACCTCGATATAACAGACGAATTGGGGGGAGAGGGTATCCGTTAAAGCTGAAACTCCGTTCTATTTATTGTCTTCGGACACTCGTCGTAAAGTGACGTTGCTGTTTGATATCGACGCGTTTGCTTTCCGTAATCCTGCTTTGAAAAAGGAATCAAGTTTATTTTGCACTTTTGAAGTTTGCTAGTGAATAGTCAATAAATGTTATTAGATCGTCGAGATGTGATCTTACCACTCATAACTTCAATTTTGTCAGTGTCATTTCTTCTTCTTCGCTATCTTCACTTCCATCCTCGCCATTATGTCTCTAATTCTAGTGCTAGACGTATGACGTGATTATCACGGCCGCTAAAAATTGTTTACACGCGGCGACACTTGTATTTAAGCATGTATAATATTAACGACCAATCCTCACATATGGCATTGAATCGAGGGCAGACACTGTCAAGACAAAGAGCATGCTCAGGACAACCGAGATGAAAACACTCGGCGCTATAGCTGGCAAGACCCTACGTGATCGAGTTAGGAATACAGCAATCCGAGAAATCTGCGAGGTCCAAGATGTGGTCAGATGGCGACGTCAAAGACGGCGATACTGGCATCAACATGTAGAAAGAATGAGCTAAAATAGGATACCACACGTAGCGCTCCATGGAACGCCAAACGGACAACGCCGACCAGGAAGACCCCCGAAACGGTGGAGAGAAAGCTGGAGTTCAGCGTCTCAAGAGAACCCGCCTGAAATAACAGACTCCTAAGTCTACCAAAAGTGAAGAAGAAGAATATTAACAGGACATTTTTAATTATTTTACATTTGACCGGATTTTTCATCCCTTATATCCGAAATTCGTTATATCGAGGTTTTACTGTACTTGTTTTTGCAATAAAAAATTGTAATTTCACAATCAATAAATGAGCAGAGGAAAAAAACAGATTTATACCTTATTTTGCTAAAAGAATTAGAACCTGTTAAATATAACAGGTTCTAATAATCCGGAACACCTACAGTCCCAATTAGTCCGGATAAACGACAAAAAATATATAATTATTATTTAAAATGAACTTCCATCAAGAGATTTCAACAGATAAAAAGATAATAAACATTTTTCTTTTAAAAGCAACATAATATATAAGTTATGGACTAATAAGTATATCTGCACCTAAAGTTTTGAACTAGTTTTCATTATTATGGAAAGATTGTTCACAAGATGTGAAGAGGATATATTTGAATGCTGGGATGGTGAGGTGGTGGAGTGTGCTTGAGTGTGTTAGTAAACAAATGAGGTTATTACTACGAGCGGAGACCGGTGGGGCGAGGACTGAGGTAGATACGTGTTGGTCTAGGGAGCGGGCTCGCTATTTGGTCTGGGGGCCGACTCCGCGGTGGGTCGGAGGCGGAGAAGCGTAGCACTCCTCCGATGAGAATTCTAAAATGAAAAAAATATATATATATAGTTACTAAATGAAACGATATACCAGCGGAGCAAGTAATGAGTTTCAGATATTTGGGAGTAGAGATCTGCAGCCAAAATGACCTTTATACCCAAGTACGAGAACAAGTCAGTAAAGCCTCTGCCGTGTCAGGATGTCTGAAGAATCTGGTCTGGAAGAACAAGATCAGAATTTATAAAACATTCGTGCAACCTATCATGACGTACGCTGTAGAGACGCGGGCTGACACTGTGGAACTACTAAGAACATCAGAGATGAAGGTCCTAAGATCAATTATTGGAAAAACTCTCCGAGATCGTGTCCGTAACGTAGACATAATAAAAACTTGCGAAATAGAGGATATTGTTCAGTGGAGTAGATCCAGAAGAAGATACTGGAGGGACCATGTAGCCAGAATGGATGGTGACAGACTCGCATATACAGCCGCTTATGAAATCCTCTCCGGACACCGCCCACCTGGAAGACCGCCTAAGAGATGGAGGGACAGCTGGATCTCATCATCCGACGATATGATTTCTGTGTCACAGATCGTCAGATCTATTAAAAGAAGAAGAAGTTACTAAATACAATGAAAACAAGAAAACGAGGAAGACCGAGAAAAACGTAGTATAATAAAATAAATCGAATATAAAATCTTTTGCCAATTCCATGATTCATATAAGATAACCATTGTGCTCTGCCAAGTTAGGTTGTAATTTATAAATCAAAGGAATTTGATAAGTCTTGAGAATGGCAAGCTTGGTAATATAGTGGCCGTGTCCTCACCGGTAGGGCTGGGCAGCGCGAGGCTACCGAGGCTGCCTCCGAGCAGGGCCTCTCCCTCCTCCGAGGGCAGGCAGGTCTCCACCATGGCCTCCAGGCAGTTCACAAACAGCTCGCTGCTCTCTGCGGTGCAGTTGTTGCACTGGAATAACATAATAGTATTATATTCTACTATATGGCTGCGAAACCTGGACTCTAAAGTGAATGTAACAAACCGTTTGGAAGCGTTCGAGATGCGGATATACCGCAGAATGCTCCGTATACCGTGGACCGATAGGGTCAGTAATGCAGACGTACTACAGAGAGCCAGAGCCAATAGAGAGCTGTTGTCGAGTGTGAAAATTAGAAAGGTCTCATCTTTGGGTCATGTGCTAAGAGGGGAAAAAAATACCACCTCCTTCAACTGATATTAATGTGGAGGGTCCCCGGCGAGTTGGTAGAAGGCAGCTATCCTGGCTGCGGAACATCAAAGAATGGACAGGAATAACAAGAGTTCAGAACCTGTTCCAAGTGGCGCAGGACAGAGATGCCTTTGCTGCAGCAATCGTCAACGTTAGGGGAACCTGACACGGCACCGAAAGAAGAAGAAGATAAAAAAAGACATAAAAAACTTGCAAAATAGAGGACATTGTTCGATGGAGTAGATCCAGAAGAAGATACTGGGAGGACCATGTGGCCAGAATGGATAGTGATAGACTCGCATATACAGCCGCTTACGAAATCTCTTCTTTGACACCGCCCACCTGGAAGACCGCCTAAGAGATGGAGGGACAGCTGGTCATCATCATCCCTGAAGACGTGATTTCTGTATTAGATTTATTAAAAGAAGAAGATGTGAATTCTACACCAGACCAAATACAGTGTGAGAATCATACTGCTATCGCCAGGAATCGAACGCTGGACCTTCGTGGTGGCAGTCAAAGCACTTACCACTCGGCCACGAAGGTCGACATTCTGTGTCATAAATCACCAGATTTATTAAAAGATGAGGAGAGAGAGAGATGTTTGACTTGAGAAATATGTATTTTGTCTAACCTTTGTGAAGGGTCCGGCAAATCTCCATAATCCACCGAAACCGCAGCTCTGCATGTAGTGGAGCTGTTGCTGGCTGGCGTCTTCCGATGATATCATGTTCTGAAAATATACAATACACCGCTTGAGAGAAAAGCATTCACCTGATCAGTGTTGATTTACACTTTATGTCATCCATTTTCTTCTAAGAGATGAATTTGTATATTTAGAAAGAGTGGGCTAGTAGCAGTGGCGGTACTGCCATAGAAGCCCGGAAGCCCGAAACCTCTTCTGGCTTGCAGCCGCTTACGTTCAGCTCTTGTGGCTATTCCTCTTACGTTTTCTCCTCTGGGGTAGGCAGAGTTGGTGGTGCCATACCATACCGTTCTGTCCTGACATACCTCTCTAGCTTCCTCTACATTCATACATCGTAACGTGCACGCTCGTCGATTTAACCATATTTGAATGCGATCGCCTTTTAGTATTTTCCCTATGAACAAAATAACAAAAGAGCCATTAAGATGCTTTGGACGCATGACAAGAAATAATGATAAAGAAAGTATTTCTTATCAATGCAAACAGAACAAGAAATACAGGAAGGCCGAGGAAAATTTGACACGTTCATATCATTTAAATATTAAATGTCGGCCACGTCAGAGAAATTTGTGTGCATGACACGATGTATGAATATAGAGGAATCAAAGGGAGAAACGGCCCATTCTTTCTGCCTATCCCTTCGGATGAGACGGCGTGATGGTTAGTCAGTTAGAGAAGGGTTATAGTGATGCCGTTTTGTTTTGAATTGTGCAGCACGAACCTGTATGATGCTCTGTACAGCACTGAGGATGACCTGATCATGGCACAGGGTCAAAACATGATTGATCTTCATGTCCAACAGGCTGTGACTGTAAAAAATATGTAATTTATGTATTAAATATTAATAATATGCATAAATAATACCAAGTTGCAATGTGCAAATACTCTTGCTACTTACATGACAGGAAATACTTTGGGAAAGACGACAGACCCTTCGGCCAAGTATTGATACAGTATTCTGGTCTCCGATTCATCTGAAATATCCAGAAACAATTTCATGTCAAATAATGTAGATCTGAAGCTCTGAAACTCTTTACATCACAAATAAGGTAATGCCTGTGGGAAGGGCAATAATCCTTCTAAATTAATTTCCATCACTTCAGATGAGGACATTTTTCACAAGAGAGGATGGATCTCCATACTGCTCGGTCCTGACATACTTATCTAGCTTCCTCTACGTTCATACATCCGTAACACGGACACTCGTAGATTTTTCCGACTTTGAATGAGGCCGCCTTTCAGTATTTGATTAATTTGGTCATACAATGCTTTCTTTGGTCTTCCATGGCTTCTGTTTCCACTCACACTGCTTGTATACAAGATTTTAACCATTCTTCTTTTGTCCATTCGTTCCATATGTCCAAAACATATCAAGGAATCATTTTTTAATTTGACTTATAATGCAATCTTCTGCCTTACAAAACTGCAGAGAGAATGGACTGCCACAATACTCTATCCTGACACACCTCTCTAGCTTCCTCCACATTCATACAGAAAGTCATACAAGCACGTTCTGACTTCTAACATGAACAACCTTTAAAAATTGGATTAATTTGGTCATGCAATGTTTTCCTCGGTCTGCCTCGACTCCGTACCCCATTTACATCATTAACGTATACTTTCTTAACCATATTTTCTCCATCCATGCATTCCATATGTCCGAACCAACGCAGTGATCCTTTCATAATACCTTCTTTCGCTCTACATTCCTTTCTTATATCAGCATTTGAGATTCTGTCATATATCGTCTTAGGGCTAATCTCTACCGCATTGTTTCTGCTCTTATCCTTCTTCTGCCAGTTTCATGCTTCGCTTCCATACACCAGAACTCCATTGTGAATGGCCGAATCTGCCTTCCAAGCTTCACTTCCATACATAAAGGTTGGCACATCCATCTTTGCTTTAGTGGATATATTTTTAAATATTTGCAGTGATGACTGACCCTTCTTTCGATATCTTTCTCCATTTTTCCATCTCTATAACTTGCTCCAGTTTCTCACCATTTGCGCATATGTCACACATTCTTCTTTTTCAAATAGCATCACTTTAGACTTGGATAAATTCATTACAAGTTCACTCTTGCTGCATACTTCATACATTCTTGATACTAAGATTTGCAGATTTTCCATACTGTCAGCGGTTAACACAGCATCATCTGCATATAACAAGCAGCTGACTGACTATTTTTATTATATAAAGATATTTAATTAAAAAGGAACATAAAGAGTGTTGCTTTTCAATTCCAAGGTTACTATTAGGGGTAAGGTTACCATAAGTAATGCTTTTTTTTCAATGAGCCATCTTTAAAATAGTCTCCTTCGGTCTGTAAGGCAGTAAGGATGTGTTATAAGTTCAAAAAGAAAGCGACAGAGGCAACGAAGGATATTTGCGAGATTTACGGTGACATATTGGATGTCAGGAAATGCCAATGTTTGGAAAACGAGCCTCGAAGTGAACGACCCGTCCAGACGAATGAAGCAGCCGTGAAGTCTGCAATCGAAGACGACCCGATGCTGACCATTGAGAAATTATCGGAAAAGGTGGGTAAATCCTGGAGGATCCTAAAGAAGTTGGGCAAGATTAAAAAAGAAGGTGTTTGGGTCCCACACGCATTGGCGGACCTCAACGTGGCTAAACGGCTCAGCATCAGCAGATTATTGCAAAAAAAGAACAATTAAACGCAGTTCTTTGTGACTTAGTGACTGGTGATGAGAAAAATGGTTTTCTTTTCAAACGTTACGAAAAAAAACAATGTTTTAAACGCGGACAAAAGGCTGTTTTAACCCCTAAATGGTCATTGCATTCTAAACATGTGTTATTGTGTGTATGGTGGGATTCGAAAGGAATCATTTACATCGAAATATTGCCACAAGCTTATCGGCAGAGTTATACTGTCAACAATTGGATAGATTAAATGAAGCACCAAAAGAGGCCAGTTTTGGTGAATAGACACACCGTCACTCTTCAGCGCGATAATGTTGCAAAATTGACACGTGAAAAACTTCAGGATCTTGGGTGGGTCACCCTGTTGCATCCTCCATACTCGCCACATCTCGCACCATCTGATTTTAACTTATTTCGTTCTATGGAACATTTTCTAAGAGATCAAAATTTCAATTCCTTAGAAGAGGTGAATACAGCCCTTTCAGACTATTTTTAGTAAAAACCCGCTGAATTTTACAAGAAGGGCATGGATGTAGAAAAAAACGACATTACTTATGGGTACCCCTAATGTTAGAAGAAGAATTGTTTTGTCACATATAATATTGGAGGTTATGGTTGTCACCTGTGGTGTACTTGACCAGGGTGGCGAGAACGGTGAGGACCAGCGCCTGCGTGGTGAAGTCGCTGAGCACCTCGGGGTCCAGCAGGATGTTGTTCTCGTTGGATACGGAGACACGTCCGCTCCTCTCCTGGACAATGACACAAGCCACTCATGATATAGACACATTCTTGTGAAAATTTTCATTCAAATTCCATAATCAATCATTTTTATTATTAACCTCTCTGATGCAAAAAATTGTTTTTTATATAGATTTAAAATGGGCCTAAAATGGAATTTAAAATCAATTAATTTAGAAAGATAAAACTCTTTGTAATCAGGAAAAATACATTATCGTGACCCTCTACTAATATCATAACACAAAAAGTCGGACGGGCTTGCCTTACTGGTTGACCCTAGGCACGCAACTGCTGACAAGGCACCATAAGAAAAAGAAGAAATGCATGACATTGCCAGGACGGACTTCCTGCTGAAGTAGTTTTTTTAAAAACAGACATTTTGCAAAAATTGAATGTATATTTCAAATCAAATCAGTTTATTTTCTCAAAAGATATCTAGTCTATTGTGAACTGGTAAAATATAATACATAAAACCAGGAACGCACGAGAGATGGTTCAACTTTAGGAATACAGAATCCTCGATCTCCAAAGCGATCATGTTCGGAAGTTTGATTGCTCTCTCCACCGTCATCACCAGAGGCAGCTTGGTTCTGCGCATATTAGGAGATACAACCGTCTTTGCCGACGCTGTCGCAGATAACCACCCGGAAAATAAAAATGGATAGTCTCCAAGATGACGGAATTCTCAAAGAATCCCCTGACAAGTTCTTCTTCTTCTTCTTCACTTTCGGTAGACTCAGGAGTCTGTTATTTCAGGCGGGTCCTCTTGAGACGCTGAACTCCAGCTTTCTCTCCACCGTTTCGGGGGTCTTCCTGGCCGGCGTTGTCCGTTTGGCGTTCCATGGAGAGCTATGTGTGGTATCCTATTTGAGCTCATTCTTTCTACATGTTGATGCCAGTATCGCCGTCTTTGACGTCCCCATCTAACCACATATTCAACCTCGCAGATTTCTCGGATTGCTGTAATCCTAACTCGATCACCCCTGACAAGTGTTTATGATATTGAATGATTGTGTTTACTGACCTTGGATGTGTCGGGATCATCGCTCTCCACGCCTCCTCCTTCCGCCATGCTGCCAGGAGAGGCGGGTCCATCATCTTCCATCACCTGGAGAGAGCATAATACAATACTCCACACCACATCAACATAAAGAAACTTGAAGAGCGTTATAAACGTGCGATACTTACACACACGTCGTATCCGCTGTCCGCGTCGCTCGGTATCACATTATCCCCCCCTTGAGACGCGGCCAGCTCACATTCCTGGAACACGTCACGCTGTACAATGTTGTTGGACAAACAAACAAACAGATAAACCATCATGCCATTTCTCTGCAGGGGTAGGCAGAGAGAATGGACCGCCACACTACTCGATCCTGGCACACCTCTCCAGATCCCTCCACATTCATACAGCAAGTCATACACGCACGTCGAATCTTCCGACTTCTAACATGACCAACTTTTAAAATTATATTAATTTGGTCATGCCATGTTTTCCTCGGTCTGCCTCGATTCCGTAGTCCATTTACATCATTATTTCTCCATCCATGCGCTCCATATGTCCAAACAAACACATCCTTTCATAATTTTGTTTATAATACCTTCTTCCGCTCTACATTCCTTTCTTATATCACCATTTGAAATTCTGTCCTCAACATTCATACATCATGTCATGCACGCACGTCATTCAATATTTGATTTATTTGATCGTGCCATTTTCTCGGTCTACTTCTATTTATAGTTTCATTTACATTGTTAACATATATTTTTTTAAATTTCTTTCTTCATTAATTCTTTCCATGTGTCCAAATCATCTTAACGTTCCTTTCATATCTTTATTTTGTTCATAACAGATTTTCCAGAGAGATCTAGGCATCATCATATGAAATTGAGCTTGGTTATATTCTTACCAGAGCCATGGAACTGAAGGGTCTCTCAGCTGATGCCATGCTGGACGGTTTATCTGGAATTGGAAAATATATATTAATATGAGGCATATCTAGAAAGTAAGTGTACTGAGGCTCTCACGATCTGATGGATTTTTTTTCCCGACATGTTGACTACATTTCCGTGTAGCCTGACCCTTCCCCTCCGCAACGAGACCGGTTCGAGGTCAGTACGTTGAGAAGTGTCGACGCGACAACACGTTTTGTGAAAAATGTCAATCCAATCTCCCGCCAAGTGCGAAATATGCGGCGATAAATAGGATGATCCACCTTCAGATTACTATCTCTTTACCTCCCTGAAGCTGCACATGGGTGGAAAAAGGTTTTCAACCGACGAGGAGTCTATTTGTCTTCTTTCTTTGCTTCCTGATTATCGAGGGTTGTGATCCAAAGAGCTGCCCGTGGCTAAAACAAAACGCCTACAATCCTCTCTGGAGTGGTTTAAGGCATCACGGGCGTGTGATAGAGTCAGGTGGAGGACATCTTTGTGTGACAGGAAAAGAAGAAGCCACGGTAGCACAGGACAGCTTGTTAGTTAGGTTATCTTACTGTTGTAGGCAGAGTAGATGGCCGCCTGATCCAGCATGTCCCAGGACTTCTGCCGCCTCCCTCCGTGGGAGCCCGAGAGGGACAGGTGGATGGACGTGAGTGAGGTCGGCATGGAGGAGAAGTTGATGGACAGCCCGGAACTTGAGGTGGAAGCCTGCACCGCCTGGGAAAATGGCTGCAATGAAGCCAGTGTTTTGGAGAAAGAAACAATATATAATAATCAAATCTGGTAATAACAGACTACCAAAGAATCAACATTTTCAAAATAACATTGTTCTGATGGGCACGGACAAACTTTCATACACAATTTTGCTACTTCAAGTGAGTTTTTTTCTGAATGATGTCTATTGCATTTATTTTTTTCCAAATGATATCTATTGTATTTATTATTTTCCTAATGAAATCTATTGTATTTATTCTTTTCAAATGATATCTATTGTATTTATTCTTTTCCTAATGAAATCTATTGTATTTATTCTTTTCAAATGATATCTATTGTATTTATTCTTTTCCAAATGATAACTTTTGTATTTATTTTCTTCCAAATGATATCTTTGTATTTAGTTTTTTCCCAAATGATACATATTGTATTTATTCTTTTTCAAATGATATCTAATGTGTTTTTTATTACCAAATATCCATTGTATTATTTTTTCCAGATGACATCTATTATATTTACTTTTTTCCAAATGATATCTATTGTATTTATTTTTTTCCAAATGATATATTTTGTTTAGTTTTTTCCAAATAATACCGATTTTATTTATTCTTTTTTAAATGATATCTATTGTTTTTTTTACCATGATATCTATTGTATTTATTTTTTTCCAAATGATATATTTTGTATTTAGTTTTTTCCAAATAATACCGATTTTATTTATTCTTTTTTAAATGATATCTATTGTTTTTTTTACCATGATATCTATTGTATTTATTTTTTTCCAAATGATATCTATTTTTTTTGACCAAATGATATCCATGTAATTTATTTTTTCCAGATGATATCTATTGTATTTATTATTTAAAAATGATATCTGTTGTATTTATTTTACAAATGATATTTATTGTTTTTTTTTTCAAATGATATCTACTTTTTTTAACCGAATGATATCCATTGTATTTATTTTTTCCAAATTATATCTATTGTATCTGAGTGACCCAACATTCTTCGATGCACACATTTTAAATATCTGCAAATCTAAAAATACAAAGTGTTATTTTAATTATTCAGATTGTATTTTGTTTCCATCGATTATATTTATTATTTGTTAAATTAATACTTACTTGTACCCAGTATGTTTAATAAGTAATTGCATAATTATTTAAATTGATTCGTAGATATATAATGTATTTATAAAAAATGTTATTCCAGTATTAATTATATCAACAGAGTGTAGATATTGTACCTGCTGAGCAGCCGTGTGATGGTCCATCATCAGGCCATTGTCGGAGAGATCCGGCAGCCACCTCGGTAGGGAATGCTTCACGTGACAGCGGGAACGGACCTCTTCGGATACGCACACCAGAGCTGAAGTCAACATTCATAAATCAATTATTAAATTATTGTTCCTTGACGTTCCTTTCCTTCCCATCCCTAATGTATGCAAGCGAAGCAAAGAACTGGCAGAAGAAGGATGAAAGCATGATAAATGCAGTAGAGATGAGGTCCCTAAGACGTATATGTGTTAGAAAGTTATACGATAGAATCTCAAATGCTGATATAAGAAAGGAATGTAGAGCGGAAGAAGGTATTATGAACAAAATTATGAAAGGATCGCTGCGATGGTTCGGACATATAGAATGCATGGATAGAGAAAGAATGGTTAAGAAAGTATACGTTAATGATGTAAATGGAGTACGGAGTCGAGGCAGACCAAGGCAAACATGTTATGACCAAATTAATCAAATTTTAAAGGTTGGTCATGTTAGAAGTCAAAGGAATCAACGTGCGTGTATGACTCGTTGTATGAATGTGGAGGAAGCTAGAGAGGTGTGTCAGGATAGAGTAGTGTGGCAGTCCATTCTCTCTGCCTACCCCTGCGGAGAAACGGCGTGATGGTTTGTTTGTTTGTGTTTGTTTTGTTCCTTGAAAATTTTCAATAAATAAAGATTATATATGCCTCTATGTAAAGAAAAATAATAAAAATGACATCTCCAATACTTTTGGTTTTATGATTTAAAAAAAAAAGGAAACTGCAAAGTCTTGTATTGAAAGCGATTTGTCTTTTTAATGAGTTGGCAAAGAAGATACATATCTTTGGATGTAATTATAGCGAATTCGGGTATATCCTAACGGTAAGAGAAACAAAGGGATAACTGTCAAGCCGAAAAGCCGAGCTTGCCTTAAAAAATCTATAATAAAACAATATTTTTTGCGCGTTTTGGCCGTCTACGAATAAAATATAATAATATTTTGAATTTTCGCCCGAGTTAAAGCGATTTAATTTGTTGCGTTGCAAATGACTCCGCTGACATGCGTAGAAATGACCTAAGTGTATGCTTTGTTCCACTCATACGCGCCGTATTTTATTTCACTAATACGTACCGTAGGCGAGATGCCCGCGAAATCGCCTACGTCCACATATTTTGTTTCATATTGGGCTTGCAAAATGTTAAAGGGTCTTTGTCGCACTTATGTATTTTTGGCTTGTAATCATGTGGGCTTGTAAGCATACATACCAGAAGATATCTACAAAATTTTGTATGGATTTGAATTGAAGCCGGGCTTTATCACTCTGAAGTATGCTACTATTCGATGTGTCACAAACATCATTTCTATGGTCAGAATGTTATCTGTCATTTACGTTTTGTGCAGAAATGTTATGAAAAGAAAGATTGTAATTTCTTTACGAACCATTTATTTATAATTCGTGTTTCGGTGTTAATAAATATATTATTATTGTCTATTTACAGCTTATTATTTATTAATTATATTTCTTCTTGTATTTTGTAAATACATGATTATGTTATACAAGAACATGAGTTTGGTGACGCAGAAAATAATTTTTGGATAGATTTAAAATGTGTTTAAAATTAATTAATTGCTGTTGTTAATGTTGCTGTGAGAATGGCAAGCGAACTGAACTTCATTGACAGACGCTCAGGCATATTAAAAAACAATAGCTGCCAGATTTGAAGGTTTGAAGCAGCCAGAGTCCTCTGTTGTAAAATGGATCAAACTTTCTGAAACACCAAATTTTTTTTGATGTTCCTTTTACCACCCTTTAAATAATAATAATAATAATAAAACTTGTATAAATCAGAAGATAGTTTAACCTGTGAGGTAGGCGATGGTCTCCCTGGTGACCTGGAACTTGTCCCTGGTGCCGGCCGTGATGGCCAACAGGACAGCCAGCACGCGGCTGGTGCGGGAGACCGTGGCTCCGGAGGGGTGCCGGAATCCCTTCAGCAGATGGCCCACCAGCGCAAAGTGGAAGTTGGACTTGAAACTAGATGTTAAAAATTAAAAAAAAACAACAATTAGAGTCACTAGAGCCGGCGGGAGAATAATAAAAGCATGCCTGTCTTGTGGTTCCATGGGCTATCTACAATAAATAGCATCACAACATTTGTCTTTTAGCTGAGGAAGGAACTGCCGTTATGGTGAATGGCGAGCGCTATCGAGCCATGCTGACTGATTTTTTGTTTCCAAAAATTAATCAGCTAAACATCGACGACATTTGGTTCCAACAAGACAACTTGCCATACAGTGCGCTTAACCATCAATTTATTGCAAAATCAATTTGCTAACAACTTTATTTCCAGAAGCGATCCTGTTAACTGGCCCCCTCGATCGTGCGACTTAACGCCTCTCGATTACTTTTTATGGGGCTATGCCGACAAACCAGCAACTCTTGAAGCATTGGAAGCCAATATTCAAGCCACCATTGACGCCGTACGGCCAGATTTATTGGAAAAAGTATTGAAAAATTGGACTGATTGAATGAACTATGTAACTCATAGCCGCGGCGGACATATGCTAGAAATCATATATAAAAAATAAATGCCATGAAATTATCTACCAGATTATAATAACAAAAAATTCAATCCAACAATATTTCTGTCTTGTAATATTATTTAAAGTTCTCAAGCTTTAAAAAAAAACACCCCATATGTAATAGTTTACCTGTACTCAATAGATGCCTTAAACATTTGTTTGTAATGTCTGTTGAGTTAATAAACTGATTAGATTTGATAAGTGTTGAAGACATGTGAAAAATATGTTAGAAAAGAAGTGTACGAGTACATTATTTTGGCCTACCCCTTTGGGGAAATGGCGTGATGGTTAGTTAGCTGGTTAGATATCTGTCTAGGATATTGATGATACACCGACCTCAGTCCAACGGCGTGATCAAGCTGCTTGAAGTGCCATTCCAAGGGCTCCCTGGTGGCCATCATGACTTGCTCCAGAGACTATAAAGCAAAAACAATTCAATATTAGATCAGTCAAACAACCTTATTAATGAGAGATCTAGGGATCATCTACGAGAGTAGGCTGACTTTCCAGCATAAGTCGAGAGGATTTGTGATATTGCACTGAGGATGTTGGGCTTCATTATACTTAACAACAGAAGGGTTTTCAGAGATCCCAATGTGCTCTGAGTCATATAACTATGTGGTACTTGTGTACGTGGTGCAAAAACGATCCATGGTCTTCCGAATAGCTTGCTCGGATGGACCATTATGTCGACCCTAAAATGGACGTAGTGCACGATAAGTTTGGCGAACCGAACCATGATTTTCAAAATAAATTTGCACAATTTGCAAGCGCTGTTCTGACGTCAGTCTATTCATGGTGAAATGGCAAAACGTACTGACTACAAATCAACTGTCAACTGTCAAATTGACAGTCTGTAGAAACAATGTTGCCAGTTTAAAAACCAAACCTCTAAAAAAAACACCCTATACAAAACATTGGTTCAGAGCAGACTCTAAGTGGTTCTGTAATATGGAGTCCTCACGATGTGAGATATCTCGTTATGCTATAGAGAACGATATAAACTCACAGTTTAATTCATTCTTCCAATGACGAAGATAAGACTTGGAAACATGTTGAGAAAAATAAACTAAAAAGTGGAAAAAACAGTGTTTTAATTAAATAACATGGGACGGTCGATCTAAGAGCGAGGTCGACAGCCATATATATCAGGCTAGGCTTGCATTTAATAAAAGGTCGAAAATAATAGAATCAAATAATATAGACCTAAAACTGAGAATACTCCTCATCAAGACCTATGTATGGAGTATCTTGATGTACGGCTGCGAGACATGGTGCCTATCCGAAAGAGATAAACAGAGACTAGAGGCTTTTGAGATGTGGTCCTATAGAAGACTATTAGGAAGGCGTGCAAGATGGATCGGCCATGTAATACGACAAGAAGGCCTCTTGCATGCCATAATGGAGGGTATGACCGAGGGGACAAACTCTAGGGGACGCCCACGCCGAGAGTACCTGGAGGACCTGTTGGTGGACGTGCGCTGCTCATCATATGCACATTTCAAAAGAGCCGCACAAGACAGGGAAGAATAGAAGAGAAGAATAGAAGAAATTGCTGCAAACCAATCCTAGGATTGAAACTTTCTAACTAACTAATTAAACGCCGTAAGTGTTTCAAAAATGAACTGTATTTGTTTGATATCATACATTGTGTATGGATATATACATGAATATAGCAACAGCGAATATTAAGATAGATGATTGTGAGGTGATCACCTGTTTCTCAAACTGCCCCTGGGAGTCCAGGGTGTGAAGGTTCTGCTCGAGGAGTGCCAGCCCCATGGCGTACAGCGTGGGCTCGTCCAGTTGAAGAACTGATATAGCCACCCAAAACAGGGCCCGGTGTATCGGCGATTCCTACAAATACAACCAACATTCACCATCTGTACATATCACAGCTGTGCAACAAAAAATGAATGTACAAAAAAAATCTAAGTGTTTATAAATAGGTGTCAATATGCAAGATCATTGATTTATTTCATGATATTTTGACACCAATATCCACGATGTTTTGACCCCAATATTCATGATCTTTTGAGCCCAAAATTCACGATCTTTTGACCCAATATTAATTATCATTTGACCCCAATATACTTGATCTTTGACCCAAATATTCATGATCTTTTAACCCCAATATTCATGACATTTTAACCCCAATATTCAAAATCTATTGACCCAAATATTCATGATTTTTGACCCCAATATTCCTGATCTTTTGAGCCCAAAATTCACGATCTTTTGACCCAATATTAATTATCATTTGACCCCAATATACTTGATCTTCGACCCAAATATTCATGATCTTTTAACCCCAATATTCAAAATCTATTGACCGAAATATTCATGATCTTTTGACCCAAATATCCATGAAATTTTATCCCCAATATTTCAGATCTTTTGACCCCAATATTCATGATCTTTGGACCTCAAAATTCACGATCTTTGACCCCAATATTCATGATCTTTTGAACAGAAACAATTAACGGTGCACTCAAAATCATCACTGGCAATAGAAACACATAAACCAAAGCAAAAGTAATATATATAATGTAGTTCAAAGTAGTATATATATAATGTAGTCAAAGGTATATAATGTAGTTCTAGTGCCAGCCCTTATGTATGGAAGTAAAGATGAAAGTGGGATAAATGAGGTAGAAATGAAATTGCTAAGAATAATGTGTGGACCTATGATAGAAATATATTCACATGAAGCAAATATGGCAGTGCATAATGGAGTTCTAGTGCCAAACCTATTATGGAAGTGAAGTTTAGAGCTGGAAGAAGAAGCTTGAAAGGAGACTTGAGATTGCTAAGAATAATGTGCGCCAAAAATATTTATGGTGGAATGCATCACTAAGATGGTTTGGATGTATGGAACAAGCTGGATGAAAGAAGAATTGTTAAAACGTTATATACAAGTGGTTTGAAAGAAGTCATAGAAGATTGTGGAAAACACGGCATAACCAAATCAATCAGTGTGTGAATATTGAAGAAGGTCCACCACTCACCGGCCTCAGCAGGGGCTGCAGCCTCGTCAGGCACATGACGATGGCCTCCAGGAGGGCGATGTCGCTGAAGGACTCCAGGGCTTTCACCAGGATCCTGAGCAGCTGCTTCATGTCCTGGTCCGTGATGCTCTTGCCTGAGGAAATACACGCGTTACAACTCCACTTAACTTCTCACCCAGACGATAATTAAACTTTTCTCAAGCCATTGCTTGAGAACTGCCTATACAAATGAAAAAATTGTAAAGTTGTTTTGTTGTAAGTAATTACCTCAACCCCAATAAGAGCTTTCAATTATTATTTTAAATTGAATCTTAATATTTGTTATAACAAAAGCATAAACGTTCCAAAATAAATCTTATAACATGTCAGATCATGTAAACTTCTTCACTTTTGGTAGACTCAGGAGTCTGTTATTTCAGGCGGGTCCTCTTGAGAGGCTGAACTCCAGCTTTCTCTCCACCGTTTCGGGGGTCTTCCTGGTCGGCGTTGTCCGTTTGGCGTTCCACGGAGAGCTCTGTATGGTATCCTATTTGAGCTCATTCTTTCTACATGTTGATGCCAGTATCGCCGTCTTTGACGCCCCCATCTGACCACATCTTCGACCTCGCAGATTTCTCGGATTGCTGTATTCCTAACTCGATCACGTAGGGTCTTGCCAGCTATAGCGCGGAGTGTTTTCATCTCGGTTGTCCTGAGCATGCTCTTTGTCTTGACAGTGTCTGCCCTCGATTCAATGCCATATGTGAGGATTGGTCATGTAAACAATTTCATAATATTTTTAATATGTATCACTGAAGAAGGACTGGTTGTCCAAAACATGTCTTTGTAATTTTAATTTTTTTTTTAATGTTAGTGGTATATAAAAAGAAAAAGAAGAATCAAGTGTAATAAGTCCATAATAAAAATTATTATAAATATACAAATATATATATATATATATACGTACTAATGCAGCCAAAGACGATGAGGGCTCTAGGCTGTAGGGCAGGGTTGTAGCAGAAGGCGAAACTCTTGGCCAGAGAAGTCCTGGAAAAACCAAACAATTGATAATATATTTTTAAATTGTGTATATGGATGGATGATTCAAATGAGACATTACAAACAATGTTAATGTTTAAGGCATCTATTGAGTACAGGTAAAAGATAATATACACAATATAATACCAGGAACGCATGAGAGATGGTTCAACATTAGGAAGACAAGATACTCTCTAAAGTCAAGAGTATTTGTTTTATACTTTCACTAATATTAAAGTCGATCAATATTGAAAATCTATTGGCCCCAAACAGTGTCAAATGCCGCTCTCTGGACTATGGCAGGCGAAAAGCCAATTAGAGAACAAGTCGCTAGACGCAAATGGCAGTGGATCGGTCACACTCCGAGACGGAACCCAGCCTGCATCGCTCAGGGCGCACTAGACTGGTCCCCTATGGGGGGAAAGAGAAAGCGAGGCAGACCTAGAGCCACCTGGAGAAGAGCCCTGCAGGACGAGGTTAAGGCAGCAGGTCTCACTTGGGATGATGTTAGGCATCAGGCATGCGATAGAGTCGGGTGGCGAAGGTTCCTTGAGGCCCTATGCACCACCGAGGTGTGACAGGACAAAAAGAAGAAAGAAGAAGAAGATCTCCGAGGAGACCGCTTTCAGCAGACTAATTGCCCTTCCCACCTGTGTCACCAGAGACAGGTCGATTCTGGCGGCCGGTAGGTAAAACAATCTACGCTGTCAGAGATATCTATCAGGAACAAAAAGACCCACATGGGTGTGAAAAGACATGTGCCTATAGGTGGATAATGAAATGTGCTTATGAATTGATGGATGAGATGTGTCTACGGATGATATTAGATGTGTATATGGATGAATGAACGATATGTGTACATGGATAGATGAATAAGTTCTTGTCTTTATATTTTAATCTCAGGGATTAAACAATACAATACACAAACAAGATTCTATTTATTGTCTTCGGACACTGGTCGTAAAGGGACGTTGCCGTTTGACGCGCTTGCTTTCGGTAATCCTGGTTTGAAAAAGGAATCAAGTTTTGTTTGCACTTTTGAAGTTTGCTGTCTTTTTATAATTAACTCTCTTAAATTACGAAAATGCGTATAATATAGTAGAACTTCGTTATCTGACGAAAACTCAATAGATGTTATTAGATCGTCGAGATGTGATCTTACCACTGATAACTTCATTTTTGGAAGTGTAGTTTCTTCTTCTTCGCTATCTTCACTTCCATCCTCGCCATTATGTCTCAAATTCTAGTGCTAGACGTATGACGTCATTATCATAGTCGCTAAAAATTGTTTACATGCGGCGACACTTGAATTTAAACATGTATAATATTAATATGTATGATATTAATTAATAGTAGATGAGTTGGTGTAATTAGGTAATATGTTTACAAAAGATGGGCGAGTGGAGAGTGATATTGAAAGAAGGGTTGGGGCAGGCAACAAAGTGAATGGTGCACTTAAAGTTGTCATCGCAAACAAAAACCTATCCAAAAAAGCTAAGATGGGAGTGCACAATGGTGTTCTTCTACCGACCCTTATGTATGGAAGCGAAGCATAGAACTGGCAAAAGAAGGATAAAAGTAGAATAAATGGAGTAGAAATGAGATCTCTTAGACGAATGTGTGGATACTATGTGCATGATAGAGTGTCGAATGAAAATATAAGAAGTGAATGCGGTGCGAATGATGGGTGTTATGAACTAAATAATGAAAGGATCATTAAGATGGTTTGGACATATGGAAAGAATGAATGGAGAAAGGAATGGGAAAAAAAATATGTGCTAACAATGTAAATGGAACCAGAAATAGAGGAAGACTGGGTAAAACGTGGCACGATCAAATAAATCAAATATTAAATGTCGGCAACGTGAGGAGTCACAGAAACCGACGCGCGTGCATGAGACGATGTATGAATGTTGAGGAAGCGAGAGAAATATGTCAGGAAAGAAAAGTGTGGCAGTCCATTCTTTCTGCCTATCCCTTCAAGGAGACGGCGTGATGGTTAGTTAGTTAGTTAGTTAATATTAACAGGACGTTTTAATTTTTTTACATTTGACTGGATTTTTTGTCCATTATATCGAGGTTTTACTGTACTGTATATAATTTATTAGCTATTTGATGATCATAACGTGTGATAGGTAGCTAATCTATCGCCATTTTTATTGTCACGTGAATTCTACCAGACCAAAGACGGTGTGTCTATGGATGAATCGTTATATAGTAAAAAATGAAACCGAAGTCCTCACCAGGTGTGGAGCCAGTCACAGTTGGGGATGTCCCTCATGCAGGCCTCCATGATCTCCAGCAGGGCGTCCGTGATGACCTCCAGGGAGGTGAGGGAGAGACGCTCACGATCATTCCCCGTGGTGCCTGAAGCAAAAGCACGCTCGTTGCCGAGACGACTGGAAAAAAAATGAAAGAATATCAAAGAAGTATTTTAAAAAAATGTCTTATTCTTCCTGGCGCTATCCCAACTCATCGTCTATGTTGACTGTTGGGGTCGCCTCTTCTGCATCTCAGGTTGTACCTCGCACGATTCTGAATATCGCCCTCACTCGAGCCATTTCTCCGCAAGAGGCTATTTCACTATCAAAGAAGTATTTAAAAAATGTAACAATTAAAATTCTAAAATAATAGAATCAATTGTATCTTAATAGAGACGAAGATGCAAATTGGAAATAGAATATGGTTGATCAAGTAAGCGCACGCTTTATGTAATACAATATTCCCCATTCCACTTTTTTTTTTCCTTATGACTACCATGTCTGACAAATTTTTGGAAGTTGTATATATGTTAATCTATAAGACCACCCTTTACATGGTAGTTTTTGCAATCTACACACTAACGCCGTCTATGAAGATTGTATTTTTTTAAGCATTAAGCAGAAGATCTTTTTAACGCAATGTGAAAGGCTACCGCCATTTAGCGCATTGCTAGAAACCTCCTGGAGATGTCACTCCAATCTATATGGTATAATTTTTTGACCAGTTTTTTGTTTTTACATCATTTTGAATGTATACAAATACTTGTAGACGAACAACTGGATTTCACCCATTGCGGGCTATCAGATAGTTCGCCATTTGTTCGTCTACAAGTATTTGTATACATTCAAAATGTTCTATAATAATATATCGTAATCAAATGATTTAACTGAAATCTCTTGATGGAAGTTCATTTTAAATAATAATTAAATTATTTTAACTACTTCCACTTTTGTCTTTATTTCCACAGCGACTGGTTTCACCAGGCTCGCTGGCATCGACAGACTGGTGACACTATTGCAAACCGAATCCTGTTCCATGTGGCGCAGGACAGAGATGCCTTTGCTGCAGTGATCGCCAACGTTGGGGGGAACTGACACGGCACCGAAAGAAGAAGATTGAGAACAGGTAAAATGTATAAATATAATACCAGAAATACATGAGAGATGGTTCCACTTTAGGAACGCACGAGAGATGGTTCCACTTTAGGAACGCACGAGAGATGGTTCCACTTTAGGAACGCACGAGAGATGGTTCTACTTTAGGAACGCATCAGATATGGCTCGTCTTCCAACGTTGGCATCATCAGGTGTTAAAATAATTTTTACTGTTATGTGGAGAACTTTGACAACTGTTAAAATTAATTTTCTTGATTTTTCAAACCTTTGTTTGTTCCAATGTCAATTTGAATAATTTCTCTGATAGCATTATGATGATGCCAACATCATTTGGCGAAACAGCTGTCGCGAAAAAAAATAGTGATACCATAATAACAGTGATTTAAATTTTAACAATTAATAATGTTGAAGTATCATAAGGGCAGACACAGTAAGGACCAAACTAGTTTTGAGGACTCTCAAGATGAAGGCACTGAGGACGATAGCAGGCAAGACACTGAGAGATCGCGTGAGGAACACCAGAATAAGAGAGATATGTGAGGTTGAGGATATTATAAGATGGAGCAGACTCCCCTATATTGCACTGCATGATCAGAAGACCTCCTAAAAGATGCAAGGACAGCTGGGAGTCTACCTCACAGGAGGAGCAACACTCTGGAGAACTGACCACATAGGTCTACAACAAGGAAGAAGAAGAAGTATTATAGTGTTTCGGTATCTATTACAGAGAGTAGTTGGGATTGCGTGACTCACCATCGATCGTTGGGATGGCGATAGCTACTCCGGAACGCCGTGACCGCGGCAGACTTCACCTTGGATATGCCGAAGAAATTGTAGAACTTCGGAAGCGAGAACTCATCCAGGGAAAGACGAAGAACCCGCTGCGTCTCCTCTGAAACAGACAAACAAAATTAAAATAACTTACCATCACGCCGCATCACCGGGTGGGTAGGCAGAGAGGATGGAACACCACACCCCTTTGTCCTGACATACCTCTCGAACTTACATGTAACACGCACTCTCGTTGATTTTTCCGACTTCAAATGTGGCCGCCTTTTAATAGTTGATTAATTTGGTTGTGCCATGTTTTCCTCGGCCGTCCTCGACTTCTCTTTCAGTTCACATTGCATCCATTTGTTCCATATCTGCCTTATAGAACTAACTAACTAACCATCATAAACCCGGAGGTGTAGGCAGAAAGAATGGACTGCCACACTGTTCTGTCCTGACATACTTCTCTCGCTTGACATAATCTTGTCATGCATGCACATCGATTTCTCAGACTCCTCACGTGACCAGCATTTAATATTTGATTGATTTGATTGTGCCACGTTTTCTTCGGACTTTCTCTATTTCTAGCTCCGTTCATGTCATTTACATATATCTTCTTTACCATTCTGTCTTCACTCATTCTTTCCATGTGTCCAAACCATCTAAACGACCCATTCATTAATTTGTTCATAATACTTTCATTCGCACCGCATTCAAAGCTGTTTATATATCCGAGCTAATGGAGCAGAATAAGGCAATTGAGACAAATAAACTAACCATCAAACCGTTTCTCCGGAGGGGTAGGCAGAGAGGATAGATCGCCGCATTGTTCTATCCTGACATAATTCTCGAGTCTCTTCTACATTCACACATCGTGACATGCACGCTCCCCGATTGTACCTACTTCGAACACGGCCGCCTTTCAATAATAATTGATTCATTTGGTCATGCCATATCTTCCTTGGCCTTCCTCGACTTCTTTTCCCATTCACACTACTTGTATATATATTTTTTAACCATTCTTCCCTCATCCATTCATTTCATATGTCCAAACAATCTTAGCGACCCTTTCTTGATTTTATTTAACACGTATTCATCTGCCTTACATTCCTTTCTTACTTCATCACTAGATATTCTATCTATTAACATATAATTTTTTTACCATTCTTTCTTTCCATGTGTCCAAACCATCTTAATGATCCTTTCATTATTTTGTTCATGACACCATCATTCGCACCGCATTCACTTCTTATATTTTCATTCGACACTCTATCATACACAGAGTATCCACACATTCGTCTAAGGGATCTCATTTCTACTGCATTTATTCTACTTTCATCCTTCTTTTGCCAGTTCCATGCTTCGCTTCCATACATAAGGGTCGGTAGAAGAACACCATTGTGCACTGCCATTCTAGCTTTTTTTGATAGGTTTTTGTTTGCGATGCCAACTTTAAGTGCACCATTCACTTTGTTGCCTGCCCCAACCCTTCTTTCATTATCCCTCTCCACTCACCCATCAATAAACTTTTTAGGAGTTTTAAATCATTCTCTAGATTCCTCTACATTCATGCATGACTATGGGGCCTCCTTTTGTGTGATATTTTTATAGTTGTTGAATTCGACGAGGCGCTTTAATATGGAAGGGTAACTGACCGGAGAAGCTGGGCTTGGTGCACGTGCAGAGCGAGTGGATGACGTTGATGACGAGGCCGTGCGTGGAGGCCCGCATGCTCAGGGATCCCGAACAGACCAGGAAGGTCACGGCGTGGAACAGGTACGGCAGGTGGCGGGCCACGTCCAGGCAGTTGTTGAAAGACAGCATCAGCTGGAAGGGAAGGTAATGCAAGGTTAGGTTGGAAACTAATCACAGACCTCTCAGAAGACAGCCTTGATTGAGTTATCAACGCCGCCAGTGACATACCAACTTTTTAAGGCATTCCGTTCGCTGGTTGTTTATGTAAATAAAACAAAATAATAATTATGAGTAAAGCCTCTGCCGTGTCAGGATGCCTGAAGAATCTGGTCTGGAAGAACAAGCGCATGCGTATCGACAGCAAGATCAGAATCTATAAAACATGCATGCGACCTATCATGACGTACGCTTTAGAGACGCGGGCTGACACCGTGCGAACATCGGAGATGAAGGTCCTAAGATCAAACCCTCCGAGATCGTGTCCGCAACGTAGACATAAGAAAAACCTGCGAAACAGAGGATATTGTTCAGTGGAGTAGATCCAGAAGAAGATACTGAAGGGACCATGTATCCCGAATGGATGGTGAAATCGCCTCCGGACACCGCCCACCTGGAAGACCGCCTAAGAGATGGAGGGACAGCTGGATCTCATCATCCGACGAGATATGATTTCTGTGTCACAGATCGTAAGATCTACTAAAGGAAGAAGAATTATTATTACAGATGTTTTTTTGTGTTTCAAAAGTATATTCGCTAGTATTTTGATAAAAAATAATGAATACAGTATTTGTTTCAAGCGTCTAAACCAGAATGATCCATTAAGGTGTCTTTAAAAAAATCATTGGTAAATAAAGAGTTAAGTTTGATATTCACCAGGTATCTGGCGAGAATAGCAATGTCATCCCACATCATGTGCTGCTCCAGTATGGGCGTCGGAGCGTGGCACGTCTTGTCCACCACCTGAAACACAATGCAGGTTAGGGTAGGTTAGGTTTTGGCATATCGTGGGTATTCTGCGAAAAAGCACTGAGTTAAAATTTTGCTGTTTTGACTTAATGAGGTTATACTGTTGAAAAAATACTCCACAATCTGCAAAAATGCACTAAGTCCTATCTACACTACAAGTCGAGATATTTTCTGTAATAAGTCAATATAACATAAATAAATGGCGCACTCAAAGTCATTACTGCAAATAGAAATATATCCACAGAAGCAAAGATGGCAGTACACAATGGAGTTCTAGTGCCAACCCTCGTGTATGGAAGTGAAGCTTGGAGCTGGCAAAAGAAGGATGCAAGCAGGATAAACGCCGTAGAAATGAGATCACTAAGAAGAATGTGCGGGAAAACGTTGTATGATAGAATACCGAACGATGAAATAAGAAAGAAATGTAAGGCAGATGACTGCATCATGAATAAAATTAAAAAAGGATCCCTGAGATGGTTCGGACATATGGAACAAATGGATGAGAGCAGAATGGTTAAAAAGTTGTACACAAGCAGCGTGAGTGGGAAAAGAAGCCGAGGACGACCGAGGAAAACATGGCATGACCAAATTAATCAATCACTAAAAGGCGGCCACATTCGAAGTTGGAACAATCGACGTGCGTGCATGGTAAGATGTATGGATGTAGAGGAAGCTCGAGAGGTATGCCAGGACAGGCCAGTGTGGCGATCCATCCTCTCTGCCTACCCCTCCGGGAAATGGTGTGATGGTTAGCTAGTTAGTTAGTCAATATAACATGAATCCGTTCTGTGAAAAAGCACCAAGGGACTTAATGCAAATTCCCTGGATAAATTTTTGATGATAAATTATTTCTGATGTATTCAGCGGAGCTTATGGAGCAGTACTGACTTGAAAAAATGTGAGATTGTTGGTCGGCGACATGATATCCTGGAGATGTCTAGTAACATGCTTCACTCAGGGGCAAACGTGGCAATTGGCGTACTGGAGGATGTTGTTCTTTTTTCCCTGATAGATATCTCCGACAGCGACAGCACAGATTGTTTTACCTACTGGCCACCGGAATCAATCTGCCTCTGATGACACCGGTGGGAAGAGCAATTAGTCTGCTGAACGCGGTCTCCTCGGAGATCGACGTCTTTTCTTTGAAAGTACGTTCAAGGGACAAATACTCTTGACTTTGGAAAGTATCTTGTCTTCCTAATGTCGAACCATCACTAGTGCGTCCCTGGTATTATGTTGTATGTGTATAATATCTTCTTCTTCTTCTTCTTCAGCCCGTATTGACCGTCCACTCCTGGACGTAGGCCTCCTCTCGCATTTTCCATTCTCTTCTATTCTGAGCGATCCGCATCCAGGCACTTCCCGCACTTCTCCGGATATCGTCGCGCCAACGCAACTGTGGGCGCCCAACTCCACGCTTTGCTTCCTTGGCCACCAGCACAGCAGTCGCCTTGTCCACTTTTCTTCTGGATTGCGAGCGACATGTCCCGCCCATCGCCACTTGAGGGTTGCGGCCATCTTGACAACATCGGAAACCTTTGTCCTGACTCTTATGTCCTCATTTCTGAGTCTGTCCCGTAAACTGATACCCAACATGGCTCTCTCCATTGCTTTTTGAGTGACTCTTAGCTTGTTGGCACTTTTTTGTGATATTGTGACTGTCTCAATATCATAAGTATAATATCTTACATGTACTCAATAGATGCTTTAAACATTTATGCTGTTTGTAATGTCTTTTGAGTAAATAAACTGATTTGATTATTATTTTCATTCTTTTCACTTTTTAGTAATTAATTATTATTTTACCTAATGTAATAGGTACTGTACATAACAAAATTATTGCATTTATTTTTTAATTAAAGTGACTATAGTAGGTACAATGTGACTTCAGTTTGAATACCTTACTGTGGTATTGTGTATCAGCGAAAATGCACTAAGTCATGTCAATCCACTATTATTTTGAAAAGAATGTGCTGATAGTTCAGTTATTATTTATTAAACCATTAAATAAAATGTAGTTAATAGATCAATATACCATTTTTTCAAATTGGCTTAGCAATGTTTAGTATAAAAAAATTTGTTATATCCTTACAAACTATAAACTTCAATTATCTCAGAAGTAGTAATTTTGACTTAGTGCTTTTTGGCAGAATACCCACGATATATCCAGTAAAGAAAGGTTGTGTTATAATATCAGCCACGACTTTGGATATGGCAAACGTAAAGTGAGGTTAGGTGGACTCACCCGGCACATGCGGCCGATGATCTTCTTGGCGACGAGCTGCACGTTGGCCGAAGCGAGGGCCACGGCCGTGTCTGCCATGATCTCCACCATCGGGGAACCCAAGCCTAAAAAATACAGTTTTAAATCAGAATTTTTAAATGCGGACATGGATAGACATTTGTTTGCGAACAATGGTGCACTTGTGCCGACCCTTATGTATGAAAGTGAAGCATAGAACTGGATGCAAAATAAGGATGAAAGTAGAATAAATGGAGTAGAAATGAGATCTCTAAGAGTAATGTGTGTTGAATCTGTATATGATAGTGTCGAATGCGGTGAGAATGAAAATGTTATGAACAAAATAATAGTAGGGTCGTTAAGTTGGTTTGGAAACATGGAAAGAATGAGTGAAGACAGAATGGTGAAGAAGATATATGTAAATGATGTGAACAGAGCTAGATATAGATCAAATCAATCCAATATTATCTGGTCCTATGTCGAATGACATTCGACAACGACTTTATTCCAGTGAGTCTTATGTCAAATGTCATTCGACACTTTTCTTCTTTTTCCATAATTGGAAGCCCAGAATTCTACCACCAGGTAACTCACCCGAAGAGACGCTTCTCTGAATGAAGTTATCCAGCACCATGTCAATTAGCTCCGGAACTTGCCCAATGGAGCCCCATATTTTAGCCTGGATGCTGGGGTACATCTCCACCTCCTCGATGGTCAGGATGATGAGCTTCTCCAGAATCTGGGCCACCTGCTTCTGACGCTTGGACTCATCGGACGGCTTGCAAAATCTGAATATTGATCGTAGCTTAAATAAATATCTTATTAAACCAATTTCACTTGAAGACAAAAAATTGACATTTTTTTAAAACCAAACCAAACACTAATAAAAAAAGGTTCTATATCCCTGATAACATAAAAAGTATTGGTATATAGTCTATAGGTCAAGCCGTTATTAGTGTATTTAGTAATATGTATATTCAAGTGGTTATTAGTCACTTTAGTAGTGTATATTCAAGCAGTTATTAGTTTCTTTAGTAGTGTGTATTCAAGCGGTTATTAGTCACTTTAGTAGTGTATATTCAAGCAGTTATTAGTCTCTTTAATAGTGTCAAGCAGTATAAGTTTCTTTAATAGTGTGTATTCAAGCAGTTATTAGTTTAATTTTAGCGAGCACATAGCATTTCTCAAGTATCACAGTGTTTTGGCTTAAACAGTGGATTATCTATTATACAAAAATAAGTATTATACTTGAGCTGAGGGGTGGAAAAGAAAGTCCCATTGAAACCCCACTGAGGGATGTTTTCATGCAATTAATAAACTTCCCTATTGCATCCTAAGTCAAAATGATTTTTAAATTTATTAACAATTTCACATTTAAAAAGTTATGATATTAATTGACACAATGTGTTTCGCCTTACTAAGCCATTGTCCGATTGTCAGATATCATTGTAAGAGTGGCAGCGCTAAATGGTGCTAGGCAGACCATGTCGCTCACAGCTGACGATAGACGGACAAAACGTCTCCTTATCTGGTGTTCGAGAACTCTGATCCAGGATGTGCAACTTCGATGGAGGGATGATATTAAAGAGACACAAGAGGATCAACAGACACAGAAGCAGATGGAGAAGGCCTACATCCAGGAGTGGACGAATGAAGGCATTATCAAATGTCTTTTTAAAAATATAAATGATTTAAGATGGAGTTTGATATCATGGCATCTTACCTCACGAGGTTGGCGAGCCAGGGAGTCATGTACTCCAAGCATAAATGCTTCAACTCTATGGTGGAACCTCGGAAACCCTGGAAAATAACATATCACATTTGTTTTTAGTTCAAATATAAAATTACATCATTGTTGATCTGGAAGAAGGAACACTTGCATATTAACAGCAAGGTCAGAATTTATAAGACAGCCTATCATGACATATGCTATAGACACTGTTAAGAACATCTAAGAGGAAGGCCCTATGATCCCCCAAGAGATCGGGTCCACAATGCTTCTTCTTATTTTTCTTCTAATAGTCTTAGGACCACATCTCAAAAGCCTCTAGTCTCCTTTTATCTCTTTCGGATAGGCACCATGTCTCGCAGCCGTACATCAAGACACTCCATACATAGGTCTTGATGAGGAGTATTCTCAGTTTTAGGTCTATATTATTATTTGATTATATTATTTTCGACCTTTTATTAAATGCAAGCCTAGCCTGATGTATACGGCGGTCGACCTCGCTCTTAGACCGACCGTCCCATGTTATTTTGCTCCCGAGGTAGACAAACTCCTTGGTGTTCTTTAGTGGAACTCCTGACATCACTACTCTCATCTGATGTTGCATTCTGCCTACAGTCAGCAGCTTTGTTTTGTCTTTATTTATCTTCATGTTGTAGTTATTTTGAAGAATGCTTTGTATAGAATTTCCTGGAGAGACCACATCACAAATGAGGAGGTTCTTCAAAGAATCGAAGGAGGAAGGCACCTGCTCAGGACCTTGTCCGAAAGGTGTGCAAGATGGATCGGTCATGTAATACGACAAGAAGGCCTCTTGCATGGCATAATGGAGGGTATGACCAAGGGGACCAACTCTAGGGGACGCCCACTTCTTCTTCCTTGCTGTAGACCTATGTGATCTGTTCTCCAGAGTGTACTTTTTTAAAATTATATGCACACTATATTTTATTTTTATATGTTTGTATTTTTTAGTATTTCTAACCCTTTTCTCTTTGTTTTGGTACATTTTTCATGTTGGTATCTTATCTAGTTCCTGAGATACAAGCAAAATCAAAATTAAAAGTTTAACGCGTTTTTCTCAAAAAGCGTCAAACCCTAGTTAATGTGTCTTCCATCTTTTAGGAGGTCTTCCACGGGGACGAGTCCCATTAGGTTGATTATGGTGTCCATTCTTTGAACATGACCGTACCAGTCCCTTTATCGCTATCTGCTCCATTTTATAATATCTTCAACCTCACATATCTCTCTTATTCTGGTGTTCCTCACGCGATCTCTCAGTGTCTTGCCTGCTATCGTCCTCGGTGTCTTCACATCGGAAGTCCTCAAAATTTGCTTGGTCTTTCTCTAGATGTCTCAGATTGTGTGGGTTTAGGATTAGACTTTATAGCCACACGAGGACTCACAACCATGAAGGACAGTCTTCTTCAGATACGAGAGATATCCGATGATGAAATAAGTTAGACATACCTGTATACACTCTTCCAGGAACTCCAGTGTCAGATGAGGTTCATTCGTAGCAAGCTTTTCACTAACAGACTTGATGAATATCGTGTTATTTGAAGGAATGCAGAGTCCTGTCAAATAAACAGAAAATCAAATTGAACCAAATAGACATAACATAAACATTTAAGTCGCCGATTAGAAAGAATACATCGAAATTCAAATCAAATCAGTTTATTTTCTCAAATATATTACAAACAATTATTATAGTGTAAGACATCTATTGAGAACAGGTAAAATATAATAAATATATAATACCAGGAACGCATGAGAGATGGTTCGACATTAGGAATACAAGATACTCTCCAAAGTCAAGAGTATTTGTCTTCTGAACGTACTTTCACGAATATGAAAGACATCGATCTCCGAAGCGATCATGTTCAGCAGTTTGATTGCTCTTCCCACCGACATCACCAGAGGCAGGTTGGTTCTGCTTGCTGGGAGATAAAAAAGTCTGTGCTGACGCTGTCGAAGATAACCATCCGGACCATAAAGATGGATAGCCTCCAAGATGACGGAATTCTCAAAGAATCCCCTGAAGTCTGAAGAAATGGGTAAGTGTGCACCCATCCCTTCTTATCTGTAAACTATTGGTCCCCAGCATGCCCAAAAGAAATGCGGTGGGATAAAGCCACGGATAGCTACCAAACTCCCTCATGTAGAGATATTCTGACAGCAAAGCTATCTCAAATTGGATTCTCTTCTCAGTTGATTGTTTTTTATTAGTTACCTCGAGGGGAGAAAACAATTCGTCTCATACAGAATTTTTCAATCGGAACCTTTTCTTGTAAATTCAGGGGTACCACAAGGTTCAAACCTAGGGCCACTCCTCTTCACCGTCTTCATAAATGACATTGCGAAGGTGATAAACTTCTCGCGGTTTCTTTTATTTGCCGATGAGCTGAAATTATTCCTAGAAATTAAGAATCCTGACGACTGTCTTCGCCTCCAGTCGGACATTGATAATATTGTTAACTGGAGTTACAGTAATAAAATGAAATTCAATGTCTCTAAGTGCGTTATGCTATCTTTTACTAGAGCATTGAGAACTGTGTAGAAAGTATCTTGTCTTCCTAATGTGAAACCATCTCTAATGCGTTCCTGGTATTATATTGTATTTTTATAATATTTGACCTGTACTCAATAGATGCCTTAAACATTTTGCTGTTTGTAATGTCTTTTGAGTTACCACAATAACCACAACAAACCATCACGCTGATTCCCCGCAAGGTAGGCAGAGAGAATGGAGCACCACATTACTCTATCCTGACACACCTCTCTAGCTTCCTCCACATTCATACAGCGAGTCATACACGCACTTCGATTCTTCCGACTTCTGACATGACCAACCTTTAAAATTTGATTAATTGGTTGCCATGTTTTCCTCGGTCTACCTCGACTCCGTACTCCATTTACATTGTTAACGTATACATTTTTAACCATTCTTTCTCCATCCATGCGCTCCATATGTCCGAACCAACGCAGCGATCCTTTCATAATATTGTTCATAATACCTTCTTTCGCTCTACATTCCTTTCTAATATCAGCATTTGAGATTCTGTCATACGTCTTAGGGACCTCATCTCTACCGCATTTATTCTGCTCTCATCCTTCTTCTGCCAGTTCCATGCTTCCCTTTCATACATAAGGGTTGGGACCAGAACTCCATTGTGAACGTCCATTTTCGCTTTCATTGATAAATTCTTGTTTCCAATAACTATTTTTAAAGCTCCATTCACTTTGTTACCCGCACCAACCCTTCTTTCAACATCACTGTCCGTCCGTTCTTTTGAGTTAATAAACTGATTTGATTTGATATCTCAGAAATCTCAGAGTACTTCGCCTCATGAGGACTTCATATCACCACCATAAAAAAAACATACAAGTTCTTTATTTCTAAGAAATGGTCAGTTATTGTCTCAGAGGTCAACTCACCGGACGTCTCCAAGAGCTGGCCTTCGATCTTGAGGTCGAAGGTTGCCGTGAGGGCGCACAGCTGATTGTAGGCCGCCGTCCTGAGACTGGGATCCGCGCTGCCCAGATTGAGGAGGGCCATGTTCAGCAGCGTGCCCGGCACGTCCTTGGGACGGATCTTCTGATGAACTGTCACCGAATCCTAAAGAATAATTCAAAATAATTAATATGATAGCTATACCCTTTTTACATGGATTTAGCTCGCGCTGTAATGATGTAAAAAGCGATTCAACAAAATATTAACCCTTACCACTCCTTTGTGGAATGCCAGCCAACATGGCTATTTGTACGCTACAACTCAGTTGCCGGCTGGCGGCTGATAAGATAAGACTTGCGCATGCAAAACTTGATACTTGTCGTTGTTTCTTGCTATTATTCGTTAAGAAAACATGTAATTTCAGTTTTAATAAGATTTTGACTGTTTTCCGTTTTTATTTTACTATAAAATAATCCTTGCAAATGCACATAACCTAAAATGGCGGGAACTTGGCGTGATACGTCATGCAGAGGAGCGATTAGAGTGCAAGCCCCACTTCATTGCGAAACTGGACAAAGGTTCTAAAGACTGTACTGTGCGCAGTAACAAAATGATTCCAGGGGGAAGACGGAAAACAGTGTGGTTTTGTGAGACCTGGGCTCCATCCTGGAGATTGTTTTAAAAAGTACCATACTATGCAAAACTATAAGTAGTCCATAATGTTATTTGTAAATTGTTTTTTATTTGAAGAATAGATCATTACAAATGATTTTTTTTTGTAACAACCTATCAATAAATTAATATTTTGACATTATTTAAATTGGAGTTGGCTGACAAACAATATCGAACAATAATGGAGTGGTAAGGGTTGATAATTATGATAATAACAACAAACAGTGTATAACAGACAGCATCGATCCTGAAAAAGAAGTGAGGTGCAGAATAGAAATTGCGAGGTCCGCTTCAATAATATGAGACCATTCTTCTGCAATGACAACACTAACTTCAAATTGAGACAGAGGATGGTCAAGTGCTATATTTGGTCCATATTACTATACGGAGTGGAGACCTGGACCCTCAAAGTGAACACAATGAACCGTGTAGAAGCACTTGAAATGTGGCTCCATCGCAGAATGTCGCAGATCTCATGGACTGATATGGTCACCAACAATGAGGTGCTACAGTAAGAAGAGAATTGTTGTCTGATGTAAAGTTTAGAAAGATGGCATATTTGGGACACATTCTCCGCAACGAGGAATACGATCTGCTGCACCTCATCATGAAAGGGAAAATCGAGGGTAGGCGCGGTGTGGGAAGACCCCAGATGTCCTGGCTCCAGAATATCAAGGAATGAACCGGGTTTCAGGGGGTGGGGGAGTTGTTCCGTCTGGCACAGGACAGAGAGGCCTACGCCAAGACTTCGGAGAACCTGACATGGCACTCAAAGAAGAAGTAACATCAGAAATAACATCAGCCGCACATTGGAGGTTAAAGAGACCAGAAGGTCTACATCCAGGAGTGGACGGCTAAAGGCTAATGATGAAGATAAGACGGGCAAAGTGGATGGATTATCAGATTTTACTCACGGGCTGGCTGAGCTCCCAGCGATTCCGGATGTGTATGACAGACTGGACGATGCTGTCGCAGTCATTGTGGATGAAGCTCAGAGGTCCACTCTCGTTAGCTATCGTCAGGGTGAACTGGTTATCATCCACCAGACATACCTGTGGAGAGAGAGAATATTCTGTAATAACAGCGTGAGTATTATTTTTTAACTAACTTATTTTTTCCCTTATACACAAATGAGACATACAAACAAAAAACATTTAGACGACTCATTTGGACGCAAAACGGTATACAATATAGATATGAAACTAGGAGATAACATGAGAGTATATCAGAAGGATTCCAAATATGTGGACGTCAGTGAGGCAGTACTCTTTCCAGAATTGGTAATATATTTTTTATGAACAATGCCTCACTGACACTAAAAATGTCCAAATCCGAGACGATAAGATTCAAAATCCGAATTGCTCTTCCTACTGGCATCACAAAAGGCAGGTGGGTTCTGATTAACTTATTATTAAGCAACACGCCTTCGCCCTGAAAGGGTGGGCAAAAATAATTGAGTGCCATAATGTTCTTTTTTGACACACTCTCTCTTCTTCGACATTCATACAAGTGCCAAGCACGCACGTCAATCTCTGACATACGTGCCATGCACGCATATCGATATATCTGACTCCTCACGTGGGTGAAATTGAATATTTTATATTCAATTTCACCCACGTGATAGTCTAAAAAAAAAGGCAAAGATTTCAGTAGACAATGGTGTTTTTGTTATGACCCTTATGTCCGTATAAAAATACTCTAACAAAACAACCACATCATAAAACAACTACTGTAATATACTAACTTCTTCGATTTCCGAAGCGTAGTAGACATCGTTCAGAAGCACGGAATGGGACAAGACTTTGGTCTTCTCCGAGGAAGTGATCTGGATAGCTGTCGGGCCAACCTGGAACAACCATTTTTAAATTATTTAAAAATATATAATATATTTTTTAACTCTATACGTATGAAAAGTTAAACAAAAAAACAACACAGAACTGAAATACATAATTAAATTCTTAAGTCGTAGAACACATGATCATATATCAAACTTAGTATTAAAAACTAAGAACCCGGTTCTAAAATTGAGAAATAGGTAATTTAAACTTATTTTTTTCAATCGGTATTTTACGCTATGAATCTGGTGCTAAAGTAAAGAACCAGGTGTATGAAACTAAGGCTCAATATCTTAAAAATATAACCCGCCTCTTGAAATCAAATTTTGGAATTTCAAACTCGCTTTGTAGCTTAAATCTAAAAACAAGTATAATGTAATAATGAATACCGCAATTTGAAATGAATATTTGGTATCTAAAGACTGGAATCCTTTAGATGAAATATGGAATGTGAATCCAAGAACCCAGTAGGTGAATCCATGAACCCAGTAGGTGAATCCAAGAACCCAATAGGTAAATCCAAGAACTCAGTAGGTGAATCCAAGAACCCAGTAGGTGAATCCAAGAACTCAGTAGGTGAATCCAAGAACTAAGTACAGAAATCTAAATCTGAAATATAAAATACATACCAGACATTATAATCGAGAATGTAACCAGATGTAAGTTATAGAACCCGTTATATGAAACCTGGGATCCCATATCGTATCAAATTTATGTTGGAGAGGGTTCAGAAAAAATTTCTGAGGTATCTCTACATGAGGGAGTATGGTAGTTATCCGTGGCTCTATCCCACGGCATTTCTTTTGGGAATGCTCGGAACCAATTCTCTACAGCTTCGAAGAGATGGGCATCTCATTACCCATTTCTTTAAATTAATCAGGGGATATTTCGGGAACTCGGCCGTGCTAGAGGGTGTTGGCCTTTTTGTCCCTGATAGATATCTCCGACAGCGACAGCATAGATTGTTTTAACTACCGGCCACCAGAACCAATCTGCCTCTGGTGACACCGGTAGGAAGAGCAATTAGTCTGCTGAATGCGGTCTCCTCGGAGATCGACATCTTTCATATTAGTGAGGGTACGTTCAGGAGACAAATACTCTTGACTTTAGAAAGTATATTGTCTTCCTAATGTCTTACCATCTCTAATGCTGGTATTAGGTTGTATTTTTATAATATTTAACCTGTACTCAATAGATGCCTTAAACATTTTCAAACATCATTTCATCATAAAAGAAAAAAAAAACTAAAAACCCAATTAAGTTAGTTAACCTTGTGGGTCCCTCACCTTGATGGCCACTTTGGTGTCTTTGTGCGAGAGCTTGAGGGCGTTGTTGAAGACTTTGAGATCCTCGTCGAGAGACAGGGTGGCTCCGGGCAGTTTCTGCTGCTCCGTGTCCACGATATCGTTCAGCTTCTCCTTGTTGTCTATGAACACGAGCTTTCGGTTTCCCTGAAAATAATCAGTCATAATGGACCGCCCCATTGTTCTATCCTGACATAACTCTCACGCATCTTCTACATTCACACATCGTGACATGCACGCTCGTCGATTGTTCCTTGCGACTTCAAACACTAATTTAAAAATATTTAAAAAAAGTTTGCCTTTTATCGAAAAAAATGTTTATGGGAATTTAAACAATTTGGGAATTTATTTCTTTAAAAAAATACAGTTCAAATTGTAACCCCATAGAAAAAAATCTATAGGGGTTAAATTAGGACTGCATGGAGGGCAATTTATGTCACTTATTCTGGTGATCAACTTGTGGCAGAGACGTATTGGACATGTGTGACGTTGCTGGAACCATATTCTCTGGATATAGCCAGGAAAGTTTTGCAATTCAGGCACCAAGAAGTTGTCTAACATCTCCATGTAACGCTCTGAATTCAAACATAAACTTTCTTTTGAAACACCTAGTACAACAAATGCTGTTGACACTTTCAAGACAGAAATTGTGCAACTCGTTACCTTGATTGGGGCCAGCATCCTGTCGTGGAACTTGGTGTATTCCCTCACCCAGCTGTTGCAGTTGTAGATGTAGCAGGCGTGGATGTTCACATACGCCACTTCCGGCAGCACGTAGAACCACTTCTGCAGGAACTCCGTCCTGGAAATATCACACGCAGTCCAATATAAACACAAGAAACGGTGACTCTCAATTGATAATGCCTTATCAAAGTGAAATGTGACATTCCCATAGAATATATATATTTTTTTAAACAAGCTTTTTCATCATCTTCTTCTTCTTCTTTTAATAGATCTGATGATCTGTGACACAGAAATCATGTCTCGTCGGATGATGAGATCCAGCTGTCCCTCCATCTCTTAGGCGGTCTTCCAGGTGGGCGGTGTCCGGAGGGGATTTCATAAGCGGCTGTATATGCAAGTCTATCACCATCCATTCGGGCTACATGGTTCCTCCAGTATCTTCTTCATCCTTATCATCCTCGATCCTTTCATAATTTTGTTCATAATACCTTCTTCCGTTCTACATTCCTTTCTTATATTAGCATTTGGGATTATGTTGTATATCGTTCTAACACACATACATCTTAGGGACCTCATCTCTACCACATTTATTCTGCTCTCATCCTTCTTCAGCCAGTTCCATGCTTCGCTTCAATACATTAGGATTGGAACCAGAACTCCATTGTGAACGGCTTATTTAAAGCTCCATTCACTTTGTTACCCGCACCAACCCTTCTTTTGACGTCACTATCCGTTCGGCCATCCGCTGTGAACATGCTACCTAAATACACAAATTCACTAACCTGCTCTAAGTTCTCTGCGACTTTCCTTTGACACTTTTGACTTTCCGACATTCATCATTGAATCGTTAAGACTTGCATACCTCATACATTCTAGACACAAAGACTTGTATTTCGTTCGCACTATCGGTAATGAGAACGGCATCGTCCGCGTAAAGCAGACAATTTACAGACAAATCACTCATCTTAGCACCAGCATTTATTCCTTTCAGTTCTTTTATACACTTGTCCAATATCAATTTCCCCATTTAGTCTATTAACTTTGCCATATAAAATAATAATAATAAAACAAAGCAAAATAAGTCACTCCCATAAAATATAATGATTAAATTTCTATTAGAGAGAAATCAAATAGTTTACAAGAGATGGGCGAGTGGAGAGGGACATTGAAAGTAGGGTTGGGGCAGGCAACAAAGTGAATGGTGCACTTAAAGTTGTCATCGCAAACAAAAACCTATCTAAAAAAGCTAGAATAGCAGTGCACAATCGTGTTCTTCTACCGACCCTTATGTATGGAAGCGAAGCATAGAACTGGCAAAAGAAGGATGAAAGTAGAATAAACGCAGTAGAAATGAGATCTCTTAGACGAATGTGTGGATACTCTGTGTATGATAGAGTGTCGAATGAAAATATAAGAAGTGAATGCGGTGCGAATGATGGTGTTATGAACAAAATAATGAAAGGATCAAGAAGATGGTTTGGAAACATGGAAAGAATGAATGAAGAAACAATGGTAAAAAAATGATATGTTAACGATGTAAATGGAACCAGAAATAGAGGAATACCGAGGAAAACGTGGCATGATCAAATAAATCAAATATTGAATGTGGGCCATGTGAGGAGTCAGAGAAATCGTCGCGCGTGCATGACACGATGTATGAATGTTGAGGAAGGGAGAGAAATATGCCAGGAAAGAAAAGTGTGGCAGTCCATTCTTTCTGCCTACCCCTTCGGGAGACGGCGTGATGGTTAGTTAGTTAGTTAGTTGAGAGATTTAGTAATATAGTTAGTAAAACAAAGGTCTCACCGGAATCTATTGTCTGAGCAGGTGTGCGTGAAGTCCACGACCAGCTCGAAGGGCGAATGGCAGAACGGCTTGAGGGTCAATATGACGTGATATATGAGCAGGTCGCCGTTTGTCTCGCCGATTCTGAAAAAACAAAATTGGGTATGAGTTCCATACACTCAGGTTGCAACCGAAACTACACTTACATCTTCTTGACACTAAACAAAAATCGGAATTTAAATAATTGTCGAGAAATATTCGTTGAAGTAGTAAAAAGGGTGCGATACTCACTTATAGCGCCTGGCGATGTAGTAGAAGACGGGATACCCCTGCTTGGAGGTGCCCGCCTGGTAGAAGATGTTCAGGCTCTTGATGCTCTTGAATTCCTCCTTCTCGTGCATGTTGTGCTTCACCATGATCTCCTCGAAGTTGGTGGCCGACATGTCGATGGAGGACCAGCGCGCGTACGACGAGAACAGGTGACTGCCAAATCAGAGAGCACCCATTTAAACCAGCAACTCAACTGGCTCCATCCTCTTTAACCTGTCTCTGGTCCGTATGTCAGTACTGGAAGTATGCATTGGTCATACTGACTTTAGGGAATCTTGCTCTCATAAAACTTCTTCAAATGTCCATGTCTTGCCCACCTAAGACCTATTCTTTGAAGCTAAACAATCTGGCCATCTCTATCTCTCTATCCCTCTCTCTCTCTATCCCTCTCTCTCTATCTCTCTCTCTATCCCTCTCCCTCACTATTTATCCCTCTCTCTCGCTCTCTATCCCTCTCTCTCTCTCTCTCTCGCTCTTTATCCCTCTTTCTCTCTCGCTCTCTATCCTTCTTTCTCTCTTTCGCTTTCTATCCCTCTCTCTCTCTCTCTCGCTTTTTATCCCTCTCTCTCTCTTTCGCTCTCTATCCCTCTCTCTCTCTCTTGATCTCTATCTCTCTCTCTCTCTCGCTCTCTATCCCTCTCTCTTACTCTCTATCGCTCTCTATCCCTCTCTCTTACTCTCTATCGCTCTCTATCCCTCTCTCTCACTCTTTATCCCTCTCAGCCACATCAGGCGGCACAGACGAGAGACCTAGATATTTTTGTTTTCCTTATGCTCGTACCCACGGGAAATGGGCATTATTTAATTCATCGCATTAACTCTACACCAGACCAAAGACAGTGTGACAATTATGCACCGATTACCGGAAATCAAACCCAGGGACCCTCGGTGCGGAAGTCACAACTCTTCTAAATGCGCCATCGATGACCGCCAAGGAGACACAGAACAGCGACACACTGACACACGGAAAATATATAAAAGTGTATACATGAGTTTCTTTTTCACATACTGGGAGGAGTCCACCGGCTTGTGCTCCGGGGGGCCGAGGTAGGCCAGCAGGGTGGCCATCTTGTCAAAGGGTCTGCGCCCCACGGCCTTGTGGTCTCGGCTGGACGATAGGTAGTCTCCGATCCTTTCCTGGAACGAGTCAAATTTGCTTGCATCATCTTGCTAATAAAACAGCACAAATCTCATAACGAAATTGTTTTAACTAACTAACTAACTAACCATCACGCCGTCTCTCTGAAGGGGTAGGCAGAAAGAATGGACTGCCACACTTTTCTTTCCTGTCATATTTCTCTCGCTTCCTCAACATTCATACATCGTGTCATGCACGCGCGTCGATTTCTCTGACTCCTCACATGGCCGACATTCAATATTTGATCGTGACACGTTTTCCTCGGTCTTCCTCTATTTCTGGTTCCATTTACATTATTAACATATATTTTTTTTACCATTCTTTCTTCATTCATTCTTTCCATATGTCCAAACTATCTTAATGATCCTTTCATTATTTTGTTCATGACACCATCATTCGCACCGCATTCACTTCTTATATTTTCATTCGACACTCTATCATACACAGAGTATCCACACATTCTCTAAGAGATCTCATTTCTACTGCATTTATTCTACTTTCATCCTTCTTTTGCCAGTTCCATGCTTCGCTTCCATACATAAGGTCGGTAGAAGAACACCATTGTGCACTGCCATTCTAGCTTTTTTGGATAGGTTTTTGTTTGCGATGACAACTTTAAGTGCACCATTCACTTTGTTGCCTGCCCCAACCCTTTTTTCAATATATATTGTTTAAACACATTGGTATAAAGAATCTTCTACAATAATGTAGAAGATGTCGTACAATGGGGAAGACTGAGAAGACGCTACTGGGGAGATCATGTGGAAAGAGCATGTTCTGAAAGAGTGATAAATATAGCCGCAAATAAAGTACCAACAGGAAATCGACCCGCAGGAAGACCACCTAAAAGATGGCGAGACAGTTGGACATCTGCATCCCAGGAACAAGCTCCGAGGAATAACAGGACACAGTCCTAAATAAAGCAGAAGAAGAAGAAGGTATAGAGAAGACCACTGAAGAGATGGAGGGATAGCTGGGAGTCAATTTCAGAGAGAACAGAACAAAAGGTTTAAAAGGAGGAAAAGGTATAAAGCATAAATACTCCTATTATACAATTGTCTGAACAAAATGGTCTAAAATGACTAACTAACAAACCACGATGCTGTTTCTCCGGAGGGATAGACAGAGAGTATGGACTGTCATACTGCTGTCTCTAGCTTTCTCTACATTCATACAACATAATATGCACTTAAGTGACAATGAGTGCAATATAGTTTAAACAAATTGGTATAAAGCATAAATACCACTTTTATACAATTGTCTAAACAAAATGGTATAAAGTGACAATTAGTGCAATATTGTTTAAACAAATTGGTATAAAGCAAAAATAGCACTTTTATACAATTGTCTAAACAAAATGGTATAAAGTGACAATAAGTGCAATATTGTTTAAACAAATTGGTATAAAGCATAAATACCACTTTTATACAATTGTCTGAACAAAATGGTATAAAGTGTAATAAGTGCAATATTGTTTAAACAAATTGTTATAAAGCATAAATACCACTTTATTACAATTGTCTGAACAAAATGGTATAAAGTAACAATAAGTGCAATATTCTTTAAACAAATTGGTATAAAGTGACAATAAATGCAATATTGTTCAAACAAATTGGTATAAAGCATAAATACTACTTTTACGGATGTGATTTTGGACAAATTGCCCGGAGAGATCAGGACAACCTTGAAAAGCTCATCATCATGGGCAAAGTAGAGGGAAGGCAACCCCCAAGGACGACTACCGAGTCGCTGGTCCTATCAAATCAGGGATCTGACTGGTCTCTCATTAGCTGCAGCCTGGAGACTGACGCTGCCGCACTTACGATAAACGCATCAACTAAGGTTATTGTCGAAATTGAGTTATTACATTATCTGGTATCACGAAAATGAGATCTACAACTTTCTCAAAGTGACATTTTATGATTTCTTCATTTATCGGTTTTTCAGTTTTCATAAACGCATCAACTAAGACTTGGAGTGCAGTTTTACTTATCAAGAACGCACTAGCTGTAGTTAGTACAGACTTGTTTTCTACCATTCAATAGCTTCTTAGTCATAAATGCACTATGTTTGAGGAATCGCACTAATTTTACAATATTTGTATTCAAATAGCTACTTTCCTTAACATAAATGCATTATGTGATGTAGTTGCACTTATCGTATGTATTGTTGAAGAATTGAGGTATAAGCTTACTATATAAAATGCATTAAATTGATTTACTAAGCACAAATGCATCAAGTAGGGTAGTCGATGCGTTTATGACTAGTTATTATGGCCTTAAAGTATTAGAGGCTGCTAGCGATAACTACTTTTTTTAAAATTATATATACACTATATTACACTTTTAAATATGTTTGTATTTTTTAGTATTCTTAACCCTTTTCTCTTTGTTTTGGTACAACTTTCATGTTGATATCTTATCTAGTTCCTGAGATACAAGCAAAATAAAAACTTTAAATGCGTTTTTCTCAAAAAGCGTCAAACCCTAGTTAATGCGTTTATCTTAAGTGCGGCAGGACGGGTGACAGGAGCGCATGGCTTTCCATGGTCAATAGTTTACAGGATGGACACGACCCTCAATCATGAGGCATATGACTGAGAGGAAGAGACTACTTTTATACAATCGTCTGAACAAAATGGTAAATAACCCATGCAGGGCGAGGTTTAGACCGCGGCTTCACTCGGACTGATGGAGAAGGATCATCGAAGACCAATGCACCACGGGACCATCTTACGAGAGAATAAGAAGAGACTGTACCTGATGACTCCACAGCAGACGGTGAAGGGAGAGCACGTTGGAGTCGCTGATGTAGGACATGGAGTGGGAGGTCTGATCCACGGTTTCACAGTCAGACGCGACTTGCACAAAGAATCTGAAAATAAAAGTCAATGTTCATATCTGTGTGCTCTATAGACTGAAAAACCACTGGACAGATTCGACCAAAAATTTCACAGTTTGTTCGTATCAGTAGTGTTTAAAATTGATGATTTTCCTCGGACATTCTTTATTTCATGTTCTATTTACATCATTGACATATACTTTCAGCAGGTCAGGACCTTCAAGTATCTAGGCATAGACCTGGTGGAAGGAGCTGATCTGTGGAAAGAAATACAAGCCCAAGTAAACAAGGCAGCTGCAATCTCTGGTGCTCTGAAATCCACAATATGGAAAAACAAAGACATGGCCATTAAGAGTAAGATGAGAATCTATAAAGCATGCATAAGACCCATAATAACATATGGCTTCAAAGCAGGGGCAGACACAGTAAGGACCAAACAAGTTTTGAGGACTTTCGAAATGAAGACACTGAGAGATCGCGTGAGGAACATCAGAATAAGATAGATATGTGAGGTTGAGGATATTATAAGATGGAGCAGACAGCGAAAAAGGGACTGGTACGGGCTTGTTCAAAGAATGGATACCACCAGACTACCCTATATTGCGTTGCATAATCAGTCTCATGGGACTTGTCCTCGTGGAAGAGCTTCTAAAAGATGGAAGGACAGCTGGGAGTCTACCTCACAGGAGGAGCAACACTGAAGAACAGACCACATAGGTCTACAACAAGGAAGAAGAAGAAGAACAAATGTGGTGTTTCTATAATACCCGGCACCCCTCGAAACTACACAAAGTGGGCCAAACCTTACACCACAATGGCAAGAGAAGTAGAAGAGACTATACTCACATCCTGCCGGTCTCGAAGTGCGCCTTGAGGAAGTCGTTGAAGGGCAGCATGTGCTGCTCCTTGGAGAACTCCACGTGATTGGCGATGTTCTGCAGGATCTTGGACATGAGCATGAGGCCCCGCTTCACGCTGCTCGGCACCTGGCGGGACACGATGCCCATCTCCTGCGGAGAGACTGGAACAGCACAACGGCCCAATTAATGTATACAATTGATTTTCATGAAGTGTGATAGGTAGCCAGTCTATTGCAGTTCCTTCCTTCTATATGTTTAAACCATCTTAATCACGAATAGGTGAAGAGATGAAGAATATGAAATATGACTTACCGATTGCGGGATTGATGAAACGAAGGAACAGTACGGTGCCAACGGCCCCAACGCTGTTAGTCTGCGGAAACTGTGGGAACCTTTTGCTCAGCACCTGAAAAATATCGCAAATTTAAAAACTTTTCGATAAACCGGGTGGATGCAGAGCATAAACAAAGCGAGTAGAAGAAGCGGCAAAGGTAGGTCTCAAAATGAACATGTCCAAGACAGTAGACCTACGAGTGTCTATAAATGACTCCATCCCAATCTTGCTCCACGGTTCCCCGAATTAAAAGAGTTTTATCTTTCTAAATTAATACCCTTTTGAATTTTGCAAGCCCAGTATGAAGCCCACCGAAAACATGAAACAAAACATGTGGACGAAGGCGATTTCGCAGGCATCTCACCTACGGTACGTATGAGTGAAATTAAATACGGTGCGTATGAGTATAACAAAACATACATGTAGGTCATTTCTGCACATGTCAGCAGAGTCATTTGCAACGCAACGAATTAAATCACTTTAACTCGAGCGAAAATTCAATATATTATTTTATTCGTAGACGGCTCAAACGCGCAAAAAACATTGTTTTATTATAGATTTTTTAAAGCAAACTCAGCTTCTTGGCTTGTATGGAAGTACCGCCACTGCCTACAACTTAACTCTATCTACAAGATCATTACTTTTGCAAAAATTTGATCTATACATCCTCTGCCATTTATAAAGGCGCCTTGCACATCCCAAACTCTGTCACTCATCATCTTTCTTACTCTTTATATTGAAATTCTGCCATAGACTTTACCAATGACACTCAAAATACTAAAAGCTCTGCGGTTTCCACACTCCATACGCAACCATTTTCCTTTATACAGAGGCATGATTACTACTCTCCTCCAGTCGAGTAGGGTATAATCCTCTTCCAAACATTGGTTGAATAGTAAACATATTCATACAGAAACCACATCACCACCGTTTTTGATAAATTAAAAAAAACTATAAATCAAATTCAAATACTATAAACTAATTCAAAATCTGAATACCTGATAGAGGCAATGGCACATGCTCCTCAGCTGGGGAGGGAACTTCTCCGCCGAGCTGATGATGGCATCGAACATCTTCTGCGTCAGGGCGATTAGGTTTTCCCGGTTGGTCTCTATGTTCTCCGATGGGTCCAATCTGATACATCAAGAATAAATCATATTATCGGGAGTAGAAATAAGTTTCTGACATTTGACAAAAGTTACGGTTTTACCTTTCCCTTACGGTGCTAAAATAAAAACACGCGTTCCTGTGTTGGGTAGTCAGTACCCGATCAAAAATTAGAAATTTTAAATCAGAAAAATAAGAACATTCATAGCTAATCCCCTTAAATAATTATAATTGAAGTCAATAATTTAGATTTATTTGCTGAAAACATTTTAAAAAAAACATCTGACAACGCTCACGGAACGGGCATAGGTCCACTCTGGTTGCAAGCCCGAGAGCTACTGCCGGCGGCAGTGAGAACATTGAGCTCCTCGTGCTTTCACAGTGAAGTATGCAAGAGTAAGATGCGAATATAGTGTCGCACACTCGCGCACACACTTTATACGCGAATTTGTTTCCGATGTTCACCAAATAACTCGAATGTACCCGATAAATTCTGATTTATTATTAATATTATTTTTTAAATCAATGCGTAAATATATTACAGAGGAATACCTAAAATCTTAACCTTGTATTTATTATATTTATAGAGATATTGATGGTTATTAGAAGTAATGTGTAGAAGATACCCATCATAGGGAAGGAAGGGTTAAATTGACACCATAAGTTATGGCTTAAATTGTCCGAAGCAAAATGTCATTATCGGATGGTTGAACATCTGTCAACAGCATAACCTTAAAATATTTGTGAATTTTTATCAGTTGATTTATCAGTCAAAAGATTGTTTGTAGAAGCATATGCAAGTGAGAGAAATTGTCGTGAATGGTTTCAAAAGTTTAAGAAAGGTGATTTTGACATCGAAGGACATAACGATAAGTGTGTACAAGTTATGATCTAAAGAGTATTCAATTATGATCTAAAGCGTGTACCTGGCAGGGTCAACCTCGAAGCTGACTTCGTCCTGGTCCAGCAAGGGGCTGACCAAGGGCTCCAGCAGGTTCTGGAGATAGGAGGTGCCATAGATCTTGAAGCAGTAGGCCATTATCTTGGAGCCCAGGGAGTTGCCGCGGAAGAGGGTTTGCATGCAGTCAGACACCTGAGGAGCAAGAGGAATCAATATTATATTTAACCTCTTAGTGTGTACATCCCCAACTGTGGCCCGGCGCTTGGGGCTAACAAAGTACCAAACCATCACGCCTACCCTAGTGCAGTGGCGGTACTCCCATAGAAGTCCAGAAGCCCGGTTAGCGTAAGAAGTTTTTAATCAAAACCCCCAAATCTAAGAAATCATGCCCCCACATAAACCAACAACCCACTAAATCACTTTCCAACAATGTTCCCATGTGACGTAAGAGGAATAGCCACAAGAGCTGAACCTCTGTAAGCCAGAATAGGTTTTGATTGAAAATTTCGTACGCAATCCGGGCTTCTGGGCTACTATGGGAGTACCACCACTGCTTTAGTGCCTCTTCTTGTCTATTGTTCCTACTTCCAACATGGCTGCCTTTCCTCGACTTTATTTTCTATCCTTCGTTCATCCATTCGTTCATCAAGTCAAAATCATCTTAGTTACCTTTTTTAATTTTATTTAACATGCATTGAAGATGCTTTCACAACATCGAAGATACCTTCACAACAATGAAGATGCCTTCACAACTTCAAAGACACCTTCACAACATCGAAAACACCTACACAACATCGAAGACACATTCACAACTTCAAAGATGCCTTCACAACATCGAAGATACCTTCACAACTTCAAAGATGCCTTCACAACATTGAAGATGCCTTCACAACGTCGAAGACACCTTCACAACACCGAAGATGCCTTCACAACATCGACGACATCTTCACAACATTGAAGATGCCTTCACAACATCGAAGACACCTTCACAACTTCGAAGATGTCTTCACAATATCTAAGATGTCTAACAACATCGAAGACACCTTCACAACATTGAAGGTACAATAAACATCAAAAAAAAAATACTGAAATATAAAATTGTCTTTACCTCGACTTCTCTGTAGAACATATTCCAGAGAAGAGGAGACAGGAGGTGTTTGGCATCGAAGAGGCTGACAAAGACCCTCGCCAGCTCGTCCATCTGCGATGTGGTGACCACATTGGCCAGGGCCATGGCGATGGGCAACTCTCCCTTATCGGATATCATCGTGACGAGCTGCACCAGTTGCTCGAATCTGAAACGTTCACCAACCACGTACAAATGTCAATTGAAAATGGAATTTCATGCATTGATACAAACAAAATATTTAAATATAACTAACTAACTAACCAACAATAACACCGTTTCCCCAGAGGAGTATGCAGAGAGGATAAGCCGCCATACTGTTCTGTCCTGACACGATTTAGACGATTTTCTACTTACTTCTAGTAAAATGTTGATTTCTCTAACTAACTAACTAACCATCACGCTGTCTGTCCGAAGGGGTAGGCAGAAAGAATGGACTGCCACACTTTTCTTCCCTGACATATTTCTCTCGATTCCTTAACATTCATACATCGTGTCATGCATGCTCGTCGATTATTCCGACTCCTCGCGTGGTCCAAATACAATATTTGATTGTGCCACGTCTGTTTTGATAATTTTATTATATTTTATGGGAATGACGTGTTTCCCCTTGCTACGACATTATCAAATGTTTAAAAAAATATATTTCTCAATGCCTCAGACAGGCAGAACATGTCATTCCATAAAAATATAATAAAACTTCTAGAATTTTTTTTTATTCATATATATAACAATTATATATAACCGATAGATATCTCCGACAGCACAGATTGAATTACATACCGGGCGCCAGAACCATCCTACCTCTGGTGACACCGGTGGGAAGAGCTATTAGTCTGCTGAACGCGGTCTCCTCGGAGATCGATGTCTTTCATATTAGTGAAGGTATGTTCAGGGGACAAATACTCTTGATTTTAGAAAGAATATTGTCTTCCTAATGTCAAACCATCTCTAATGCGTTCCTGGTATTATGTTGTATGTATATAATATTTGACCTGTACTCAATAGATGCCTTAAACATTTATGCTGTTTGTTATGTCTTTTGAGTAAATAAACTGATTTGTAATTGTATCTCAATAGAGACGAAGACGCAAACCGGAAACTGAATATGGATGATCAAGGTGTTTACAGGACTTATGACCTGTCATCGTGTCATGCACGCGCGTCGATTTTTCTCACTCCTCACATGGCCGACATTTAATATTTGATTTATTTGATCGTGCCACATTTTCCTCGGTCTTCCTCTATTTCTGGTTCCATTTACATCATTAACATATAATTTTTTTACCATTCTTTCTTCATTCATTCTTTCCATATGTCCAAACCATCTTAATGATCCTTTCATTATTTTGTTCATGACACCATCATTCGCACCGCATTCACTTCTTATATTTTCATTCGACACTCTATCATACACATCTCATTTCGACTGCATTTATTCTACTTTCATCCTTCTTTTGCCAGTTCCATGCTTCGCTTCCATACATAAGGGTCGGTAGAAGAACACCATTGTGCACTGCCATTCTAGATTTATTGGATAGGTTTTTGTTTGCGATGACAACTTTAAGTGCACCATTCACTTTGTTGCCTGCTCCAACCCTTCTTTCAATATCCCTCTCCGCTCGCCCATCTCTTGTAAACATAAATACACGAACTCATCTACTTGCTCCAAATTTGATTTAATTTCTCTATAATATTTAAACCGATATTTAGTTTAAATACCTAGTTTGAAAGCTAAAAACATGTAGATGTTATTGAAGTAATCTGCACGAAAAATTTATATATCCGTAGGAATACAGCAATCCGAGAAATCTGCGAGGTCGAAGATGTGGTCAGATGGGGACGTCAAAGACGGCGATACTGGCATCAACACGTAGAAAGGATGAGCTCAAATAGGATACCACACATAGCTCTCCATGGAACGCCAAACGGACAACGCCGACCAGGAAGACCCCCGAAACGGTGGAGAGAAAAAGCTGGAGTTCAGCGTCTCAAGAGGACCCGCCTGAAATAACAGACTCCTGAGTCTACCAAAAGTGAAGAGAAGAGAAGAAAGAAGATATATCCGTTCGGTGTTTCCTAATGTGAACAGACATTTATTCTAGTTTTTGTATTCATAATAAATGCCTGTTGTATTCACTAATTAATTCATGTCCTCAGCTTCTTTTTCCACTGACATTGTTTAATCATCAACTTGAAGGCATAGACGCTGGTGCTAAGATGAACTGTTTGTCAGTCAGCTGTTTGTTATATGCAGACGATGCTGTGTTAATCGCTGACAGTAAAGACAATTTGCAAGTCTTAGTGTCAAGGATGTATGAGGCATGCAAAAAGAGTGACTTAGTGATGAATGTGTCTAAATCTAAAGTGATGGTTTTCCAGAAAGAAGAATGTATGAGGATTTGTGATATAAGTGCGATGGGCGAGAAATTGGAGCAAGTTACTGAATTTACGTATCTGGGAAGCATGTTTACAAGAGACGGAAAAATGGAAAAAGACATCGAAAGGAGGGTTGGTGCTGGGAATAAAATAAATGGCGCACTCAAAGTCATTACTGCATATAGAAATATATCCACAGAAGCAAAGATGGCAGTACACAATGGAGTTCTTGTGCCAACCCTCATGTATGGAAGTGAAGCTTGGAGCTGGCAAAAGAAGGATGAAAGCAGGATAAACGCCGTAGAAATGAGATCACTAAGAAGAATGTGAGGGAAAACGTTGTATGATAGAATACCGAACGATGAAATAAGAAAGAAATGTAAGGCAGATGACTGCATCATGAATAAAATTAAAAAAGGATCCCTGAGATGGTTCGGACATATGGAACGAATGGATGAGAGTAGAATGGTGAAAAAGTTGTACACAAGCAGTGTGAGTGGGAAAAGAAGCCGAGGACGACCGAGGAAAACATGGCATGACCAAATTAACCAATTACTAAAAGGCGGCCACATTCGAAGTCGGAATAATCAACGTGTGTGCATGGTGCGATGTATGAATGTGGAGGAATCCCGAGAGGTATGTCAGGACAGGCCAGTGTGGCGATCCATCCTCTCTGCCTACCCCTCCGGAGAAATGGCGTGATGGTTAGTTAGTTAGTTAGAGTTTTTTGTTTAATCAAATTTCAAAGGTAGAAGCTGGAAGAATCGACATGCATGTATGACTCGCTGTATGAATGTGGAAGAAGGCGGTCTATTCTCTCTGCCTACTCTTTCAGAAACAGCGTTCGTTGTTATTAAGTCTGGATAAGCGGAACTGCTTAACCCTTCGGATATATGGTGCAGTTAGCTTGTCGATGATCGTGGCTGATGGTAAGTTGGTGAGAGTTGTACCTGTCGGCAAGCACCGTCTCCGCGAGGGTGTCGAACTCCGTTCCCTGCTGCAGGATCTTTGTGAGGACCTCCATGAAGGCAGCCCGAGTCTGGAGATCTCTGTTATAGCCCAGATCTGTAAAAATACAAAATAAAATAATAATTTACCATAGAAAAAAGGTAAATCAATCATATATTGAAAACTAACTAACTAACCTTCACGCCGTCTCCCCAGAGGGGTAGGCAGAAAGAATGGACAACCACACTGTTCTGTCTTGACATACTTCTCTCGCTTCCTCTACATTCATACATTTGTCATGCACGCACGTTGATTTATCCGACTCCTCAAGTGGCCGACATTCAATATTTGATTGATTTGATCGCGCCACATTATCCTCGGCCTTCCTCTATTTCTAGCTCCATTCACGTTGTTTACATATACCTTCTTCACCATTCTCTCTTCACTCATTCTTTCCATGGATCCAAACCATCTTAACAATCCTTTCATTATTTTGTTCATAACACTTTCATTCGCACCAAATTCACTTATTATACTTGCATTTGACACTCTATCATATACAGTTTTAACACACATTCGTCTTAGAGATCTCATTTCTACTGCATTTATTCTACTTTCATCCTTCTTCTGCCAACTCCAAGCTTCACTTCCATAAGGGTCGGCACTAGAACTCCAGTGTGCACTGCCATCTTTGCTTCAGTTGATATATTTCTATTTGCGGTAATGACTTTGAGTGCACCATTTATTTTGTTTCCAGCCCCAACCCTTCTTCCGATATCTTTCTCCATTTTTCTGACATTTATTGAATTAATACAACAACTAAAAATCAATGGTTTATATAAATTGGGTTCAAACGACCTGTTGCATACATATATATATATTTTAAATGAGTTGGATTGTCAATGCATCTGAGACATGGACCCACAATTGCAAAAGTCCGATCCGCGATAACTGAACAAAGCATGTAGGCTGGTGCCATTCAGCGAAGTCCTTTGAAAACCATCTTGCATAGTTTAAGATGGATTCTTTCTGGTTGTGTGAGCTGGTGAAGATATTTAAGATACGTACCGATGCTATGCATGAGCCCCGAATCTATGTTGGCCGATAGCAGGTTTGACATGGCCTGTATGGTGGCGTTCCTCAGCGTGTTGGGCTTCCCAGCCTGCCTCCCGCCGACCTTCTGAGGCTCCTCCACCACAATCCCGGTGCACTCGGCTTCGTTGCAGTCATTCAGCAGGTTCATGAACAGCGTAAAGTACCTGAAAATTAAGTGAGGTTAGCTTTTTATTATCTGTTTGCTTTCAATTAACCGGGTCTTAAAATGAACACGTCCAAGACAGTAGACCTACGAGTGTCCACTAATGACTCCACCCCAATCTTACTCCACGGTGTCCCCCTTGTGACCACGACTAGCTTTTGCTACTTCGGTAGTATGATAGCAGGCTCAGGAGGTGCGGAGGAAGATGTAGCCAGCTGACTCGACAAGGCAAGGGGAGTTTTCGCTATGCTTCGCCTTGTATGGCGTTCCAGTATTATTTCGAGAAAGTTCAAGCTCCAAATATTCAGCAGTAGCTTTAAAAGCATACTGCTGTACGGATGTGAGACTTGAAAATCTACCGCGGACGTTATTGGAAAACTCTTAAAAAGAAGACTTAATTATAGAGACTTCAAGACCACATTCTAGGGTCCCTACTGCGGACACGGTATCATGGAGGGGCTGGAATTTTTCCAATGGTGATTTCAGTTTCCTCTATGATGCACTTTTTCAGGCAAACTGGGATCAACTTCGCTCTATAACAGACGTGAATGAGGCCGTACAAGTTTTTTATGACATTGTGTATTCTTGTTTTGATGATTGCTTCCCTAGGAAACCCCCGGCTGCCACTAATAGACGATATCCGAGGTGGTTCACTCGAGATATTATCAGTGACATCAGAATGAAACATAGTTACCACAAAAAGTGGAAGTCTTCTGGTAATTCACATTACTACACTCTCTTTAGTAGTCTTCGAGCTACGGTAAAATGTAAAATGAGATCTTCTTTCAAATCATATATATCCAACATTGGAGCCGATATTTTGAGAAATCCCAATGACTTTTGGAAATATATAGACTCCAAACGCCATGATGGTGGTGTTATTGATACAATGACGTGGCAAGGTCAAGAGGTTCACAATAGAGAAGTTGTGAATGCGTTCGCTGAACATTTTAAATCTGTGTTCAGTACTCCATCAAATGAGGCAGTCCATGCTGATTCGCAGAATATGACTCAGGGCGCTCAAGATATTTCCATAGATTTTTTCAGTGAATGTGAAGTCTTCAAGGCTATTAATCAACTCAAAAACACGAATTCATTAGGTCCAGATTTTGTTCCAACCTTTATATTAAAAGGTTGCAACCACATTTTCAAAAAACCACTCTCCATTATATTTAATCCATCGCTACAAACGGGTGTCTTTCCGGAACTTTGGAAGATTTCTAAAATCTCTCCAGTTTTCAAGAAGGGCACAAAATCATGTGTTGAAAATTATCGACCAGTCGCAATTTTATCTACACCTGCGAAGGTATTTGAGGCGTTAATACATCATTTTATTAACCCAAAGATAGAACCATTCATAATTAATGAACAGCATGGATTCAGATCAGGGCGTTCAACCATTACAAATTTGATGGTATTTACGAACTTTGTCACTAAGTGCCTTGATAAAGGTGCACAAGTCGACTGCTCGTATAGCGATTTTTCAAAAGCGTTTGATAAGGTGGACCACCAACTTTTGCTTCGAAAGCTTCAAAGGATTGGCTTTAGTGACAATCTGCTCAAGCTTTTCTCTAGCTATCTAACATCTCGAAAACAATATGTGTCATATGGACTTTTTCAGTCTTCAGCCTTTCACACCTCATCAGGGGTGCCACAAGGGTCTAATTTAGGACCATTGCTTTTCACAATATTCATAAATGATATTTCTAACGAAATAAAGTTTTCAAATTTTTTATTATTTGCTGATGACATAAAAGTTTTCTCTGAAATAGAGAATCCCTCAGATTGCTTGAAGCTTCAGTGTGACATTCAGAGCATAACCCAATGGAGTAAACGTAACAAATTATTCTTCAACGTCTCCAAGTGCTTTGTTATGTCATACACACGGGCATCGAAAACATTATACTTTCGCTATCTTATGGATGGGGTACAGCTTGAAAGAGCTTCTACATCCAGAGATCTCGGTGTTCTGTTCGATGCTCAATTATCGTTCAATCTTCACATAGTTGCTCTATGTAATAGTTCCATTAAAATGCTTGGATTTGTTTTCAGGAATGCCAAGATATTTTCGAACACACAGGTACTTCGGGTGTTGTATAATTCCCTGGTAAGAAGTCGGCTGGAATATAGTTCCGTTATTTGGTCACCGCCTGGGATCCGATATTCTCTGATGGTGGAGCGAGTGCAGAAAAAATTTCTGCGCTTTCTTTACCTCAGGGAGCGCGGTTATTACCCGTGGCTCTTTCCGACTGAATTCTTGCTAGGTATGCTAAGCTACCAATCATTGGAGAGAAGGAGGAACATTCACTTGGGAGTTCACTTCTTTCAGCTGATTGGCGGCCGTATACAGAACTCGGATGTCCTGAGTGATGTAGGTCTATTTGTCCCTGATAATTACCTTCGTCAAAGACAGCACAGATTGTTTTATTTGCCACGCTGCAGAACCAACCTGCCAATGGTAATGCCTGTGGGTAGGGCAATCTTATTGCTTAATCGGATCGCCTCGGAGGTCGACATATTTCGTGATAGTGTGAGTTGCCTCAGGGATGCAATATCAATGTTATGATTTTTTCTTACTCTTAAGCTTAATTTTTTTTTTTTTTTTAATGCTTCTCTGTTTATAATGTAATTGCAAACGATTTGGAATTGTATGTCTGTAATGTTTGTGATTATTATCAAAATAAATGAAATGAAAAAATGAAATGAAACTCCAGTTGTTTATAAATAGGTGCCTTTGCTCAAAATTCAAGATCTATTGGCCCCAAACAGTGTCAAATGCCAATCTCTGGACCATAGCAAGCGAAAAGCCAATTAGAGAACAAGTCGCTAGACACAAATGGCAGTGGATCGGTCTTCACTCTGAGACGGAACCCGGCATCGCTCAGGGCGCATTAGACTGGTCCCCTGTGGGGGGAAAGAGGAAGCGAGGCAGACCTAGATCCACCTGGAGAAGAGCCCTGCAGGACGAGGTTAAGGCAGCAGGTCTCACTTGGGATGATGTTAGGCATCAGGCATGCGATAGAGTCGGGTGGAGAAGGTTCCTTGAGGCCCTATGCACCACGGAGGTGTGACAGGACAAAGAGAAGAAGGTTTTTATTATATTTAATATAAGACGGAAGTTTCACTGTCATTTCCCTTGCTCATCATCTTTTTCTTAACCTCTAGAGTATAAGGACATTTATGATATTTACTTGGCCGTGCTGTAGGACGTAGCGACAGCATAGATTGTTTTACCTATCGGCTGCCAGAACCAACCTGCCTCTGGTTCAGTCTGTAAAACATATAACTAGTACACCGATAGATGTCGCCGCTAGTCCACATTTTGTCCCAGGTGTGGGGCCATACCCTATAACTAACTAACTAACCATCACGCCGACTCTCTAAAGGGGTAGACAGAAAGAATGGACTGTTACACTTTTCTTTCATTCTTACATCGTGTCATGCACGCGCGTCCATTTCTCTGACTCCTCACGTGGCCGACATTCAATATTTGATTTATTTGACCGTGACACATTTTCCTCGGTCTTTTTTACAATTCTTTCTTCACTCATTCTTTCCATGTGTCCAAACCTTCTTAATGAATGTAGTCTGGGAGTTATGGATATAAATAGTAAGCTAGAAGAAAGGCAGATTGAATGATAAGGGCATATAAAACGGAGACCACACAGTAAATAGAGCTCTGTCTGTGAATCTTCCTCTTCAACCAAGACCTAGGAACACGTGTATGATTCAGCGCAATAGCGTCTTGCGGAGAAATGGCTTGAGTGAGGGCGATACTCAGAACCGTGCGAGGTACAGCCTGAGATGGAGAAGAGCCCACCCCAACAGTCAATACAGACCATGAGTTGGGATGGCGCCAGGAAGAATAGTCTTGGAGAAACGGCGTGATGGTTAGTTAGTTAGTTAGTTTTTATGTGTTTAATATTTTGAATAAACTGCTTCGTAACATACTTGAGGAACAGCTGACTCTTGGCCTCCATCAGATCACCGCGGTCGGATTCTTCCGGTTGAAGAGGTAGCCCTCGCAGCAGGGACGCAACCGCTTCCATGCAGGCTTGGTCCAGATCCCTATAAAGACACGCATTTTAAAATGTGATTATATCCACAATAACACAAACAAGGGATAGAAGTTTTAACATTTCATTTTAAAAATTTCACATATCACAATGATTCACATATCGACATATCTTATTACCTCAAATGAAAGGTTGCAGCTTTCTTATTGCAAATATTTAGAAATACCCAACTCAGTAAGACTGAGAACTATATAGCTTCCACAATGAAAATCTCCCCAACTAAGTAAAATTGTCTCAACTCAGTAAAATTATTAAGATTAGAGAAAATAAAATAAGTGAAATCGAGGATACATATTCAATTGTAAAATATATGAATTACCTGACTTATACATATAAAATAAACAGAGGAATCCAATTCCTGTAACTAAGTAATACTATGGAATTCAAGCATCCTAAATTTGATAAGCCTATGTGATGTAAAAACCTAACTTATATGACATAAAACTCAATTAATAAGGTTATAAGATGCAACATGATCTAGTTAAATAATATGATGCAACATCCCAACATAGTAAGGCAATATAATGCAACAATACCAACTCAGTAAGGCAATATAATGCAACAATACCAACTTAGTAAGGCAATATAACGCAACAACTCCAACTTAGTAATGCAAAGATACCAACTTAGTAAGGCAATATAATGCAATAATCCCAACTCGGTAAGGTTATAAAGTGCAACAAACGCAACATAATAAAGCTATCTAAAGTCTAACCCAACATAGTAAGGTTTTATAATGCGAAAACCAAAATTTACTAAGACTATATAATGCAACAATCCCAACTTTAACTAACTAACCAACACGCCGTCTCCCTGAAGGGGTAAGCAGAAAGAATTGACTGCCACACTTTTCTTTCCTGACATATTTCTCTCGCTTCCTCAACATTCATACATAGCGTCATGCACGCGTGTCAATTTCTCTGACTCCACACGTGTCCGACATTCAATATTTGATTTATATGATAGTGCCACGTTTTCCTCGGTCTTCCTCTATTTCTATTTCCATTTACATCGTTAACATATAATTTTTTTTCCATTCTTTCCATATGTCCAAACCATCTTAATGATTCTTTCATTATTTTGTTCATAACACCATCATTCGCACCGAATTCACTTCTTATATTTTCATTCGGCACTCTATCATACAGCACATTCGTCTAAGAGATCTCATTTCTACTGCATTTATTCTACTTTCATCCTTCTTTTGCCAATTCCATACATTAGGGTCGGTACAAGAACACCATTGTGCACTGCCATTTTAGCACCCCAACTCAGTAAGGTTATATAATGTAACAACCCGACTAAGTAAGAATATAAAATGGAACAACCCCAACTCAGTAAGGCTTATGTGATGCAAGAACCCAACTCAGTAAGTACTACAGTATCGAGCCACTTTGCAGTATTTAGCGGTACCACAAATGAGTCATAAAGAGTGCAACTTCCCTCGGACGGTGAGATTATTCTGAAAGTGCCACACGAAAAGGTTAAAATACTAACCTTTGGCCACCCAGACACCTAGATCTGTAAAAAAACAAAAAGACAATGTTGTCATGTACGGTGTGTAATCAAACTTCTTTGCCACAGACATATTCAAATTAAGAACACATAGAAAGATCTATTACAGACATGAGCGCGTCGGGAATGCTACATATTACCTTTCAGTTGGGTACTTTCAGAAAAATCTCACATTTTAAAGACCGGAAAATGGAGTTCCGGTGCCGACCCTCGATTGCGATGGGAGGAATTTTAAAGATTGCACAATAACCAAACGGGGTGAACGATGCAGGGATGCATATAAACACGAGGCATAGAAATTTACGTGTGACAAATCTAGAACTTTGATTTTTCTAAACTTTTTGAGGGATTCTAAAAATACAAAAATTAAAAATAAATTAAATGAAATTTTACAAAAATGATTAATAAAAAATTTAAAGAAAAACAAATACATTAGAAGTCATGTTTTCCTCAATTTTGTACTCCATTCACATTGTTAACGTATACTTTCTTTATCCATTCGTTCCATGTGTCCAAACCGACGCAGTGATCCTTTCATAATTGACGACATTCGTGGCCAAGTGGTAAATGCTTTCACTGCCAGTCCGAAGTTCACTGGTTCGATTCCCGGAGATGGCAGCGTGATTGTCACACTGATTTTGTTCTAGTGTGAAATTCACGTGACAATAAAATTACGATAGATTAGCTACCTATCACATGCCAAGAGAATCAACAACAACAAACCATCCCAACCTTTCTCCACAGGGGTAGGCAGAGAGAATGGACTGCCACACTACTCTATCCTGGCACACCTCACTAGTTTCCTCCACATTCATACAGCGATAAAACCATCTTAATGATCCTTTCATTATTTTGTTCATAACACTTTCATTCACACAGCATTCACTTCTTATATTTTCTCATACATACTATTCACCAAGACTTGTAGTTCATGCTCGTTGTCTGCAAGTAGGACAGCGTCATCCGCATACAAGAGACAGCTTACTGACACTCTGCTCATTTTGGCACAAATATATATAAAAATAACAATAATAACAAAAACATTTAAACTGATAATTTTATGAGATGATATATTATATGTTAGATAGTCCAAAGGGGGGAAAAAATCTAACACTAAAAAAATCTAGAACATGTTGAAAATGGGGCTCACCTGGTGATGGCCGTGACGTCCCCGCAGACGGGCGGCGCTATCTGGTGGCTGGTCCCCAGCACCCAGTCCGTGAGGTACTCCACCAGCTTGTTGCGGAACTTCATCTCCTGGCGGAAGGCGAGGTCGTCGCGGCGCCTCATCATCGCTTCCACGACGTGACACAGCCGCGTCTTTATGTGGACGGAGAACACCGTCATGTCCAGGTGACGGACGTACCTGAAAGTAAATCTAAAATAAAGTAACAATATCTTCTACTTTCCAAATCTTCCTTCTTCTTCTTTTTGTCCTGTCACACCTCCGTGGTGCATAGGGCCTCAAGGAACCTTCTCCACCCGACTCTATCGCATGCCTGATGCCTCACATCATTCCAAGTGAGGCCTGCCGCCTTAACCTCGTCTCGCAGGGTTCTTCTCCAGGTGGCTCTAGGTCTGCCTCGCTTTCTCTTTTCCTCCATAGGGGACCAGTCTAGTGCACCCTGAGCAATGCAGGCTGGGTTCCGTCTCAGAGTGTGACCGATCCACTGCCATTTGCGTCTAGCGACCTGTTCTCTAATTGGCTCTCCGCCTGCCATAGTCCAGAGAGCGGCATTTGACACTGTTTGGGGCCAATAGATTTTGAATATTGAGCGAAGGCACCTATTTATAAACACCTGGAGTTTACCAATAACGTCCGCGGTAGACTTCCAAGTCTCACATCCGTACAGCAGTACGCTTTTAAGGCTACTGCTGAATATTTGGAGCTTGAGCTTTCTAAATCAAATCAGTTTATTTCATCAAAAGACAGACAAACAAATCATCACGCCGTTTCTCCGCAGGGGTAGGCAGAGAGAATGGACCACCACACTACTCTATCCTGGCAAACCTCTCTAGCTTTCGCCACATTCATACAACGAGTCATACACACACGTCGATTCCTCCGACTTCTAACATGACCAACCTTTAAAATTTGATTAATTTGGTCATGCCATGTTTTCCTCAGTCTGCCTCGACATCGTACCCCATTTACATAATTAACGTATACTTTCTTAACCATTCCTTCTCCATCCATGCGCTCCATATGTCCGAACCAACGCAGCGATCCTTTCATAATTTTGTTCATAATACCTTCTTCCGCTCTCTACATTCCTTTCTTATATCAACATTTGTGATTCTGTCGTATATCGTTCTACCACACATACATCTCTACCACATTTATTCTGCTACTATACTAATAGACATTACAAAATTAATTTTTAATATATATTGTGTAAAGCATACTACCAGAAACGCATGAGAGATGGTTCCACTGCAGGAAGACAAGATACTCTTCAGAATTAAGAGTGTTTGCCTTCTGAACGTACTTTCACTAATATGAAAGACGTCGATCTCCGAGGAGACCGCGTTCGGCAGATTAATTGCTCTTCCCACCGGTGTCACCAGAGACAGATTGGATTTGGTGGCCGGTAGGTAAAACAATCTGTGCTGTCGCTGTCGGAGATATATTAATGATCCTTTCATGATTTTGTTCATAACACTATCATTTGCACCGCATCCACTTCTTATATTTTCATTCAACACTATCATACACAGATTTTACACACATCGTCTAAGAGATCATGATAGGTAGCTAATCTACCGCCGTTTTATTGTCACACCAGTCTATACCAGACCAATGACAGTGTGACAATTTCACTGCAATCGCTGGGAATGGAGCCCGGTGCGGCAGTCATAGCTCTCGCCACTGACAAGATGATAAATCAACGTACCTCACGATGGCTAGCATCAGACCCTCGATGGAGGTGACGCTGAGGTGCTCGGCCGGCTGCTCGTTCTTGCTGTTGTCCAAAATACTCTTCATTATAAAAATGGTGTGCTCCACAAACTGCGTGTTGACCTCAGTCAGCATGACCTGATGATAACGATACAGATTCCTGGTAAGATTCACCACTAAAAAGTTTTTACACAGATAACGAAACAAAACAAACATTATCATACTATCAAAAATGACAATTGCTGCAAAGCTGACTACGCCAATTGTTGTAAATTGATAATGTCAATTGCGGCTTAATTATAATACCAAATACTCTGAAGTAAATGGCTACAAAATTGACTATGCCAATTGCTGCAAAGTCAACTATGCCAATTGCTGAAAAATTGATAGTGTCAATTGCTTCTTACTTATAACAATAAATTGCTGCAAACTGATAGTGTCAATTACTGCAAAATTGACTATGGTAATTGCTGTAAACTGATAATGTCAATTGCTGCAAAATTGACTATGCCAATTGCTGCAAACTGATAATGTCAATTACTGCAAAATTGACTATGCCAATTGCTGCAAACTGATAATGTCAATTACTGCAAAATTGACTATCTCAATTGCTGCTTACTGCAAATTGATGATGTCATTGTAGAAAACATATATTTTCACAATTATTTAACCAAGAACTTGGGTATCTGTGTCTCGAGAGATTTCTCTTACCGTGACCATCCAGGCACTAAAATGCATTATAGACCTTACCTGCTGTTGGGAGTCGAAGAACTTGTCTATGATAGCCCTCAGCTGCTCAAAGAGAATGGGATACAGAGCCGAGGACATCTCGTGGCCTATGAGCTCCTTGACGTGCTTCTGAATGTGCGTGCCGAACTTCTCGTTGACGCAGACCAGCAGCCGAAGAAGTTTCTCCACGAATCTGCAACACAATAATTAATCTAACTAACTAACCATCACGCCGTTTACCCGAAGGGGTAGAAAGAAAGAATGGACTACCAAATTGCGATTTCCTGTCATAATTTTCTCGCTTATCAACATTCAAACATCGTGTCATGCACGCACGTCGATTTCTCTGACTCCTCACATGGCCGACATTCAATATTTGATTTATTTGATCGTGCCACGTTTTACCATTCTATTTCTAGTTGCATTTATAACTAACTAACTAACTAACCATCACGCCGTCTCCCCGAAGGGGTAGGCAGAAAGAATGGACTGCCACACTTTTCTTTCCTGACATATTTCTCTCGCTTCCTCAACATTCATACATCATGTCATGCACGCGCTTCGATTTCTCTGACTCCTCACATGGCCGACATTCAATATTTGATTTGTTTGATTGTGCCACGTTTTCCTCGGTCTTCCTCTATTTCTGGTTCCATTTACATCATTAACATATAATTTTTTTACCATTCTTTCTTCATTCATTCTTTCCATATGTCCAAACCATCTTAATGATCCTTTCATTCTTTTGTTCAGGACACCATCATTCGCACCGCATTCACTTCTTATATTTTCATTCGACACTCTATCACACACAGAGTATCAACACATTCGTCTAAGAGATCTCATTTCTACTGCATTTATTCTACTTTCATCCTTCTTTTGCCAGTTCCATGCGCATTTATATGTTCAACATATACTTTTTTTTTTACTATTCTTTCTTCATTCATTCTTTCCATTACGTTTGGCAAAGTGTTATTTTGTTCATAACACTTTGCCAAACGTAAAACTAGTATAAAACGGATGTTTTCATTAGTATGAACGCTAAGTCATTAAAAAACGCTTGGCTTCTGATCAAGGGGACTTGGGTTCGAGCCTGGACACGACCAGATTCCTTCTTCATAATAATGAGCTATTTTCTGCTCACATTGAAGATTGTAAAATATATTCTAATATCATTGATTTAAATCTTTGGTGTTAGTCTTTAAAAAAATAAAAAAATTGAGTTTTACATCATTGTTCAAGAAACAATAAATAAATGGGAGAGAAGTGTATCGATAATGGAATATAACACAAGTATTTTAGAAGTAAACTTACTGTGTAACAGGGCAGAACTGGAGGTCTTGGGAGCTGTTGGCCAATACGCTGCACTTTCTTGTATCTACCAAACCTGGAATAACATACAGGTGTGTTTACAAATTAGAAGCACTGTCTTAAGTAATGACAGGACGTTAAAATTACACTTGACCCAAGTTTCATCAGCTGTTTTCTGGATTTACTTCTGGAAAAGTATTTCGCACTTGGCGGGAGATTGGATTGTCATTTTTCACGAAACGTGTTGTTGCGTCGACACTTCTCAACATACTGACCTCGAACCGGTCTCGTTGCGGAGAGGAAGGGACAGGCTACACGGAAGTGTAGCCAACATGTCGAAAATAAAATCCATCTGGATGTGAGAGCCTCAGTACACTTACTTTCTGGATCAGCCTAGTACAATTTTCACTTAACATCAAAAATGAAATAGCCAAATATCAATTGAACATCAATAATGTAAGAATATTCTAAATTAAAGAAATATTCTAATACAATATGACTCACCCCCGTGGAGGGAAGTGACGCTGGAGAGGGTGAGACAGCCAAGGGTGGAGGCGTGGCCTGAAGGGGTGGCCCGTGGCGCAGGGGAGTCGTCCTTGTATTGCAGGCAAACACCCCCCAGGGCGCAGAGGAAGGATGTCATGTTGGCCCACTCGTTTATCTGGTCCTGTACACACGCAATTCATATTGCACATTACAAAAGAAATCGGAAGAATCGACGTACATGCATGACTCGCTGGAGAGGTGTCAGGATAGATTAGTGTGGAGGTTCATTCTCTCTGTTGTTGTTGAAGAAACTAACTAACCATCACACTGTCTCTCTGCAGGATTAGGCAGAAAGAATAGACCACCACGCTGTTGCTTTCCTGACATAATTCTCGCTTAGCTACCTTAATATTCACACATTGATTTATTCAACGCACGTCGATTTCTTTGACTCCTCTCGTGGCCAAAATTTATAAGCGTACAACGTTGCTTTCGATGTTTTTTTTTTTCAAAATTCAAGGCTTTATTGTGAAAAACTGGTTACTTGCATTTACGATTCAAAGTATTGTCCATCGTTGGCCACTACTTTCTCCCATCTTTCGGGCAGCATACGAATCCCGTGTCGAAAAAACTCAAAATCTTCCGAGACAATCCACGAATCGATCCAAGTTTTCACTTCTCCATAAGAACAGAAGTGCTGGTCAGCCAGGCCGTGAGTCATTGATCGAAACAAGTGATAGTCAGAGGGAGCAATGTCTGGAGAATACGGCGGGTTTTGTTTCCAAATGTCAAAGTCAATTGTATGACATCTACGATCTATTTATTTTATTCCACCACTTACCACTATAGCCATATATTGAAAAACGGCAGAAGTAAAGTTGAACACCTAATAATATTTGATTGCGCCACTTTTTCCTCAGTATTCCTATATTTTTTTGTTCTATTAACATATATTTTCTTTACCATTCTTTCTTCATTTGTTTTTTCCATGTCTCCAAACCATCTTAATGATCTTATTATTTTGATATTTAAAAAATTCACTATTTTGTTCATAACACTTCCATTCATATGGCATTCACTTCTTAACTAACTAACTAACCATCACGCCATTTCTCCGGAGAGGTAGGCAGAGTGGATGGATCGCCACAATGCTCTCACACAATGCATTCACTTCTTATATCTTACATAACCTAAGATGAGCCCTTGCTTTATGAATTTATGAATATTGAGGTTGCAGTAAAATAACGTACAAACAGTACCCCGCGGGCCTACTGCAATAGCAGTGTCCCGTTCCCTCGAGGTTGAAGAGAATTATAAACAAATAAAATGTGCGATGCTAGGTTATGTAACTAACCTCCAAATCATGCTCGCTGCTCTGGTGCGAGGCTCTCCGTTTGCCCGTGGGGCGCGGCAGGGCCTCCAGGGGGCACTCCTCGCCCCCCTTGCCTGCCTGCCCCTTCGGGTATGACTGGAGTAGTCGGCAGAGCACGTCCCTGCAAAATACAATACAAATTCGTTTTGGTCTACAAAACACAAGTCCATTTTCTGACATTATCTGAGAATATTTTATGAGATCTGAGGATATTTTTTCAGAGATAATCTGGTGATTATCTGGGGATATTTTACAAGAGATTATCTGGGGATATTTTACAAGAGATTATCTGGGGATATATTTCGAGAGATTATCTGGGGATACACCTTCCGCTTCTTCCCCATCTTTCTATGTCCTCCACAGATGGACATAATCGTCTCATTTCTGATCCGATCTCTGAGGGTTCTGCCTACAATGGAACGTAGGGTTCACATTTCCCCGACTATCCCCAATAATTGTGAATCTATGATATATTTCAACCTTAACTTTTGATTGAATGTAAAATTCATTAAATTTTGTCATTCATCGTTTTGTGCATAGGGCCTTAAGGAACCTTCTTCACCCGACTCTATCGCATGCCTGATGCCTAACATCATCCCAAGATTCCTTAACCTTGTCCTGCAGGGCTCTTTCCCCCCATAGGGGACCAGTCTAGTGCGCCCTGAGCGATGCAGGCTGGGTTCCGTCTCAGAGTGTGACCGATCCACTGCCATTTGCGTCTAGCGACTTGTTCTCCGATTGGCTTTTGGCCTGCCATGGTCCAGAGAATGACATTTGACACTATTTGGGGCCAATAGATGTTGAATATTGAGCGAAGGCACATTTTTATAAACACCTGGAGTTTTCCAATAACGTCCGCGGTAGATTTCCTAGTCTCAGATCCGTACAGCAGTACGCTTTTAACGCTACTGCTGAATATTTGGAGCTTGAGCTTTCTCGAAATGATACAGGAACGCCATACAGGGCAACGCATAGCGAAAGCTTCCCTCGCCTCGTTGAGTCTGTTGGTTACATCTTTTTCCGTACCTCCCGAGCCTGCTATCATAATACCAAGGTAGCGAAATTATGTACTAAAATCGGGTGGTGGTCTAGGGCAGTGTTACGCAAACGGTGTGCCGCGGTTCACTGGTGTGCCGTGGCCAAATACATAAAGAAAAAAATATTTAGTCCGAATGTTGGTAATCTTTTTTTTATTGTTTTTTAAGGCTATTCAGCTTTTTCGTGAAAAAGGTCCGCGGATTTCTACTGGCCGGAAGTTGCGGGCAAAAAAAAGTTTGCCAACGTCTACGTCCAGATCGAATTTTAGCTTTTGGTGTGCGGTGGAATTCTAGGAAGAACTCAGGGGTGCCGTAGGTGAGAAAACTTTGCGGAACACTGGTCTAGGGGATAGAACGCTTGGCTCCTGATCCAGGGGACTTGGGTTCAAGCCTGGACACGACCAGATTCCTTCTTCATAATAATGAGCTATTTTCTGCTCACATTGAAGATTGTAATAATAAATTCTAATATCATTGATTTAAATACTTGGTATTAATCTTTTAAAAAAAATTTAAAAAAAACTATAAAATGGATGACAAACCAATTCCTAAATGTCTCCCCCCAGGCGGGCTGGACACCATCCACGCAGTGCTCTATCTTTCGCAGGAGGGCCATGATCCTCTTCTGAAGAGCAGCACGACCTAAGAATCAAAAAATCATTAAAATATTCACATCAAATACAGACAGGCCAACTAACAAACAAAATAACCACTACGCCGCTTCTCCAAAAGGCTAAACAAACAGAATAGACTGCCACATACTTCATCTATGGTTACCTTACGGCTGATGTAGAGCGGATGAAGGTATTAGGTATTAGGTCTGGTGACACCGGTGGGAAGAGCAATTAGTCTGCTGAACGCGGTCTCCTCGGAGATCGACGTCTTTTATATTAGTGAAGGTACGTTCATGGGACAAATACTCTTGACTTTAGAAAGTATCTTGGCTTCCTAATGTCGAACCATCTCTAATGCGTTCCTGTTACTTTGTTGTATTTTTATAATATTTTACCTGTACTTAATAGATGCCTTAAACATTTTCCTGTTTGTAATGTCTTTTCAGTTAATAAACTGATTTGATTTGATTATGAACGATATTAAGAAAGGATCGCTGCGTCGCACGGATGGATAAAGAATGGTTAAGAAAGCATACATTAACAATGTAAATGGAGTACGGAATCGAGGTAGACCGAGAAAAACATGGCATGACCAAATAAATCAAATTTTAAAAGTTGGTCATGTTTGAAGTTGGAAGAATAGACGTGCGTGTGTGACTCATTGTATGAACAGTGGCGGTACTCCCATAGAAGCCCAGAAGCCCGGCTAGCGCAAGAAATTTTGAATCAAAACCCCCAAATAATCTTGCCCCCGCATAAACCAAGAACCCACCAAATCACCTTCCAACAATGTTCCCATCAGACGTAAGAGGAATAGCCACAAGAGCCTGAACCTCTGTAAGCTAGAAGAGGTTTTGGTACAAAATTTCTTACGCAAGCCGGGCTTCTGGGCTTCTATGAGAGTACCGCCACTATGTATGAATGTGGAGGAATCTAGAGTCCCTGCGGAGAAACAGAGCTGTATTTCTTTTGCTTCACCAGCATTTGTATATTGTTATAAGTGTGCACCCATCCCTTCTTATCTGTACACTATTGGTCCCCAGCATGCCACACATTCATCAAGAGATCTCATTTCTCCTGCATCTATTCTACTTTCATCCTTCTTTTGCCAGTTTGTCCACAACATTTCCATAACCTGAAATGAATGTAATCATCATCTAAAGACTTACCGTGGACATTTTCATAGAAACACATTCTAGACACATCCTGGCTGGCTGCATTCAAAAGAAACAAAAGAATTTCAATTAATTTAATTAGAATTTAGAACACATTTCAATTTCAAGTCACTAGGAATCCGTGAATGTCTTGGAGATGTGGTGCTAAATAAATACACATGAATGTCTTGAAGAGGTCTGGAGAGGAGAATGTCTAACACATGAATGAGGAAAGTTAAGAACCTGTTTCAAGTAGCGCAGAAAAGAGATGCTTTCACTGCGGTAATAACCAACGTTAAGGGACCTGGCGCTGCACCAGAAGAAGATGAAGAAGGTGTTGAAAGTATTCTGCATGAAACTCACCGGTTGTGAGGACCGTGCTGGCTTGCGCTATCTCTTGGAAGAGGTAATGATTCGGCTGGAGGTTGGTGACTGTCACCTCTCCGGTCCCGCAGCGGATCTCTGCCTCTTGGCAGAGCAGCGCGAAGCACGACATAGCCACCAGGACGGCATCCATGTCGATGGACCACAGGTACATGAAGAAAACCACCTGAAGTCAATCGGGAAAATATTTACACAAAGAAACAATAAGGAAAGGCTAATTATATCATCTTCTTTTCTCGGTCCCCAAAACGCCCAAGAGGGAACAGGCGGAATGGGGAACGTTGTTAAACATAAAGCGATCGCTCAACCTAACCAATAATCATAAGTCCTGTAAGCGCCTCGGCCGCAACATTCTGTTCCCAGAAAACAATTTACATCTTCGTCTCTAGATGCAATTAATCCTTATAATTTTTTTTTTAGTAAAATCCGGTATTTGTCTACAAGAATTTGTATACATTCAAAATGTTGTATAAAATAACTGGTCCAAGTAGGCATAAAAATTGGAGAGACATCTCCAGGCGTAATCTAGTACTGTATGATTTGCAGAGACTTTCACAGTGCATTAATAAAGATTTTCTGCTTCTTCTTCTTCTTCTTCCTGTGCCGTGTCAGGTCCCCCCGACGTTGGCGATCACTCCGGCGAAAACCTCCCTGTCCTGCGCTGCCCGAAACAGGTTATCCACCGTCCTCCTTCCGGTCCACTCTCTAATGTTGCGCAGCCAGGACATCTGCCTTCTCCCAACTCCCCGTCTTCCCTCTATCTTGCCCTCCAATATAAGTCGGAGGAGGCGGTACTTTTCTCCACGCAGCACGTGACCCAAATATGAGACCTTTTTCACTTTGACATTCGACAACAGCTCTCTCTTGGCTCCGGCTCTCCTAAGTACTTCGACGTTACTGACCTTTTCGGTCCAAGGTATACGAAGCATTCTTCTGTGTATCCACATTTCGAATGCTTCTAACCGATTCATTACGTTCACTTTTAGAGTCCATGTTTCACTTCCGTATAATAGAGCTGACCATATGTAAGCTTTTATCATTCTTTGTCGAAGTTTAAGATTTAAATTATCGTCACAGAAGAAGGGTCTCATCTTATTAAATGCAGCACGTGCAACTTCTATTCTACATTTCACTTCTGTATCTGGGTCGAGTGTTTTAGTAATGATACTGCCGAGGTATTTAAACTGGTCAGCCATTTCGATATTTACTCCTTTTAGTCGCAAAGATGATCCAGAATAATCAAGTCTTCCAAACGACATCCACTTGGTCTTAGCGACATTTATTGTCAGACCCAATTCTTCTCCAGCCGTGTCAATCTTATTTAGGAGCTCTTGGAGATCAGGTATACTTTCAGCCAATATGACTGTATCGTCAGCATATCTGATATTATTTATAACAACTCCATTGATCTTCACTCCAAGGCTAGAGTTTTCTAGAGTCCTTTGGAAAACTTTATTGGAGTACAGATTAAACAATAGAGGTGACAGAATACAACCTTGTCGAACTCCTCTTTGTATAGCTATAGCCTCTGTATTTCCACTTCCATATCTGATCTTTGCCGTTTGACACCAGTAGAGGTTTCTTATGAAATTCAGGTCTTTGGAGTCAATGTTACAGTCTTTGAGCATCTCCATGAGTGTCGTGTGCCTTACCCTGTCAAACGCTTTTTCATAATCGATGAAGCATGCAAACACCTCTTTGCGTTGATCTCGACACTTCTGTAGCAGGACATTGACTGCCAGTAGCGCTTCTCTGGTTCCGAATGCATTTCGGAATCCGAATTGTGTGTCATCTAGATCTTGCTCGCACTTGTTTCTTATTCGGGCATGTATAATTTTAAGAAACAGTTTTAGTACATGACTCATTAGGCTAATCATGCGATAGTCATTACAATTCTTTGGGTGCTGCTTCTTAGGTAAGGTGACAAATATCGATTTCAGCCATTCTTGGGGGATAATCCCTGTGTCATAAATCTTATTAAATAGCCTCAGCAGGTAGTGAATATTTTCCTCATTAATCAATTTCAATAATTCCGCAGGGATTTCGTCAGGACCACATGCTTTTCTGTTAGGAGAAGTTCTGATGGCATGTATAACTTCAGATCTGAGGATGGAGGGTCCCTCTAATTCACCGTCAATTGTGAAGTCAGTTCTATTATCTTTGAATAACTTTTCAATGTGATCTTCCCATGTCTTAAGGATTTCTTTTTCATCCAATATTAATTTATTGGAATCGTCCATCAGACATGTGGGTGTAGTCTTCCTTGTTGTCCCAGATATTTCCTTTACTTTTGTGTGAAGCCCGAATGCATTGTGGGCATGATTGAGACTTTCAAGTTCTTCACATTGACGCTTCATCCATTTCTCTTTGGCCTTTTTGATTTCCCGTCTTATGGTACGTTGCAGGTTTCTATAATGTGTATCATTTTTCATAGCCTTCCTTCTTTCCTCCATAAGAGAGAGAATGTGATCCGTCATCCAATTTTTCTTTTTAGCTGTTCTCTCGGCCTTTAAATGATTAGTGCAGACATCTGTAAATACCGAAATCATTTTCTGCTTAATGCTTCCCAATCTTAATAGATGACGCTAGTGTAGAGCGAACTAAAATATGTGAAGATAGGCACAGCATTCTAGCATATAAACAACTTCCACAAATTTGTCAGACGTGGTGAACATAAGAAGGGCGGAATGGGGAATGTTGTTAAACATAAAGCGATCGCTCAACCCGACCAATGACAGGTCATAAGTCCTGTAAGCGCCTCGGCCACCATATTCTGTTTGTTCTCATTTACATCTTCGTCTCTATTGAGATACAATTAATCCTTAAAAATGATTTACCCGCAATGGGTAAAATCCAGTATTTGTCGACAAGTATTTGTATACATCATCATCATCATCATCAGCCGTCTGTCATCCACTGCTGAATGTAGGCCTCTCCCAAAGCACGCCACCGGCCCCTATCCATTGCCGCTCCCATCCATCCATGTCCAGCAATCCTCTTCAGATCGTCGGTCCAGCGGGCAGGGGGACGTCCAACTCTCCGGAATCCTGTACGCGGTCTCCACTCCAGAACCCGTCTTCCCCATTGGCTGTCGGTTCTCCGACAGATATGACCAGCCCACCGCAACTTCAGCCCTTATATGTATACATTCAAAACAAAAAAATTCTCCCTCTGGCATTCTTTCTGCATGGAAAACAATGTACAAATAAAATAATAATTAAGAAGTGGAAAGGGTTAGGTTAGGTCACCTCCAGCTTGATGTGCGCCTGCTTGCAGATAGCTATCTGGCTCCCCACGTTGGCGTAGTCCTTGTGTCTCAGCAGGAAGGCGTTCCGGCAGCGGAGTATCTCCCTCACCCAGCGCAGGATCTCCGTGTAGTTCATGATCTGCAGCTGGATCAGCTTCTGGCTGATGTTGAAGAGCACTTGAGAACTGGAAAAAGAGTTTGCGGATAAGTTCAAAAATTCCTAAAAATCCTCAAAAGATGGCAGTACGTAATGGTGTTATTCTATGGAACACATAGAAATAGAGCTTGGAGCTGGCAAAAGAAGGATGAAAGTAGGATAAATGCAGTAGAAATGATATATGATAGAATATCAAATGACAAGATAAGATTTCATTTAAAAAATAATTTCCTTGTATAAAACAGGTCGTTTGAACCCAATTACTGTATACAATTTATTTTAGCCATTATATTGATTCTTATGACATGTAATAGGTAGCTAATCTATCGCCATTTTATTGCCACATGAATTCTACACCAGACCAAAGACAGTGTGACAATCACACTGCCATCGCCGGGAATCAAACCGGAGACCTTCGGTATGGAAGTCAGGGCTCTTTCCACTCTGCCACGAAGGTCAGATGATTACATCATAAAAAATTAATAAAGTATCCCTGAGATGGTTTGGACATACGGAATAAATGAACAAGAGAAGAATGGTTAAAATGTTGTATACAAGCAGTGTGATCGGAAATAGAAAGCCTAGCATGACCAAAATAATCAAATTCTAAAAATATCAAATTATAATAAATGCAGTAGAAATGAGATCTCTTAGACGAATGTGTTGATACTCTGTGTATGATAGAGTGTCGAATGAAAATATAAGAAGTGAACGCGGTGTGAATGATGGTGTTATGAACAAAATAATGAAAGGATCATTGAGATGGACACATGGAAAGAATGAATGATGAAAGAATGGAAAAAAAATTATATGTTAACGATGTAAATGGAACTAGAAATAGACCGAGAAAAATGTGGTACGATCAAATAAATCAAATATTGAATGTCGGCCACGTGAGGAGTCAGAGAAATGGACGCACGTGCATGACACGATGTATGAATGTTGAGGAATCGAGAGAAATATGTCAGGAAAGAAAAGTGTGGCAGTCCATTATTTCTGACTATCTCTTCGGAGAGACAGCGTGATGGTAAATTAGTTAGTTAAAATAATATTTTTAACTTAGTCCTAGTCATGAGTCGTCAAGTGATTGCGATAGTCACCTGATTCCCCAAAAGGTGTTGACGGGGGCCTCCGGATTCCACATGTGTATCCGCTCGGGGTGATGCAGAGCCAGCAGGGCTTCCATGGCTTCCTGGGACATGTCCCCCATGGAGCCGTGGTGCACCACCGTCACCAGCCCGTTCATCAGCTCCAGAGTGGAGATCTGCACCTCGTGACCAACGCGACCCTGATGCTGTAATCAAACATTTTAATATATATAAATAAAGGGATATAGGATGGGAGAGCAATTTGATTATGACAATGCTATAATCCTAACTGTGACACACCAAAAAACTAACCTAACCTAACCTATCCATCACGCCGTCTCACTGAAGGGGTAGGAAGAAAGAATGGGCTCCAGTCTCGCTTCCCCAACATTCATAAATCATGTCATGCACGCGCGTCCATTTCTCCGACTCCTCGATCGTGCCATATTTTCCTGGGTCTTCCTCTATTTCTAGTTTAATTTACGTCGTTAACATATCATTTTGTTATACCATTCTTTCTTCATTCATTCTTTCCATGTGTCCAAACCAACACCGAAATATAAATAAATGTTCTTAAAGAAATCACATAATCTTTCTCTGCACATAACGTAAATGCCAGATAACATTCTGACAATAGAAATGAAGTTCGTGACACATCCAATAGTAACATACTTCAGAGTGATAAAGCCCGGCTTCAAATACACACAAAAAATTGTAGATATCTTCTGGTGTATATGCACCTAGCTATATGATTTCAAGTCAAAAATACATAAGTGCGACAAGGAGTCTTTTACATTTTGCAAGCCCAATATGAAGCCCATCAAAAACATGAAACAAAACATGTGGACGTAGGCGATTTCGCGGGCATCTCATCTACAGTACGTATGAGTGAAATTAAATACGGCGTGTATTAGTGAAACAAAATGTAAACTTAGGTCATTTTTGCGCATGTCAGCGGAGTCAAAATATATTTTTATTCGTAGCCGGCTCAAACGCGCTAAGAAATATTGTTTTATTTTAGATTTTTTAAGGCAAGCCGGGTTTCTTGGCTTGTATGGACGTACCGCCACTGCTAAGCATAGACCTAGTAGAAGAAATACAAGCCCAAGTCAACGAGGCAGCTGTGATATACTCACGTTCAACATGAGCATGGGATCGGCGTGGATCAGCCTCACGAGGCACATGAGCAGGTTCCGGTAGGCCGGCATCTCCTCGGCGCGGTACACCTTGCCCTGTACGTCCTTGGACTTGAGCGTCAGGGAGGTGATCATGCGCAGCGGTGTGTGCGCAATGTAACCCTGCAACGTGAATTGAAGGCTGATTATTTCAAAAGTGCTAAGTGCTTTAACCGTCGCGTTGCCATGTGGTCAATTGAGTTTCCACTGCCAATTTAAAGTTGATTTTCTTAAAACCTATGGACCCTAATATTATAAAAAAATTGTAATCCTCCATTGAAGTGTTCTCAATATTTCGTAATAAAAAAAAAAGCAAAAAATTACTTCCTTCATCCCAAAAAAAATATTTTCTAAGACTGCCCTCACCTTCATTCGTGTTAAGGTAGAATTTGTTTTGCTAATATTTACAACTTTATCAAAAGTGACAAATACTTACTCGCTGTTTTGAACATATTATAAATTATATCTTTGACCTTTTCAATAGGTACGTAATGATACCGGCTGGATGAAAACGCACCACGTAACTTAATAATATCAGAACTGTGAAAATATTAACACTTTACCAAAAGGGACAAATATTAATACGTACTCGTTGTCTTGAACGTACTATACATTTTGCCTAGGTGCCTTTATCTTCGCCCCGCCGGCCCGGCGTGCAGACAAGTTTCGACCCGACTTTTAGTCGATTTTTAGTCGCCCGTATGTTATGACGCATTACATATCAGAAATCGCATGGTTCCAGAAAAAAATTAATAATGATATGTTTTTCAAATAATCCATGTATGTTATAGATATCGATCTATTCCTAATGAAATTCCCTACAAGATGACATAAATTAAATTTTGATTCATCTAGTCATATGCTTGATATTTAGATAAAGTTAGCGGTAAACTGAACTTACCACATGGGAGCAAGCGTTTTGTTTTGAACACGGTACGTTAAGGGTTAACCCTTACCACTCCTTTGTTGAATGCCAGCCGACATGGCTATATGTACGCTACAACTCAGATGTCGGCTGGCGGTCGACAATATAAGACTTGCGCGCGCGGTGTATTATCACGCGCAAAACTTGACTTTTTTTGTGATCATTCGTTAAAAGAACATTTAATTTCACGTTTTAATAAGATTTTGACTGTTTTCCGTTTTTATTTTACTATAAAATAATCCTTGCAAATTCACATAACCTAAAATGGCGGGAACTTGGCGTGATACGTCATGCAGAAGAGCGATTAGAGTACAAGCCCCACTTCATTGCGAAACTGGACAAAGGTTCTAAAGACTGTACTGTGTGCAGTAACAGAAAGATTCCAGGGGGAAGACGGGAAACAGTGTGGTTTTGTGAGACCTGTTACAGAAAACCTGGTCTCCATCCTGGAGATTTTTTTTTTAAGTACCATACTATGCAAAACTATAAGTAGTCCATCATGTTTTTTGTAAATTGTTTTTTATTTGAAGAATAAATCATTACAAATGAATTTTTAACAATTTTTTTTGTAACTACCTATCAATAAAAATATTTTGACATTATTTAAATTAGAGTTGGCTGACAAACAATATCAAAAAATAATGGAGTGGTAAGGGTAACATGAAACAAATAAAGATTGTTTAATTTAACACGTATATATAACCTGTCCGGCAGTGAGTTTTTTATAACCTCAAAAACGTGTATGCTATACCTGAGTGGACTTATTGAGAGCGTCGGTGAACATGGCCCTCAGCTCAGCGGATCTGCTGTACAGTAGCTCTATCTGAGGCCACCAGCTCAACCGCTTCTGTTGGATAATCCTGGGGGAAAAATAATCAAGCACTTCCTTAAAACAACTGTACGAATTTGTATATTTAAGAAGTATGTTTACAAAGATTGAATCCAAATATAGGGTGTTTTATTTAGAGGTTTGGTTTCTACAGACTGTCAATTCTACACTTGACAGTTGATTTGTAGTCACTACGTTTTGCCTACGTTTTTGTTTTTTTTAGAGGTATACAAATTTAAAATGAAATAAAAACACGTTAAAATAATGTTAATGTCTATGATATTGGCTTCATTTAATAGATATTTTTATGCTATTATTGTTTAAATATAATTTCGGGCATATGAGCGCCACGGCTAGCTCGAATGAAGCGCAATCGGGAAGTCCAATTTTCGATACCTTTATTAAGCAACTGGATAAAATGGCAAAAATACTGACTACAAATCAACTGTCAACTGTCAAATTGACAGTCAGTCTATAGAAACAATGTAGCCAGTTTAAAAACCAAACCTCTAAAAAAAACACCCTATAAAATAAATGCTTTAATAACATCGATGTGTTTCATCTTAATGAAAGTGATTTTTAAAAAATGGTTTAAGCAACCTTTCGGGGCAAATGAAACTATGTAACTCTACTTTTTCTTTTATTTTTTTTTACATTTTAAAATTATATTTCATATTTAATTATTATTCTTCTTCTTCTTCTTCACTTTTGATAGACTCAGGAGTCTGTTATTTCAGGTGGGTTTTCTTGAGACACTGAACTCCAGCTTTCTCTCCACCGTTTCGGGGGTCTTCCTGGTCGGCGTTGTCCGTTTGGCATTCCATGGAGAGCTATCTATGGTATCCTATTTGAACTCATTCTTTCTACATGTTGATGCCAGTATCGCCGTCTTTGACGTCCCCATCTGACCACATCTTCGACCTCGCAGATTTCTCGAATTGCTGTATTCCTAACTCGATCACGTAGGGTTTTGCCAGCTATAGCGCGGAGTGTTTTCATCTCGGTTGTACTGAGCATGCTCTTTGTTTTGAGAGTATCTGCCCTCGATTCAGTGCCATATGTGAGGATTGGTCGCACACAGATTCATTATTACTAAATAGGTACTACTAGTTTTCTCTTTAACTCATTCAAATATTACTTCATTCTTCTTATATATTTAACCTTGTGTCAGTTGTTATATAATATTTGTGGTAGCATGTAATTGGCCTTGTTTTGTTGTCTCTGTGTTTAAATTCATATACTGTATTTGCTGTTTGTTACCCTCAATAATAAAAATAATAAAAATAAAAATATGACTTACTTGAGAAGCGAGGAGACGATCACGTAGTGGTAGGTGATGGGGCTGTTGGGATTGAGGCAGACCTTGAGAGAATCGTTGTTGTGAGGCATGATCCGGAAGCAGGAGACGAAGCAGTCTATCATCAGGTCGATGTCGTTGTACGGGGTGGAGTAGTAAGACTGCCCGCGAGGGTAAGGCTTCGACGGGTTAAACAGCAGCGCCTGCGAGGGAATCGGATACCAATAATAGATTAAAGGCATCAAAAATAATGAAAATATAATAAATAACCAATTAAATATATATTCAATTCCCATGCTCGATATGTTCCCGTTACATCTCTCCTCTCCTCATTCCTAATTATACCCCTTCCACTTTTATACATAACTCGATCTCCATTTAGTATATAAGTGACGGCTCTGTTTTATTTGATTGTTAAAATTGTATACATTGATAAAGGTTGTAGCCGAAACATGTCTGAGTTCAGTGAAAATAATAAGTGTAATATGGAGAGAGCCATGATGGGTATCAGTTTACGGGACAGACTCTGAAATGAGGACATAAGAGTCAGGACAAAGGTTTCCGATGTTATCAAGATGGCCGCAACCCTCAAGTGGCGATGGGCGGGACATGTCGCTCGCGATCCAGATGAAAAGTGGACAAGGCGACTGCTGTGCTGGTGGCCAAGGACGGCAAAGCGTGGAGTTGGGCGCCCACAGTTGCGTTGGCGCGACGATGTCCGGAGAAGTGCGGGAAGTGCCTGGATGCGGATCGCTCAGAATAGAAGAGAATGGAAAATGCGAGAGGAGGCCTACGTCCAGGAGTGGACGGTCAATACAGGCTGAAGAAGAAGAGGAAGAATATCAAGTGTAATTATATTTATTCAAATATGAATTGGCTTTTCGCCTGCCAAAATATATCGCCTGCTAAAATATAATATATAATACCAGGAACGCATGAGAGATGGTTCCTTTTAGGAAGACAAGATACTCTCCAAAGTCAAGAGTATTTGTCTTCTGAACGAACTGTCAAGGCGCTTCATCCAAGGAGTAAAAACAAGTGATTTGCAACTGCGATTGACTGCATTTATAGTTCAGACAGATAGTCCCAGTTCATCATAATATTACATATTATGCAGTAGTGAGGAACCAAAGTAAAAGGGTTTATAAGATACATTCAAAAATGATATAATATGTATGTTTACAAGAGATGGGCGAGTGGAGAGGGATATTGAAAGAAGGGTTGCCTGTTGGGGCAGGCAACAAAGTGAATGGTGCACTTAAAGTTGTCATCGCAAACAAAAACCTATCCAAAAAAGCTAGGATGGGAGTGCACAATGGTGTTCTTCTACTAACCCTTATGTATGGAAGCGAAGCATGGAACTGGCAAAAGAAGGATGAAAGTAGAATAAATGCAGTAGAAATGAGATCTTTTAGACGAATGTGTGGAATACTCTGTGTACGATAGAGTGTCGAATGAAAATATAAGAAGTGAATGCGGTGCAAATTATGGTGTCATGAACAAAATAATGAAAAGATCATTAAGATGGTTTGGACATATGGAAAGAATGAATGAAGAAAGAATGGTAAAAAAATTATATGTTAACGATGTAAATGGAACCTGAAAAAGAATCGGAAGACCGAGGAAAACGTGGCACGATCAAATAAATCGAATATTGAATGTCGGCCATGTGAGGAGTCAGAGAAATCCTCGCGCGTGCGTGACACGATGTATGAATGTTGAGGAAGCGAGAGAAATATGTCTGGAAAGAAAAGTGTGGCAGTCCATTCATTCTGCCTACCCCTTCGGGGAGACGGCGTGATGGGTAGTTAGTTAGTTTTTCAAATAAGAACTGCAAATGCAGCCAGCTAGAGACCTTGAGATCCGTGATGACGCTCTGGACCAGCGTGAAGGTCACGTTGCTGGAGTCGGAGATGTTGATGTACGTGCTGGCCTTGCACAGCTTCACGCACGTGATCACAGCTGCCTCCGTCATCTGCTTCGAGTTGGCGTGAGGACCTGCAACCAAACATAACCTCATTTTTTATATTTTCCATATTAAGTGCAGAAGAATGTCGTTTATCCGGACTCTTTGGGACAAAAGGACTATGTTATGGTATCTTTCTGCCCTTAATATTATATACAGCTCAAATATGAGACCTTTCTAACCATTCACAGCCATATGAAGAAAGTATATTCAATAATTAAAAAAAAAAAATTATTAATAAACATAAACATAAGTGGAAGCACACTAAATCTTCTTCTTCTTCTTTTTGTCCTGTCACACTTCCGTGGTGCATAGGGCCTCAAGGAATCTTCTCCACCCGACACATCATCCCTTAACATCATCCCAAGTGAGGCCTGCTGCCTTAACCTCGTCCTGCAGGGTTCTTCTCCAGGTGGCTGTAGGTCTGCCTCGCTTTCTCTTTCCCCCATAGGGGACCAATCTAGTGCGCCCTGAGCGATGCAAGCTGGGTTCCGTCTCAGAGTGATGACCGATCCACTACCATTTGCGCCTAGCGACTTGTTCTCTAATTGGCTTTTCGCCTGCCATGGTCCAGAGAACAGCATTTGACACTAAATACATAATAATAAAGAAATTTTGTGTAATTTTTGTTTTGTTTTCATTATTTAAAATGAACTTCTACCAAGAAATTTGAATTAAAAACATTTATTATTTAAAGTATTTTCAACTAACCTAACCCCTTCTTGACCGAGTCTATGAAGTGCTTCTTCTTGTTGTGGCGGGGGCTACAGGGGGCCCCGCTGTCTGCGTTCACAATCTCTTCGAGGACTTTCTGTAATGCCGACATAATAAGAGTTAAGTTATGTATATAAAAAATACGGTGCACCATCTGTCCTTCCCGAAAATATGATTAACTTAACAGACAAAAAGTAACATGCAATATCCGCTAACACTTGTTAACTTATAGCATGACCAGACAAATCTATTTATTACTATAATAGAGAATAGAGACAGACAATAATATGAGACAGAGGATGGTCAAGATTAATTAATGTATGAAAGAGCTGAAAGGGTTGGATGCAGGTGCCAAAATGAGCAGAGTGTCAGTAAGCTGTCTCTTGTATGCGAATGATGCTGTCCTACTTGCAGACAACGAGCATGAACTACAAGTCCTGGTGAAGAGTATGTATGAGGTATGCATGCGAAATGATCTGATGATGAATGTTAATAAGTCCAAGGTAATCATTTTTGAAAAAGAAGAAACCATGACAGTCTGCAACATTAGCGACGTGAATGGTGAAATTTGGAGCAAATAGATGAGGTCGTGTAATTGGGTAGTATGTTTACAAAAGATGGGCGAGTGGAGAAGGATATTGAAAGAAGGGTTGGGGCAGGCAACAAAGTGAATGGTGCACTTAAAGTTGTCATCGCAAACAAAAACCTATCCAAAAAAGCTAGAATGGCAATGCACAGTGGTGTTCTTGTACCGACCCTTATGTATGGAAGCGAAGCATGGAACTGGTAAAAGAAGGATGAAAGTAAAATAAATTCAATAGAAATGAGATCTCTTAGACGAATGTGTGGATACTCTGTGTACGATAGTGTCGAATGAAAAAATAATAAGTGAAAGCGCTGCAAATGATGGTGTTATGAACAAAATAATGAAAGGATCATTAACCCTCCCTTCCCTGTGATGGGTATCTTCTACACGTTGCTTCTAATAACCATCAATATCTCTATACATTTAATAAATACAAGGTTAAGATTTTAGGTATTCTTCCATAATATATTTACGCATTGATTAAAAAAATAATATTAATAATAATCAGAATTCATCGGGTACATCGGAGGTATTTTGTGAACATCGGAAACAAAATTCGTAGCGCTGAGTACGTGACACTATATTCGCATCTCACTCTTGCATATGTTCTAGCTCAATGTTCTCACTCTCGGCCGTCCCGCCGCCGCCGACAGTCGCTTTCGGGCTTGCAACCAGAGCGGACCTATGCCCGTTCCGTGAGCGTTGCCAGATGGTTTTTTTAATGTTTTTAGCAATTAAATCTCAATTATTATAATTTTTGACTTCAATTATAATTGAAAAGAATGAAATAATAGAATAAAATGAAAGCGACTTACAAGCAATGCTCTCAAAGTTTGATGAATCCTGTTCAAAATATAACATGATCATATCCATCCCAAAAACGAAGTGTATGACATCAGCAAGAAATCAACTGAGATGCGAAGTCTCCGTACGCCAGAAGGAAATTGAACAGGTGGACCTATTCAGATATCTCGGAAGCGAAGTAACCAGCTCTAATGACCTCCCCAGAGAAGTAAGGTCACGGGTGGATAGGGCTGCAGCAGTTGCAGGCTGCCTGAAAGATGTCATATGGAGAAACAAGGACATGAGGACTGACAGCAAGGTACGCTATCTATAAGACCTGTGTGCGACCAATCCTCACATATGGCATTGAATCGAGGGCAGACACTGTCAAGACAATCAATGGCATCAACACGTAGAAAAGATGAGCTCAAATAGGATACCACACATAGTTCTCCATGGAACGCCAAACGGACAACGCTGACCAGGAAGACCCACGAAACGGTGAAGAGAAAGTTGGAGTTCAGCGTCTCAAGAGGACCCGTCTGAAATAACAGACTCCTGAGTCTACCAAAAGGGAAGAAGAAGAAGAATTATAATTATATAAGGGGATTAGCTATGAATGTTCCTATTTTTCCCATTTAAAATCGCTAATTTTTTAACACGTACTGACTACCCTACACTGGAACGCACGTTTTTATTTTAGCACCGTAAGGGAAAGGTTAAGATGGTTTGGACAAATGGATGAATGAAGAAAGAATGGTAAAAAAAATATATGTTAACAATGTAAATGGAACTAGAAATAGAGGAAGGACAAGAGCCTATACCCACCGGACTGAGAATAAGCAGCATAATCTGAAGAGGCCACACCGCCACCCTGGACTTTTTGTTATCGGCGAACCCATCCTGGAGCATGTCGAAGAGCGTGTCGCAGCAGCGGGCGAGCTCCTCGTTGGGTCTCCTCTGCAGGGCGGCAAACTCCTGGGGGTACGTGTCCATCCAGTTCCAGACGGCCTTTTCCAGAGACGTGCCCAACACCAGGTGGGCGGACTTCTTCAGCAGACGAAACTTCTGAATTGTTTCTATACAAAGAAAATTAAACATTTGAAACCAATGTAAAAACTCATAAATATTTTATTTCATACCAACATTGACGGCAAAGTGGCAGAAGGTCCCAGGTTTGATTCCCGGCGATGACGATGTAAAAAAAATCATGCTGTTTTTGGTCTGGTGTAGAATTTACGTGACGATAAAATGGTAATAGATTAGCTACCTATCACATGTCATGAGAATCAAAAGCCGAGGACTTCTGAGATGAATTCACTGAGGACGATAGCTGGCAAAACTCTAATAGATCACGTGAGTAACACCAGAAAAGGGATATATGATATTTGAGGATACTCTAAGATGGAGTAGACAGTGAAGAGGGACTGGTTTGGTCATGTCCAAAGAATGGACACCACCAGACTCCACCTCGCAGGAGGAGCAACTCTTTGGAGAACAGACCACACAGATTTACAGCAAGTAACTACACCCGAAAAGATCCAAAAAAAAACTATTGTATTTGCTTTATTTACACCCAAAGTCTGTCTCTCATTAACTGGACTAGAAATTATTATTTTTAATTGTTTTCTGGGAGTTATCAACAATGAAGAGTTTTCTGGGAGTTATCAACAATGAAGAGTTTTCTGGGAGTTATCAACAATGAAGAGTTTTCTGGGCGTTATCAATAATGAAGAGTTTTCTGGGAGTTATCAACAATGAAGAGTTTTCTGAGAGTTATCAACAATGAAGAGTTTTCTGAGAGTTATCAACATTGAAGAGTTTTCTGGGAGTTATCAATAATGAAGAGTTTTCTGGGAGTTATCAACAATGAAGAGTTTTCTGGGAGTTATCAACAATGAAGAGTTTTCTGGGAGCTATCAATAATGCAGAATTCTCAGAGAATCCCCTTATGAGTGTATTTTTGTAATTGTTTTCTGGGTGTTGTTAATAATGGGGAGTTTTCAAAGAATCCCCTTATAAGCATGCAAGGCAGAGATTCCCAATCCATTTCGGTTTACGGCTCCCTTCTATGACGACACCGCGGGTTGAAATATTAGGCTTCCATTGCGTACATAACCCAACTTGTAACAAACAATCGTAAGTGGCTTACCGGTGAAAAGTCTGATGAGACGCACCACATCCACATTGATCCACTGTATCAACTCTATATCGGAGTAATCAGGGTTCTCCTCATTGGAAGCAGACAGTTCCTGGAAACATAAACCAATAATTAAACATAATAATAATAATAAATTGGATGATTTATAGAGCGCCATTTTTATGAATAATCATATCAAGGGCGCTGTATCTCCATTTTATGAACTAGTTAAAGATAAACATTTTGTTAAAAACAAACATTTTAGTAGGGGGGCTGCACCTGACGCAGTCGATCAACATTTGCATCAGGATAGGACAGTTTGAACAGGTGCGTTTCAAGCCCCGATCTAAACTCTGACGGGTTTTCAATGCACTTTAAGTCTGGAGGGAGACCGTTCCAGGCTGAAGGGCCAGCTTCAAAGTTCGTTAAATAGAAGTCCGTTATATCGAGGTTTTAGTATACTTTAAATATATTCATAATTGGAATCTTCTATGTTGGTGATCTAAGTGAATAGGTTGAAGACATCAGACAGCAGTGGAGTCCATGACTATGATATGGAGTAATTAGTTGTTCAAGCAACAGTGAATAGATCAACAATTCAAAAAGTTATGGTGATGTACCTGCAGCCTTGCGGAGATGCGGTTGAAGACAGCGTTGAAGAAGTTCAGGCTGAGGGCGAAGAGGACCTTGCTGGCTAGCTGCTTCAGCATCGTCACGTAATGATTCTCCGTGGGAACATCTGAAACGATTGTCCAACAGTAGATTAAACCTTATTCAATATTGATAATGAAAGCGCTGCTGAAACTAGTCGAAGCTAATCAAATGGAATAAAACTAAATATATATTATAAAGGAGTTAAAAATAAGCATACATATTTTATTTTTAATATCCAGGGTGCGGCAGAGCAGACAGTGTAGTTTTGAAAGGCCGGTACATCCCGTGTGGTGGGGGTAGGAACCTGGGAGTGGTATCATTGTATTGGGAGGGTCTTGCCGTTTTCAGTCGTTGCCATGGTTTGGTCCGGACAACACCGGGGCTTTGCCGTCCGCACGTTTCTTGAAAGTGGCCGTTCTGTTATCGCCACCCAACGGGCCTTTCGGCTGCACTTCAATCTTGGATGAGTCGTGATACCGTCTCTCACTGCAATTTAATCGTGACTTGGGTGCGTACATTAGAAGGAACTGGTTCCACACTAAGACCTAGGGGTTTAGGAAGACCCAAAACGGTAAGAACACCCGAAAATTTAACGAGATAAAGAGAAGCTATTGAACTGAAGCATGCAATTGCATTGGGCATTGTTGACTGCTCACTAAGGAGAATTTTGCATCAAGACTTCTCATTCCACCCCTAGTGTAGGTGTTAGGAATCTTGGCACCCATCTTGTAGGCGGTCGCGTAGGACAATGGTACCAGTGGATAGGCTAGTAATCTCGCCTATCCTTTTCACCTTCATTCTGGCATCCTCCAATACTAAATTTTCTATTTTCTCCACATTTTCTTCATTACTGGCCTTGATTGGCCGACCGGATCGCTCGTCGTCTTCTATGCTCTCTCTTCTTCTCTGGTGTCAATCCTGGGATTGGTTTGCACCAATTTCCTCTATTCTTCTCTTCCATTCGTTCCTGTCTTGTACGGCTCTTTTGAAATGTGCATATGATGAGCAGCGCACGTCCACCAACAGGTCCTCCAGGTACTCTCGGCGTGGGCGTCCCCTAGAGTTTGTCCCCTCGGTCATACCCTCCATTATGGCATGCAAGAGACCTTCTTGACGTATTACATGGCCGATCCATCTTGCACACTTTTTGGACAAAGTCCTGAGCAGGTGCCTTCCTCCTTCGATTCATAGAAGAACTTCCTCATTCGTGATGTGGTCTCTCCAGGAAATTCCTAATATTCTTCTATAGGACCACATCTCAAAAGCCTCTAGTCTCCGCTTATCCCTTTCGGATAGGCACCATGTCTCGCAGCCGTACAACAAGACACCCCATACATAGGTCTTGATGAGGAGTATTCTCAGTTTTAGGTCTATATTATTTGACTCTATTATTTTAAACTAACTAACTAACTAACCATCACGCCGTCTCCCCGAAGGGGTAGGCAGAAAGAATGGACTGCCACACCTTTCTTTCCTGACATATTTCTCTCGCTTCCTCAACATTCATACATCGTGTCATGCACGCGCGTCGATTTCTCTGACTCCTCACATGGCCGACATTCAATATTTGATTTATTTGATCGTGCCACGTTTTCCTCGGTCTTCCTCTATTTCTGGTACCATTTACATCATTAACATATAATTTTTTTACCATTCTTTCTTCATTCATTCTTTCCATATGTCCAAAACCATCTTAATGATCCTTTCATTATTTTGTTCATGACACCATCATTCGCACCGCATTCACTTCTTATATTTTCATTCGACACTCTATCATACACAGAATATCACACATTCGTCTAAGAGATCTCATTTCTACTGCATTTATTCTACTTTCATCCTTCCTTTGCCAGTTCCATGCTTCGCTTCCATACATAAGGGTCGGTAGAAGAACACCATTGTGCACTGCCATTCTAGCTTTTTTGGATAGGTTTTTGTTTGCGATGACAACTTTAAGTGCACCATTCACTTTGTTGCCTGCCCCAACCCTTCTTTCAATATCCCTCTCCACTCTCCCATCTCTTGTAAACATACTACCTAAATACACAAACTCAACTACTTGCTCCAAATTTTCACCATTCACGCTAATGTTGCAGACTGTCATGGTTTCTTCCTTTTCAAAAATCATTACCTTGGACTTATTAACATTCATCATCAGATCATTTCGCATGCATATCTCATACATACAATTCACCAGGACTTGTAGTTCATGCTCGTTGTCTGCAAGTAGGACAGCGTCATCCGCATACAAGAGACAGCTTACTGACACTCCGCTCATTTTGGCACCTACATCCAACCCTTTCAGCTCTTTCATACAATTGTCCATATACAGATTAAATAACCATTACGCAACCTTGTTTGACACCTTTATTGATATCAAACCAGGCTGTGAGATCTCCATTTACTCTGACACTAGCAGTGCTTTCCGTGTATAGCGACTTAATTGCCGTGATCAGTTTTGTACTTATTCCATATTCAGACAATATTTTCCACAACTTTTCTCTAATTATGCTTTTTGTAAGTCGACAAACGCACAGAAAAGTTTGCGATTTTTGGCCAGAAACTTTCTCTGTCAATGTACGAAGTCCAAAAATTTGATCCATACATCCTCTGCCATTCATAAAGGCACCTTGCACATCCCAAACTTTGTCACTCGTCAATTTTCTTACTCTTTCTATTAAAATTCTGCCATAGACTTTACCAACGACACTCAAAAGACTAATAGCTCTGTGGTTTCCACATTTCATACGCGATCCTTTTCCTTTGTACAGGGGCATAATTACTGCTCTCCTCCAGTCTAGCGGCGTATATCCCTCCTCCAAGCACTGGTTAAATAACTTACATAACCATGTAGAAACCACTTCGCCACCGCTTTTAATAAAGTCTATGGCAATACAATCAAACCCAACAGCTTTTCCACTTTTCATTGCACTCACGGATCTTTTCATCTCATTCGTACTTATTTTTTCAATATTATCATTCATAGGTCCCGCACTCGCACTAGCTGTCATATTTTCGATCACGCTTGTATCACCACCATACATCTCCTTAAAATATTCCATCCATCTTTCTTGTATGATCTTACTCTCCGTTAACATTCTTCCCTCGTTGTCTATTATTTTATTGACTCTATTACTCTCTCTGCCCCTCTTAAATTCACTGGACCACTTTTGAACTGTTGACAATGAAGGAGCAGACTCCCCGTAAACTTCTGACATCTCTTTGGGGATGGTTTTCTGATTTTTTCGTAGTTTGTTTAACTTTGCAAAATGACTCATCTTGCTTGTGTTTCGGGGACAGCTACTTAATAACTAATGATCCGTTTGTTATGAAACTTGGTACTTATACTACTAATGAGTGCAATATAACGAGGTAATTAACTATTCGTTCATAGTTGCACTCCTTCATATCGATATCGAGAATATATTGAACGGCCCTCGTATTTAAATCACTGTTTGTTAGCCTAAATAAAAATAAAATTTCAATTCTCACCGATAAACTGACAAATCTCCCGAAGCAGGAGTTTGACGTTCATGGCCTCGTCGAATTTGGTTGTGTCCTTTGGCTGGGCGCTCAGGCATTTCTCCAGCGTGTCTAGCACGATGAGCAAGCTCTCATAGTAGGACTTCTCCATTTCGGATGTGTGCAGGCGATTTACACTGCTGGCACAGGCAGGCTGAAACTGATTGACACACGTGATAAAAACTCTATTGTTGATCCATCATAAGATACCCTGTGAGAAAAAACAAATTTGGTTCCTACTGCGTATTCCTCTCCCCCCGCTACGATCCCTCATCCCCGCGCAGCCCTATCGGCTAGCGGAGCTGTCTTCAGTATCTATCTGACCGTCTTGTCGTGTGCTAAATATATTAACTTATTCCTACCCTATATTAAAATGGCAAAACAAGACAAGGCAAGGGGAGTTTTCGCTATGGTTCGCCCTGTATGGCGCTCCGGTATCATTTCGAGAAAGCTCAAGCTCCAAATATTCAGCAGTAGCGTTAAAAGCGTACTGCTGTGCGGATGTGAGACTTGGAAGTCTACCGCGGACGTTATTGGTAAACTCCAGGTTTGAAAATCGAAAGCACCCAGCTCAAGCCAGATGATCTTGTTTTGCAGGTTTTGAAGTTTACGTTTGTGACTCTGAGCTGCATGACCCCAGATGGGGGCTGCGTAGGTGTGATCATAGATTTATTAATCAGGAATTTATTTCCGATGTGTAGAGAGTGATAAAAACTCGTTTTCATTTTCACATAGAAAAACGTTTAAAAATAGAATTTCTTTTGTTTTTTAACTTGCGCCACTGAAGGTACTATGTTTAAATAATTAAATAAGTATGATGAATATGACTTTGTGACTCTAAAATGGCAATGGGCAGGTCACGTAGCCAGAAGCTCAGATGAAAAGTGGACAAGAAGACTGCTGACTTGGCGACCATGGACGGCAAAGAGAAGTGCAGGGCGACCGCAACTACAGTGGAAGGATGATCTGAACAGACACGTCGGAATAACCTGGATGCAGTCTGCACAGGACAGAGTGATTTTCATTGATGATCAAATTTTCTAAATGTAAAAATAATTTATTGCATTATGTAAGTATTTTTATTTATTTACTATAAAATAATATTTCAATGCGTAATTTATTGTTAAAAATATATTTTTTAACAATATTTTAATTTTAAATTCATCTTGTATCAGTGCTTTTGAAAACACGATTTTTCGTGTATTTAATTAGGATATAATCTGCAATTAATCTGACAGAACGAGGGGTATCTGCTTACCAGTTCGTTGACACGCTGCAAGATCTTGGTTAGGCCAGAGATCACAAGGGAGAAGCGATGTCGACTAATCTGTATGAGACACGCCTTGCACTGCTCCTCATTGTAGCGCGAGTGTGTATTCTGGGGCGTCTGTCGACATGGCAACTGAAAAAAATTCGATCATATGAAAAAATTAACGCAATCCTTGATTAATTTTGAAAAAATATAAAATTACCCCTTTATGCAATGGGTAGGTACCGACTTAGTAATTAAATTTTCTTTGCATTGGCAGCCGCATTCGATGTTTCCGTGCATTCACAACAGATGTCGCTCATCAAACGTCACTTGTGATATATATTTTTAATATTGTTTTGAAACAGATTTAAAATTATTTATAAATAGTAATAAACTATACATTTTAATCATATTTATCATAAAAATTACTGTTTATCATAAAAAATATACATAATTTTATTATAATATCAAAATAGCGGCATTGTGACTGTTTTGGTTTAATTCTTTTTTGCTTGACGTGATAGAAAACGCCGAAATTGATTTATGATTTTCAAATATTGATATACGAAAAGAGCGTAAGATTAAATAAAATTTTACTAGTACAACTAACAGATATTTGCTAGTTTAAATATAATGTTGGTAAATAATTGTACTAAATTTAGTGACTTATGTGTTTTTAACATTATGTGACGTTCTTTTCAAATCGCGGACAAATAAACTTAATAAAAATAATTTTACATTACCTTTTTTATTCTGGCTTTAATCTTCTAATTATTATTCACAGTTTCTAATTAGAATTTTACATATTTCTATTTTAAAATGAACTTGTATATTTATTTGTGCGTATATTTGATTGTGCGTGCATTTTGAAACATATTTAAAACAATAAACATGATAAATATAAGAAAAACCGTTGATACGTAGTTTAAATTATTCCATTTTTCGGAATCATTCGTTTTAGATAGAAAAAACTAAGGATGGAATATTAATACGAATAAATTATGCAGATGAAACAAAACGCAATTTAAAAAATAGCAACAAATAGCGGACGGCACAAATACCAGGGGATGTTATAAACATGCAGGTACATGCTCGCAACAGGCATTTTCATTCATGTATCGAGGGTGGCTATTATTGATTTTACGACTGACAGCTCCCGACCATCTTTAGCGAGGGAATTTGCTCTACAAATGGTTGAGATGGCGGTACCTGCTCTTCGAAGCGGGCTATGAGGGAGTTGGCCCACTCGCCCGGCTTCTGCGTGCCCATGACGACTCGGTCCGGGACAATTATTCACATTTAAACATTATTTTGCTAGCAACTGGGTTCTCCCGGACGCCATTTAAATATTTAGGGTGGTGTTCGAAAACTGCGCGTATTCCATTGCGTTCCAACGCTTGAACAACCGCTCCATATCTCAAAAACGCGGATAAGTAAATACTCCTAGAAAAAATAATTAAAAAACTAAAACAAATTTACAGAAACTTAAAAATCTCGCCATAAATAGAGAATACAAAAAATTCAGTTTTTATATATTTTTTTTATCAAAATACATACAATGTAAAGCTCAGAATAAATTTCTGGCAATGTATTTGCAAGCGGCAAAGTTTGAACTAAGCCCAGTATAGGACAAGTTGCCTTAATATTTAATACTATTTAGACAATACTTTGGTATTGGTTGCGCCATCGATCAATGCATCATATTAAATTAAATTTAAATGATTTATTATGCCCGTAAAAAGACAATCAACTCTTTAAGAGTTGGGAGTCCAAGAGCTAGTATTTTATCACTTGCTGGTGACAACATCGGTTGGCGAAATAGCCGTCACGACAATGTTGTGGAAATTATTTTAACACTGTTCCAAATTGGTAATCGGTAATAATATTAAAGTATCAAAATAGTTTCGCCAAAACAATGGATTATCAAAAATAAATAAAATCAAATCAAATCAGTTTATTTATTCAAAAGACATTACAAACCGCGTAAATGTTTAAGGCATCTATTGAGTACAGGTAAGATATTATACACATACAACATAATACCAGGAACGCATTAGTGATAGTTCGACATTAGGAAGACAAGATACTTTCCAACCCCTTTGGTTGTTACGTTCTTTAAAAAACATATTTTACACCTGTAGCAGAAAGCAGCGAAAGCGAAGCGGATGCGGAATTCTTGCGAATATCGAAACTCTGTATTTACCGTGTTTTTGAAAAAATCTGTCGACACGTACGAACTTGTTATGAAGTTCAGGTGAACAGAATTCGGCCCGCTTTCGTTTCGTATGGTGTGTGCAATGACTCATTTTAAAACATGATGTACAAAGTTTCGCTATTCGCTAGAGTTTCGCGTCCGCTTCGCTTTCGCTGCAGTGTGCTAAAGGCGTCATTACTCGTGCGCGAAACGACTAACGCGCAAGTTCCCAACGGGGGCAGTACTGCCCCACAGAGGGCGTTGAAGCTTTCCACGGGGCGGTAGTGGGTCCAGAGGTAAATGGGAGGCGTTGAGATTGTAAGGGAAGCCGACGCGACGTGACGAAAAAATATGTATTTTGGCAGTCTGCCAGAGCGTTAATGGTGGAAATCTGGAATAAGTAAATGAGTTTGCTTATTTAGGTAGTATGTTTACAAAGGATGGATGAGTAGAGAAGGATATTGAAAGAAGAGTTGGAGTAGGCAACAAAGTGAACGGTGCACTTAAAGTTGTCATCGCAAACAATGGCCTATCTACAACAGTTAAAATGGCATTGCACAATGGTGTTCTTGTACAGACCCTTATGTATGGAAGTGAAGGATGGAGCTGGCAAAAAAATGATGAAAGTAGAATAAATGCAGTAGAAAATCTGTATATGATAGAGTGTCGAATGGAAATATAAGAAGTGAATGGATTGCGAATGAAAAAAATAATGAAAGTATCATTAAGATGGTTTGGACACATGGAAAGAATGGTAAAAAAAGTATATGTTATCGATGTAAAGGGAACTAAAAATAGAGGAAGACCGAGGAAAATGTAGTACGATCAAATAAATCAAATATTAAATGTCCACCACGTGAGGAGTCAGAGAAATCGACGTATAATCTCTATGTGAGCATGGAAAGTCAGATTCTTTCATAAACAATACCAAAATCGCTTAAGTTGCTGGTTATCCATTGTAATCTGTAATAAACAGTACGCAATGCTCGTGTAAAAGATAAAATTACGCATTTACAGATATTGAAATAAATTTGATTGGTTTTACTCCAGCGGACGATATTATTTACATCTGACTGGTGATGGGGGCAATCTTCATGGCTCATCTCAGGGAATAATTTAAGATCATCTGCAAATAATAGAAATCGCGAAAATTTTATAACCCTCGCGATATCATTAATGAAGATGGTGTAGAGGAGTGGACCAAGGTTTGAGCCCTGTGGCACTCCGGAATATACGGGAAAAAGTGCAGATTGAAATATATATCGTATGAGGCAAACTGTTCCCTCTCATTCAGGTAGCTAATAAAAAATGTAAATAACTTAGAAGAGAAACACTTTTCGATAGCTTAACCAGAAGTACATCATGGTTGACGGTCTCTTTTGCAATGCACCGGTTTCATTCTGAAGAAACTATTTTGTTATTATGTCCTGACTGCGATCCCATTTATCATTCGTGTTCTTAACAGCACTGATAGCAGGGTCGGAAGACGAACTGCAAAGACTTTTAAATGGATTTCAGACATCGGCCGCTAATTTCAATATGATGATCTCAGTTGAAAAAACAAAAACCATGACATTATCAAAAAAAACTTAAGGATGCAGGTTATCCTTGAATGACAGAATGCTGGAACAGGTTGCAAAGTTTAGATATCTGAGAGTGAAAATGATCTTGTCAGTGAAACAATAGGACAAGTAAGCAAAGCTTCGGCAGTATCAGGTTGTCTCAAGGATATAATATGGAAAAACAAGTATATGAGAACTGACAGTAAGGTCAGAATATATAAAACCCGCGTAAGGTGAGGTAAGAAGCTGACATATAGCATTGAGACCAGGGCGGATACCACAAGAACGAAGGCTAAAGTACGGACGGTAGAGATGAGGATGCTGAGGATCATAGCAGGAAGGACTATTCGAGATAGGGTGAGGAACACGGCCATCCGCGAGATCTGCAAGGTGGAGGGTGTCGTGAGATGGGCAGACAACGCAGAAGGTACTGGAATGCGCACGTGCAGAGGATGAATTCCACCAGAATCCCACACACTGTGGCGCATAAGACTCCTGCCGGCTGCCGTCCCCCCGGAAGACTGCCGAAGAGATGGAGAGATAGTTTCATTTCATTTATTTTTATAAAAATTTCCAGATCATTTGCAATTACATTATGAGAATTCAAAAGAGAAGCATAAAAAAATAAGCTTAAGAATTATAAAGAATCATAATATAGATATTGCATCCCTGAGGCAACTCGCACTATCACGAAATATGTCCACCTCCGAGGCGACCCGATTAAGCAATAAGATTGCCCTTCATCTTCTTCTTTGCTAGCCTTCTTCCCTTCACTGCTGGATATAGGCCTCTTCCAATTTCCTCCACTCGTCTCTATCCTGCCCCCTTTGTATCCAAGATTTTCCAACCCTTTTGACAATATCATCGGTCCATCTCATCGGTGGCCTTCCGACATTTCGCCTATTTTCCCATGGTCTCCAACTGATTATCCTGGGTGCCCATCTGTTGCCACCCTGTATAAGATTGCCCTACCCATAGGCATAACCATTGGCGGGTTGGTTCTGCAGCGTGGCAAATAAAACAATCTGTGTTGTCTTTGACGAAGGTAATTATTAGGTCGGTAGTTGGGAGTCAACCTCCCAAGAGAGGCCAGTCTGATTTCAGGAACAGACCAAAGGTCTATAAGGAGAAGAAGAAGTTCTTAACAGAACATATAAAAGAAACAGGTATGACACAAGGTGATTTATTTGAATCCCGGCCTTGTCATTATATATTATGGTTCTTGGTTTCCTAAACGCGTGGGTGTAGACACAATGAAACGGTGTTTTACTGGTTATGTTTCGAAAAACAGGTAATTCCGAAATTATTAGCGCACACGTAAAAAAAATAAGGAAAATACAAGTGGAAATATACATTCATACAATTAATATCATTAAAAATTCCAATTCGTCATCGCATAAGCTGTAAAGTAAACTTTGAAGATTGCCACTAGGGAAAAATATTTAAAGTACTTGTTTGAATTGCACTTTGCGTTGTTAATATTTTTCTAGTTGAATTTAAATTACGCAATATTACAACGATCTTGTACGAAATGAGTATCCATCCGATCCATCCTCTCTGCCTATCTACCGGGAAACGGCGAGATGGTTAGTTAGTTAGTTAGTAATCAAAATTGTAATCGATACCTTGAGCCAATTAAAGGCGTAGAATGTCTTGTGGTATTATGATTGAGGCGTACATTACTGCCATCTATCGGCGATGGGAGTAATGAACGCCATTAACGCAATACAAAAGCAGTGAAGTAACGTACTTTGAATTATCTTTATCATCATTTCACGGGCTGCCTGTGGTCGATTCTGCGGTTTGCCCGATGGTCCATGGTCTGAATCTACGTTTTCTCTTTCACTTAACGATGCATTCAACTTATTGTTTATTTCTTTGCTGTCCTTGGATATGCACTCTGTCTGTGGGAATGTTTTATTCCCATAGCGATCGCACGAAAAAAATACAAGACAATCGACCCTTTTAAACACGATTGTACGTTCCTTGAATACGGCGTCTTTTATAAAACCGTGTTTTATCTTTTAGAGATGGGACCATAGTCAAGGAATTAAATGCTGCATTGAGCAGGCACGTGGAGTCTTCGTGAAGATGCAAGACATTCTGAAAAAGCCTGATATAGGGAGACGCATTGTGAGGATGAAGTGGCAGTGGGCTGGTTTGTGTGTCGACGGGATGGTGGAAGATGGAGCCAAAGGGTTACTGAATGGAGGCCAAGTTTGTCGGGAGACAGCCACCAGATGGAGCGATGATACTGAGCGAACGGCGGGAAGAGCCTGGAGAACACTGGCGAGAGACCGAGAGAGATGGCGTGGAGTTGGAGAGGCTTACGTCCAGCAGTGGACAAGCTGACGAAGATGGAAGCCTGGACATTGACTGATGCGACAGAGAGAAGAATACAATCAATTAAACTCTGGATAAAAGAAAAATACTTAAAATAACTTGGAGAGACAGAGTTCGCAGTGAGATATTCTCCAACGGATGAAAAAGCATTTGGAGTTGCTCGACAGTGTAAAAACAAGACAACTGCAATACTTTGGTCACGTAATGTGAGGCACGTGGCTCTATCCCGCGGTATTTCTTTTGGGCATGCTTGGGATCAACTCTCTGCGGCTTCGAAGAAATGGGCATCTCATTATTTAGATTACTCAGGGAATATTTTTGACAGCGACAGCATAGATTGTTTTACCTACCGGCCGCTAGAACCAATCTGCCTCCGGTGACATCGGTGGGAAGAGCAATTAATCTGCTGAACGCGGTCTCCTCGGAGATCGACGTCTTTCATATTAATGATAGTACGTTCAGAAGACAAATTATACTCTTGATTTTGGAGAGTATCTTGTCTTCCTAACGTCGAACCATCTCCCATGCGTTTCTAGTAGTTTATTATATACGATACTCGTATATTATGTTACCTGTTCTTAATAGATGCCTTAAATCTTAATTTTGTAATGTCTAAACTAACTTACTAACTAACTAACCATCACGCCGTCTTCCCAAAAGGGTAGGTAGAAAGAATGGACTGTCACACCTTAACCGATGCGGCACTCCATCCTTCTCTTTTCGTCCCGCGGGAGATGCGGTGTGATGGGTTGCGAACCTCATCGCCACCAAAAGGCATATCCCGTGGACATTTCTTTCGTCCTACATCCATACAATAAATCTAAAACAAATCATATCAAATATAATGATACGAAATAAAATAAAATTATAAAATAAAATAAAAATATTTTAACACATAATGTTCTTTTTAGATGATTCACATGTTGACATGAACGTACAAAAGAGAAAAAATATTGTTTTAAAATAAGATACAAGATATCTCATCTTCATTCGAATATTGTTTGTTTTTGTGTCTTCATCTAGTGTCTTGAAAGAGTCACAGAGAAGGTGTAAGGATACACGGGCAAAAGATAGACATGATAAGGTTTGCTGACGATATTGCTATGGTTGCTGAAAGTGAGGAGGAACTGCAGGAGGCCTTAGAAACTTTGCAAGACATTCTTCAAGATAGCTACAATATGAAGATAAATAAGGACAAAACAAAGCTGCTGACTGTAGGTCGAACGCAACATCAGATGAGAGTAGTGATGTCAGGAGTTCCACTTAAGAACACCAAGGAGTTTGTCTACCTCGGGAGCAAAATAACGGTCAACAGCTGTATACATCAGGCTAGGCTTGCATTTAATAAAAGTTCGAAAATAATAGAATCAAATAATATAGACCTAAAACTGAGAATACTCCTCATCAAGACCTATGTATGGAGTATCTTGATGTACGGCTGCGAGACATGGTGCCTATCCGAAAGAGATAAACGGAGACTGGAGGCTTTTGAGATGTGGTCCTAAAGAAGACTATTAGGAATTTCCTGGAGAGACCACATAACAAATGAGGAGGTTCTCAAAATAATCGAAGGAGGAAGGCACCTGCTCAGGACCTTGTCCAAAAGGTGTGCAAGATGGATCGGCCATGTAATACGTCAAGAAGGTCTCTTGCATGCCATAATGAAGGGTATGACCGAGGGGACAAACTCTAGGGGACGCCCACGCCGAGAGTACCTGGAGGACCTATTGGTGGACGTGCGCTGCTCATCATATGCAGATTTCAAAAGAGCCGCACAAGACAGGGAAGAATGGAAGAGAAGAATAGAAGAAATTGCTGCAAACCAATCCCAGGATTGTAGGTTTCTAACTAACTAACTAGTGTCTTGTGTCTTCACCCGCCAAGTACTTCAAATAATTCCATTTTAGTTTAAAACAAGTTCTAAATAGTTCTATTTAAAAATTCACTTTTGACAGCTGCCAAAATGTCCACTTGGAACAGTTTTTTTATTGATCTTGGATCTTGGATATTGTCTTTTCGGGAGTACCAGCCCGAAGGCTATTGCTCCCCCACATGTTGGAAATTTCTTTCTTGGAAATGAAGTTGGATATTGTTGGATGGTGAGAGGAGGGTTACTTGGAGGATGTAGTGGGTTGTGTCCGACATTTGGACCAGACTACTCGGTTAGGGAGGAGTGTGGAGGGGATGGGGATGACCTTGGAAAGGGGCCGAGGTCTTGGGTGGAGACCGAGGGACGGTGACAGGGAGTGGCCTTGGGTGGGGGCCGGCTGGTCCTGGATATGGAACCAAGTGGGACAAGAGTGGCCTTGGGCGTGGGCCTGTGGTCTTGGGTGGGGACCGATAATGCAATGGGGTTGAGGTACAGGATGGGATAAAGATGGTGGAAAGGAAAGGTTTAGGCATGAAGCGATGTGCGGCGGCGGGGCAGGAGAAGCAAGGGATGGAGGCGTTCAAGGAACGCCAGCAGACTTGGAGATGGCAGCGGGTCAGGAAGATGGTAACAACGGCAAAATGGAGAGTGAGCGATTACGATGGTCAGGAACTGTGGCGGCGGCATCGGAGGTAAAAGCCTATTCAGGCAGAGGTTGTCATTTTAATTGGCTGGCTGATGGGAAGGCGTGCAGAGCGATGTACAATTTGAGTATGGGAGTGTGCACCAATAAAAAACAATAAACCACACATGATGATGCATATACTTGTATATGGAGCTGTTTTTAATCTTTAAGGATTGCCAAAATGCAGAAATTTTAATTTTTTGGGAGAAGCTTCAAATGACAGCCGCCCGTGGAAATCTTTTTTTATTGATTTAATTATTATATAATACAAAAATAGTTTTGTATTACACCATTTTAATTTGTAGCTGTTGTGAATGTTTGTGTTTTTTGTGTATTTAAGTTAAGTGAACAGCTTTATATCAAATAACTATTAGTGTTTCTTTTAAATTCGCCTTCAATTTGAGTTGTGGATTCATATTTGAATCAATATAACTGCACTAGGTATTTCAATATAACGATAATCTTAACTTGAAACTCCTTTTTATGTACACAACAGGTCGTTTCGACCCAATTACTGTATACATTTTTTTTATATTTTAGCTATTATATTGATTCTCGTGACATGTGATAGGTAGCCAATCTATCGCCATTTTATTGTCACGTGAATTCTACACCAGACCAAAGACAGTGTGACAATCACACTGCCATCGCCGGGAATCAAACCCAGGACCTTCGGCATGGAAGTCAGAGATCGTAACCACTCTGCCACGAAGGTCGTCTTCTACTATATGTCTGCGAAACCTGGACTCTGAAAGTGAATGTAATGAACCGGCTGGAAGCGTTCGAGATGTGGATATACCGCAGAATGCTCCGTATACCGTGGACCGATAGGGTCAGTAATGCAGACGTACTACAGAGAGCCAGAGCCAATAGAGAGCTGTTGTCGAGTGTGAAAAATAGAAATGTCAAATTTGGGTCATGTGCGAAAATAGGTGGTATTTTCATGGGAGAAAAATACCACCTCCTTCGACTGATTATCGTGAAAGTGGAGGGACGTCGGGGAGCTGGTTTTTTTTTATTACTGGAGTTGTATCTATTTTGATGCCCTGCATTTTATTTTTCAGGGCGGTGTGGACTTGTTTAATTTGCAGTTCTGCGAAGTAATATATCTTTGGGGTGGCAGAGATTACCGAGAAAAAGTAAGAAAAAGTTTAGAGGGGAGAGAAGAAAAAGAATAGAAGTGGAGTTCCTACATATGGGATTCCATGGACTAGCCAATAAGCATCCCGACATTTTCCTTACAACTGAGGGAACCAGGGAGCTGGTAGAAGGTAGCTGTCCTGGCTGCGGAACATTAAAGAGTGGACAGGAATTACAAGAGTTCAGAACCTGTTCCAAGTCGCGCAGGACAGAGATGCCATTGCTGCAGTGATCGCCAACGTTGGAGGGACCTGACACGGCACCGAAAGAAGAAGAAGAAGGAGGTATTTCTACAATTATTACACTTTTTCCTGACATGTTTCGGTTGTGACCCAACCTTTATCGATGTACAAAATTTTAACAATACAATTAAACACAGTGACCACTTATATACAAAAAAGGGTGGAGTTATGTATTCAGGTGGAGGGGGTATAATTAGGATTAAGGAAAGGGAAGAGATAACGGAAAAAAGAAAACTGTCAACTTAATAATAAAAATCTAACATTAAAAATTTTTTAAATTTTAAAGATTAAAATGGTATCAAAAATAATGAAAACATCCAATTAAATTTAAATTCAATTCCTTTGTTCGAAATTTTTCCGTTATCTCTCGAAGAGTCGGCACTAGAACTCCATTGTGCACTGCCATCTTTGCTTTAGTCGATATATTTCTATGTGAGGTAATGACTTTGAGTGCACCATTTATTTTGATTCCAGCTCCAACCATTCTTTCAATAACTTTCGTCTCTTGTAAACACGCTTCCCAGATATATTCATCTTATTTCTGTAACTTGCTTCAATTTCTAACCGTTCGCACTTATGTCACGAAGAATGGTGATGTTATGAACAAAATAATGAAAGGATCATCAATAATATGGTTTGGACACATGGAATGAATGAATGAAGAAAGAATGGTAAAAAATATATGTTTACGATGTAAATGGAACTCGAAATAGAGCGAGATCGAGGAAAACGTGGCAAGATCAAATAAATCAAATATTGAATGTCGGTCACGTGAGGAGTCAAAAAAATCAACGTGCGTGCATAACACGATGTATGAATCGTGATATGGAGTCCTCACGAGGCGAGATATTCTTTTATGCTGAAGAGGGTTCAGAAAAAAAAATCTGAGGTATCTCTACATGAGGGAGAATGGTCGTTATCCGTGGCTCTATCCCACGGCATTTCTTTTGGGAATGCTCGGAACCAATTCTCTACAGCTTCGAAGAGATGGGCATCTCATAACCCATTTATTTAGATTAATCAGGGGATATTTCGAGAACTCCGCCGTGCTAGAGGGTCTTGGTCTTTTTGTCCCCGTTAGATATCTCTGACAACGACATCACAGATGGTTTTACCCACCGACCGCCAGAACCAATCTGCCTCTGGCGATACCGGAGAGAAGAGTAATTAGTCTGCTGAACGCGGTCTCCTCGGAGATCGACATCTTTCATATTAGTGAAGGTACGTTCAGGGGACAAATACTCTTGACTTTAGAAAGTATCTTATCTTCCTAATGTAGAACCATCTCTAATTAGTTCCTGGTATTATGTTGTATGTATATATTATAATACCTTAAACATTTATGCTGTTTGTAATGTCTTTTGTGTAAATGAACTGATTTTATTTGATTAGATTTAAAAAAGGTGTGTCAATCAAAGTATTTCTGCCTACGCCTTCGGCGAGACAGCGTGATGGTTAGGTAGCTAGTTAGTTGTTTAAATAGTACCTCCATAGGCCGTGCTAAATTGAAATTGATTAAATTATAAATGGTAAGGCGTTTCATTATTGTTTTTTATCAAGCAAGGTGTATTATTGTGTCCATTTTGCTAGCAGAGGGGCTTCGTATGCATTGTTTGGATGTCTTTCCCGCCAATTTATACACGCTTATTGTAAATTATGTATATATAGGGGAAAGCGGGGGAATAGCGAACACCTAAGGGAAAGTTTAAATTAAACACCGGAATTATGATATAGAATTACTTTTATTGTTTCTTGAGCAAGTATAACTATCCAGCTAAGTACCTCACTAATCAACATTTCGAATTTTTTAATAACAAATAACATTTTGGTTGAAAAACAAAACCCTTAGCGTTCGGGTTTACCCGGCGTCAGTTAGGTAATCCCAAACCTCAAGTGGGGTAATTACGAACTAACATAAATATTCAGTAATTAGTCTTCAATTACGACAGAGATCACATTTATATCCCACCGATGTTGATTGTCCGTCTGTACATTTCTCACATCATAATAAAATCAAATAATATAGACCTAAAACTGGGAATACTCCTCATCAAGACCTATGTATGGAGTATCTTGATGTACGGCTGCGAGACATGGTGCCTATCCGAAAGAGATAAGCGGAGACTGGAGACTATTAGGAATTTCCTGGAGAGACCACATCACGAATGAGGAAGTTCTTCAAGGGATCGAAGGAGGAAGGCACCTGCTCAGGACCTTGTCCGAAAGGCGTGCAAGATGGATCGGCCGTGTAATACGTCAAGAAGGTCTCTTGCATGCCATAATGGAGGGTATGACCGAGGGGACAAACTCTAGGGGACGCCCACGCCGAGAGTACTTGGAGGACCTGTTGGTGGACGTGCGCTGCTCATCATATGCACATTTCAAAGGAGCCGCACAAGACAGGGAAGAATGGAAGAGAAGAATAGTGGAAATTGCTGCAAACTAATCCCAGGATTGAAACTTTCTAACTAACATTTCTCATGAGCCCAATTTTTACATATGTTGCACATAATCCAGTCTTCAATAGGGGGGCTTTCTTCTTCTTTTTCTTCACTTTTGGAAGACTCAGGAGTCTGGTATTCCTGGTCTCCAGCGAGATTCTTCATCTCTGTGTAGCTCCCACAGCGCATGCCCCTGATCACCAGGTCCATATATCAAATCAAATCAGTTTATTAACTCAAAAGACACACTTCCGTGGTGCATAGGGCCTCAAGGAACCTTCTCCACACGACTCTACCGCATGCCTGATGCCTAACATCATCCCAAGTGAGGTCTGCTGCTTTTACCTCGTCCTGCAGGGCTCTTCTCCAGGTGGCTCTAGGTCTGCCTCGCTTCCTCTTTCCCCCCATAGGGGACCAGTCCAGTGCGCCCTGAGCGATGCAGGCTGGGTTCCGTCTCAGAGTGTGACCGATCCACTGCCATTTGCGTCTAGCGACTTGTTCTCTAATTGGCTTTTCGCCTGCCATGGTCCAGAGAGCAGCATTGGACACTGTTTGGGACCAATAGATCTGGAATATTAAGCGAAGGCACCTATTTATAAACACCTGGAGGTTTCCAATAACGTCCGCGGTAGATTTCCAAGTCTCACATCCGTAAGGCAGTACGCTTTTAACGCTACTGTACGTGGCGAAAGTCAAGCGCATTATTGTTTATATGAATATTGACGACCTTCGTGGCCGAGTGGTAAGTGCATTGACTGCCACCCCAAAGGTTCCGGGTTCGATCCCCGGCGAGGGCAGTGTGATGTCACATTGTCTTTGGTCTGGTGTAGATTTCACGTGACAATAAAATGGCGATATATTAGCTACCTATCACATGTCACGAGAATCACTATGATAGCTACAATACCCTTTACATCGATTTGGCTCATGATGTCATGATGTAAAGAGCGATTTAACAAAATAATAATAATAATAATAATTACACGTGGTTCTTTCCGACTGATTCTTGCTAGGGATGCTAGTCACTCTAGAGAAGACGAGACATTTGCTTGCGTGTTCACTTCTTTCCACTGATAGGCGGTTGTATACACAACTCAGAAATCCTGAGTGACGTAGGTCCGTTCGTCCCTGATCTTCGACAAAGGGGCCATAGATTGTTTTGTCTCCTACGATGCGGAACCAACCTGCTAATGGTTATTTCGGTAGGCAGTGCAAACCGTATCACCTCGGAGGTCAAAGTATTTTATTATAGTGTGGCTCACCTGGGGGAAGCACCGTCTTTGTTAAGAATTTAATGTATTTTTATTTAAACTTAATCAATTTATCAATTTGTTAAAAATGACAGTTTTATTGTATATGTGTGTGAACTCTTGAGTCTGCATTGTATTTTTTTCATAACGAGAAGAATGAGCCTAATGAGTCAACACAACACAAAAAAGCAATTTGGTATACTCAGAATCAATCAATACATTTGAAATACGGAAAAATATTAATATTATTAAATTTGTAAATATTTGTTATATAACGTTTTTTTCCAGGAACACTTTATTTTGAACATTTAAATACCTTTTATCGTTTTTATAAAGAATTTTGACAGGTGTAAAAATAAAATTTTCATTTGTTCCAATGACAATTTGAATAATTTTTTCAATATTATTTTTAAGTTCTTGCTGGTTAAGTGCCTAATTACAGCTAATTTAAAAAACGGTGGATACGTGTAACATAAATTAAATAAACACAAAAGTCCGGATCGTCCATGTCAACATGTGCAACATCGAAAAAAAACATTATGTGTTATTATAATACATTATGTGCTAAATAAAAAAAACGGTGGATTCGTGGAACATAAATTAAATAGACAATATGTGCACCATCTAAAAATAACATTTTGTGTTAAATTATTTTTATTTTGGTATTTTATTTTATATCATTGTATTTTATATTATTTGTTTTAGATTTATTTTGTTAATGTTGAACGATCGAAGTGTGCGCGGAAGATGCCTATTGGTGGCGATGAGGTTCGCAACCCATCACACCGCGTCTCCCGCGGGGCGAAAAGAGAAGGATGGAGTGCCGCATCAGTAAAAGTGTGACAGTCTGTTCTTTCTGCCTACCCTTTCGGGGTGACGGCGTGATGGTTAGTTAGTTAAATACCTTTGGAATTAAAAAATAGCACTGTTGATTTTCCATTTAAATATTAAAAATCAAGACATGTTTCGAACCATTGTATCAAATCTGACCATATAATAGTTTTGATAGAAAAGACACAATATTTCTACACACGATTAACAGCTGCGAAGAGTTAGGCAGAGACAGTGGACTGCCGCACTTTTCTTTCTTGACATATTTCTCTAGCTTCCTCAACATTCATACATCGTATCATCCACGCGCATCGATTTCTCTGACTCCTCACGTGGTCGACATTAAATTATTGATTTATTTGATCGTTCCAAGTATTCTACTTGCAGATAACGAGCATGAACTACAAGCAGTGCCGGTACTTCCATACAAGCCGAAAAGCCGGGCTTGCCTTAAAAAATCTATTGCGTGTTTGAACCCTCTACGAATAAAATAATTTTTTGAATTTTCGCGCGAGTTATAGCGATTAAATCGTTGCGTTGCAAATGACTCCGCTGACATGCGCAGAAATGACCTAGGTGTATGTTTTGTTCAACTCATGCGCGCCATATTTTATTTCACTCATACGTATTCTACTGTAGGTGAGATGCCCGCGAAATCGCCTACGTCCACATGTTTTGTTTCATGTTTTCGATGGGCTTCTTATTGGGCTTGCAAAATGTAAAAGGGTCCTTGTCGCACTTACGTATTTTTGGCTTGTAATTTAATGCATATATATACCAGAAGATATCTACAATTTTTTTAATGGATTTGAAGCCGGGCTTTACCACTCTGAAGTATGTTACTATTCGATGTGTCACGAACTTCATTTCTATTGTCAGAATGTTATCTGTCATTTACGTCATGTGCAGAAATTTTATAAAAAGAACGATTGTGTAATTTCTTTACGAATATTTATTTATAATTCATTGGCTTGCCTTATTGGCTGACCCTAGGCACGCCACTGACTACAACCCTGGTGTCTAGTATGTATGAGGTATACAAGCGATACAATTTGATGATGAATGATGTCCAAGGTAATGATTTTCGAAAAAGAAGGAAGCATGACAGTCTGCAACATTAGTGTAAACGGTGAAAATCTGGAACAAGTGGATGAATTTGTTTATTTAGGAAGTATGTTTACAAAGGATGGGAGGGTGGAGAAGGATATTGAAAGAAGGGTTGGGGCAGGCAACTGAGTAAATGGTGCACTTAAAGTTGTCATCGCAAACAAAAGCCTATCAAAAAAAGCTAAGATGGCAGTGCATAATGGTATTCTTGTGCCGACCTTTATGTATGGAAGTGAAACATGGAACTGGCAAAAGAAGGATGAAAGTAGAATAAATGCAGTAGAAATGAGATCTCAAAGACGAATGTGTGGCAAAACTGTATATAATAGAGTGACAAATGCAAGTATAAGAAGTGAATGTGGTGCGAATGAAAGTGTTATGAACAAAATAAGGAAAGGGTCATTAAGATGGTTTGGACACATGGAAAGAATGAGTGAAGACAGAATGGTAAAAAAGGTATATGTGAACGGCGTGAACGGAGCTAGAAATAGAGGAAGGCCGAGGAAAACGTGGCACGATCAAATCAATCAAATATTGAATGTCGGTCACATGAAGAGTCGGAGAAATCGACGTGCGTGCATGACAAGATGTACGAAGATGTAGAGGAAGCGAGAGAAGTATGTCCGGACAGAACAGTGTGGCGTTCCATTATTTCTGCCTACCCCTCCGGGAAGACGGCGTAATGGTTAGTTAGTTAGTTAGTTAAATACCTTTGGAATTAAAAAATAGCGCTGTTCATTTTCCACTTAAATAATAAATATCGAGACATGTTTCGAACCATTGTATCGAATCTGACCATAGTTTTGATAGAAGAGACACAATATTTCTAAACTTACTAACTAACTAACTAACCATCACGCCGTCTCCCCGTAGGGGAAGGCAGAAAAAATTGACCGCCACACTGTAGGTGTTAATCTTTTTGTCCCTAATAGATTTCTCCGACAACCACAGCGCAGATTGTTTTACCTATCGGCCACCAGTACCAATCTGCCTCTGGTGACACCGATGGGAAGAGCAATTAGTCTGCTGAACGCGGTCTTCTCGGAGATCGACGTCTTTCATATTAGTGAAGGTACGTTCAGGGGACAAAATACTCTTGACTTTAGAAAATATCTTGTCTTCCTAATGTGGAACCATATCTAATGCGTTCCTGGTATTTTAGTTGTATTCTTATAATATTTTATCGGTACTCAATAGATGCCTTAAACACTTTGCGGTTTGTAATGTCTTTTGAGTTAATAAACTGATTTAATTTGATTTGATTTGATTTATTCTGTCCTGACATACTTCTCTCGCTTCCTCTACATTCATACATCTTGTCATCCACGCGCATCGATTTCTGACTCTTCACGTGGTCGACATTAAATAATTGATTTATTTGATCCTTCCACGTATTCTTCGGTCTACCTCTATTTCTAGTTCCATTTGCATCATGAACATAATCTTTTTTACCACTCTTTCTTCATTCATTCTTTCCACGTTACCAAAACATATTAATGATTATCCAAAAAAGCTTAAATGGCAGTACACAATAGTGTTATAGTGTTTTTAAAATCCTATTTTTCTTATATCACACGCTGTTATTCATTTGAGTCAATTAACACAATTAAGTGGATATATTTGAAATTATTTTAAGAAGAATTTAGAAATAGGAAAATTTAATGAAACTAATACATGCTAGTATGTCATCGCCGAGATTGGGCGACTCCTTTCGACTTCTTCTTCCTTATTGTAGACCTATGTGGTCTGTTCTCCAGTGTGTTGCTCCTCCTGTGAGGTAGATTCCCAGATGTCCTTCCATCTTTTAGGAGGTCTTCCGTGAGGACGTGTCCCATGAGGCTGATTATGCAATGCAATATAGGGGAGTCTGGTGGTGTCCATTATTTGAACATGACCGTACCAGTCCCTTTTTCGCTGTCTGCTCCATCTTATAATATCCTCAACCTCACATATCTCTCTTATTCTGGTGTTCCTCACGCTCCTCAGTGTCTTGCCTGCTATCGTCCTCAGTGTTTATCTGGGATTTATGCCATTTATCTGGGAAGCATGTTTACACGAGATGGTTAAAAACGAAAGAAGGGTCCTATCCAAAAAAGCTAGGATGACAGTGCACAATGGTGTTCTTCTACCGACCCTTATGTATGGAAGCGAAGCATGGAACTGGCAAAAGAATGATAAAAGTACAATAGAATAAAAGCAGAAGAAATGAGATCTCTTAGACGAATGTGTGGATACTCTGTGTATGATAGAATGTCGAATGAAAATATAAGAAGTGAATGCGGTGCGAATGATGGTGCTATGAACAAAATAATGAAAGGATCATTAAGATGGTTTGGACATATGGAAATAATGAATAAAGAAGGAATGGTAAAAAAATAATATATGCTAATGATGTCAATGGAACCAGAAATAGAGGAAGGCCACCGAGGAAAACGTGGCACGATCAAATAAATCAAATATTGAATGTCGGCCATGTGAGGAGTCAGAGAAATCGACGAGCGTGCATGACACGATGTATCATTCAATGTATCATTCGAGAGAAATATGTCAGGAAAGAAAAGTGTGGCAGTCCATTCATTCTGCCTACCCCTTCGGAGAGACGGCGTGATGGTTAGTTAGTTAGTTAGTTACGAAGGGTCGGTGCTGTGAACAAAATAAATGGCGCGCTCAAAGTCATCACTGCAAATAGAAATATATCCACTTGAGCAAAGACGGCAGAACACAATGGAGTTCTTGTGCCTGTTGTATAGAAGTGAAGCTTGGATCTGACAAAAAAAAGGGATGAAAGTAGGATAAATGCCGTAGAAATGAGATCACTTAGTAGAATGTGAGAAAAAATTAACCAGGAGATATTTCGAGAACTGGGCCATGCTAAAGGGTGTTGATCTTTTTGTTCCTGATAGATATCTCCTAGAGCGACAGCATAGATTGTTTTACGTGCCGGCCACTAGAACCAATCTACCTCTGGTGACACCGGTGGAAAGAGCAATTCGTCTGTTGAACGCGGTCTCCTCGGAGAACGATGTCTTTCATATTAGTGAAGGTACGTTCAGGAGACAAATACTCTCGACTTTAGAAAGTATCTTGTCTTCCTAATGTCGAACCATCTCTAATGCGTTCCTAGTACAATATTATGTTGTATTTTTATAATATTTTACCTTTACTCAATACATTTTGCTAAGTCATGTCTTTTGAGTTAATAGACTGATTTGATTTGATTTAATTTGAAAACGATGTATGATAGAATACCGAACAACGAAATAAGGAAGAAATATAAGGCAGATGATTGCATCATAAGTAAAATTAAAAAAGGATCCCCGAGATGGTTTGGACATATGGTACGAATGGTCGAGAAAATATTGTTTAAAATGTTGTATACAAGTAGTGTGAGTGGAGAGAGAAGCCGTGGAAGACCAAGGAAATCAACAACGAAGTCGGAAAAATCCTGCATTTATTTATTTAACAAAATTATAATAAATCAGGAACATTTCACAACTTATAAAACATTTGTTTATAAACAATTATTAATAATATAAAAATCGCAAATGAGAAAAACATTAAATATCGGTACTTAGAACATATCGAAAGCATTTTCGACGAAAGATCGCGAGAGAATAAATATCAATTATGTTCAATTCTTGTAACCGGTGTATGACGTCACAATTCACAATATTTAATATCGAAACAAAAACCGTGGTCACACAATTCTTTTAAATTTCGTATATATTACAGTGAAGTTTTCTGTTTTTATCTCTAATCTATACATACTAGGCAAAGGAAGCCAGTTTAATACAGGGATGCTCTCTGTCGCCTGCTCTTTTTAACGTTTATATACAGAGTGCGATTGACGATTTGAGAGAGAGAATGAGTCACAGAGAAGGTGTTAAGATACACGGGCAAAAGGTGGATATGATAAGGTTTGTTGACGATATTGCTATGGTTGCTGAAAGTGAAGAAGAACTGCAAGAGGCCTTAACAACTATGCAAGGCATTCTTCAAAATAACTACAACATGAAGATAAATAAAGACAAAACAAATATCTCATGCATGCCATAAACAATAATGTCTCTTGCATGCCATAATGGAGGGTATGACCGAGGGAACAAACTCTAGGGGACGCCCACGCCGAGAGTACCTGGAGGACCTGTTGGTGGACGTGCGCTGCTCATCATATGCACATTTCAAAAGAGCCGCACAAGACAGGGAAGAATGGAAGAGAAGAATAGAGGAAATTGCTGCAAACCAATCCTAGGATTGAAACCAGAGAAGAAGATACATACTCAATATAACTTATGCTGAATTTACAACACTGTCAAGACAAAGAGCATGCTCAGGACAACCGAGATGAAAACACTCCGCGCTATAGCTGGCAAGACCCTACGTGATCGAGTTAGGAATACAGCAATCCGAGAACTCTGCGAGGTCGAAGATGTGATCAGATTGGGACGTCAAAGACGGCGATACTGGCATCAACATGTAGAAAGAATGAGCTCAAATAGGATACCACACATAGCTCTCCATGGAACGCCAAAGGTACAACACCGACCAGGAAGACCCCTGAAACGGTGGAGAGAAAGCTGGAGTTCAGCGTCTCAAGAGGAACCGCCTGAAATAACAGACTTCTGAGTCTACCAAAAGTGAAGAAGAAGAAGGAGAAGAACGTAAAAATGAAACCTATAACTTTACGTATTCGCGCGCGTATTGGCGCCTGTTGACGGATACGCATTGTGACATTTCGCGTTCAAACAAAAACTGTAACAATTATTTCTAAATAAAACTGTACTGGTGTGTATAAATTGCGGAATATTGAATATGTTTTTAATAAATTGATAATTATTGTACACCCTGATTTCGCGAAAGAAAAACATTATATTACTTCGAAGTTAAGTTGTATTAGCACGGATTTGTATTGTCTTGTATAAACGGAGACTAGATGCTTTTGAGATGTGGTCCTATAGAAGACTATTAGGAATTTCCTGGAGAGACCACATCACAAATGAGGAGGTTCTTCAAGGGATCGAAGGAGGAAGGCACCTGCTCAGGACCTTGTCCGAAAGGCGTGCAAGATGGATCGGCCGTGTAATACGTCAAATCAAATCAAATCAAATCAAATTAGTTTATTTCATCAACAGACATTACAAAAATTATTTTTAAGGCATCTTTTGAGAACAGGTAAAATAATATATTATATATAGTATAGGTACTACCAGAAACGCATAAGAGATGGTTCAACATTAGGAAGACAGGATACTCTCCAGAATTAAGAGTATTTGCCTTCTGAACGTACATTCACTAACATGAAAGACGTCGATCTCCGAGGAGACCGCGTTCAGCAGACTAATTGCTCTTCCCACCGGTGTCACCAGAGGCAGATTGGTTCTGGCGGCCGGTAGGTAAAACAATCTGTGCTGTCGCTGCCGGAGATATCTATCGGGGACAAAAAGCCGAACACCCTCCAGTACGGCCGAGTTCTCGAAGTATCCCCTAATTAATCTAAAGAAATGGATAATTAGATGTCCATCTCTTCGAAGCTGTAGAGAATTGGTTCCGAGAATTCCCAAAAGAAATGCCGTGGGATAGAGCCAAGGATAGCTACCATACTCCCTCATGTAGAGATACCTCAAAAATTTTTTCTGAACCCTCTCCAGCATAATGGAGTATCTCGCCTCGTGAGGACTCCATATCACAGAACCACTTTCGAGTCTGCTCCGAACCAATGCGTTGTATAGGTCTCTTGCATGCCATAACGGAGGGTATGACCGAGGGGACAAACTCTAGGGGACGCCCACGCCGAGAGTACCTGGAGGACCTGTTGGTGGACGTGCGCTGCTCATCATATGTAGATTTCAAAAGAGCCGCACAAGACAGGGAAGAATGGAATAGAAGAATAGAAGAAATTGCTGCAAACCAATCCCAGAATTGAAACTTTCTAACTAATAACTAATGTCTATTGATGAAATAAACTGATTTGATTTGATTTGATCTTTCAACTTGCAGATTTCACGCATATAATTGATTGGTCAACATTCAATTATCATTTGGCATAAACACGTCTTGAATTGTAGTTACGTCTTTGATCGAGAAACATTCCGTTACAAATATTATTCAAAATACTTGTTTAATTCACATTTTGTACGTAATTAACGCCATTTTGACCAAAACACGATTAAATGCAATATGAACTACCTACATAGCTTTAGCATTTCACTTCTGTAGCGGGTCTCGCGGTGTTCGGTTGTGTTCAAATATCGAAAGCGGCGTTCTCTTATTTGAATTTGAATTAACCGCGATTTAAAAATATATGTAATTCGAATTCTACCCGTTCGTTTTTTTAAATATAAGGTTTTTATGTGTTTTATTGTTTAATTAAGTGAAAATTTTAATAATTAGTGAAATATTAAATTATTATTAAAGGTAAGATTTTTTTTAATGGATTTTTTTTTACAAATAATTTATTTTTCTAAATATTTAATTAATTTATTTATTCAGTAATTACATGCGACCACAAATACAATTAATTGAATTAAGGCAGGCAAAATACGGTCAAACAAAATGATTGAGAGTTAAACATAATAATAGTTGTAGAAATAAAAATAAAATTATAAGTAAAAATAAAAGTAACATATTATAATATCATGTAACATTATGGTCTCATCCACGCCGAAAGGTTTCTCCTATCGTTTTTTTCAAGTTTCGTTCGTTCATAATGGTGTTCTTGTGCCGACCCTTATGTATGAAAGTGAAGCATGGAACAGGCAAAAGAAGGATGAAAATATAATAAATGCAGTAGAAATGAGATCTCTAAAACGAATGTGTGGCAAATCTGTATAATGATAGAGTGACAAATGCAAGTATTAGAAGTGAATGTGGTGCGAATGAAAGTGTCATGAACAAAATAAGGAGAGGGTCATTAAGATGGTTTGGACATATGGAAAAAATGAGTGTATATTAATATAATAATAATTTTATTATCAATTGTTTTTTTTTATTAGAAGCATGGAACTGGCAAAAGAAGGATGACAGTAGAATAAATGCAGTAGAAATGAGATCTCTTAGACGAATGTGTGGATACTCTGCGTATGATAGAGTGTCGAATGAAAATATAAGAAGTGAATGCGGTGCGAATGATGGTGTTATGAACAAAATAAGGAAAGGGTCATTAAGATGGTTTGGACACATGGAAAGAATGAGTGAAGACAGAATGGCAAAGGAGGTATATGTAAACGGCGTGAACGGAGCTAGAAATAGAATCGGAGGGCCGAGGAAAACGTGGCACGATCAAATCAATCAAATATTGAATGTCGGTCACGTGAGGAGTCGGAGAAATCGACGTGCGTGCATGACAATATGTATGAATGTAACAGTGTGGCGTTCCATTCTTTCTTCCTACCCCTCCGGGGAAACGGCGTGATGGTTAGTTAATTAGTTAGTTTTTTTTATGTATATACAATCATGAAAGATGTTATAATTTGCTCGTTTTAAGAATTTCTTGTATCAGATAATAGGTATTTTTAAATACTTACAAAAACACCATTTTTATGAAGGCTGCTCCGTCATGACATACCTCTCGAGTTTCCTCTACATTCATACTTCTTAACATGCACGCTCGTCGATTTTTCCGACTTCGAATTTGACCGCATTTTCAGTATTCGATTAATTCGGTCATGCCATGTCTTGGTCTTCCTCGACTTCTTTGTCCATTTACACTACTTGTATATATATTTTTAACCATTCTACCCTCATCTATTCGTTCGATACGTCCTAACCATCTTATTGACTTCTTTCTGACTTCTACATTAGCTATTCTACCATACACTGTTTCTCTCAGGAGTGTTAGGTTTCAACACTCTTGAAGCTCGTCGAATGATTTTTCTGGGAAAGCAATTTTTTAAACCTGTATACGGAGGTATTTTCAATCCAGGAATACTGAAGGAGCTAAATCTGTACGTTCCCCATAGTTATAGCAAAGCAAGGGGGCATATATTATTTTATGCCCCGAATTGCCGCACAGAGGCCCTTCGAAGTTCTCCTGTATTGAAGGGGATTCGTCTTTTATATGAGGTTGCAAAAGAGATAGAGCTTTTTGAATGCAATTATGGCGAATTCGTAAATACCCTTACGATAAAGGCAGCAAGGAAATAACTGGCATATTCCTATTCATAAGGTTCTATGTACGAGTATATTTCCTTTGATATTCTTTTTTTCACCCTTACGTTTGTGTGAAACTTTGAACTTGCAAAAATATTTTTTGCTTCTTAAAAAAATTGGTAAAACTCCATATTAAATAATTAATACGAATGAAAACGTCAGTTTTCTAGAAGTTTTATTATATTTTATGGGAATGACATGTTTCGCCCATCCAAGACATTATCAAATGTGGCATTTGATAATGGCTTAGAAGGGCGAAACATGTCATTCCAATAAAATATAATAAAACTTCTAGAAAACTGACGTTTTCGTTCGTATTAGTTTTTACGTAGAAATGAGTTCACTAAGGAGAATGTGCGGGAAAACGTTGTATGATAGAATACCGAACGATGAAATAAGAGAGAAATGTAAGGCAGATGACTGCATCATGGATAAAATTAAAAAAGGATCCTTGAGATGGTTTTGACATATGGAACGAATGGATGAAAAAAAATGGATAAAATGTTGTATAACAAGCAGTGTGAGTGGAAAGAGAAACCGCGGAAGATCAAGGAAAGCATGGCATGACTAATTAAGTGGGAAAGCCACTGTGACGGCCGAAATAATATATGATTTTCGGGGATTTATTTGACCAGGATAATTAAGGAATATCGGGATAACGATTTTATTATTTTTATTAAGTGTATATTCAATATAGTTTATATAATTTGGAGCAAGTAGATGAGTTCGTGTATTTAGGTAGTATGTTTACAGTGGAGAGGGATATTGAAAGAAGGGTTGGGGCAGGCAACAAAGTGAATGGTGCACTTAAAGTTGTCATCGCAAACAAAAACCTATCCAAAAAATCTAAAATGGCAGTGCACAATGGTGTTCTTCTACCGATCCTTATGTATGGAAGCAAAGCATGGAACTGGCAAAAGAAGGATGAAAGTAGAATAAATGTAGTAGAAATAAGATCTCTTAGACGAATGTGTGGATACTCTGTGTATGATAGAGTGTCGAATGAAAATATAAGATGTGAATGCGGTGCGAATGATGGTGTCATGAATAAAATAATGAAAGCATAATTTAAATGGTTTGGACGCATGGAAAGAATGAATGAAGAAAGAATGGTTAAAATACTACAAATATATATATGTTAACGATGTAAATGGAGCTATAAATATAGGAAGACCGAGGAAAACGTGGCACGATAAAATAAATCAAATATTGAATGTCGGCAATGTGAGGATTCAGAGAAATCGACGCGCGTGCATGACACGATGTAAGAATGTTGAGGAATCGAGAGAAATATGTCAGGAAAGAAAAGAGCGTCAGTCCATTCTTTCTGCCTACCCCTTCGGGGAGACGGCGTGATGGTTAGTAAGTTATATAATTTTTATTGAAAAATATTTTAAAGTAGGTAACAAATTTATCAGTGTTGTAAAGTCTTATAAATTCACGGTCGCATCGATTTATCGAAAAGGGGTTCTATGAAAAAATAAAACAAATGTTCATTATAATCTGTATGAATGTAGTTATTGTTAAGCGTATCCGATTTTTTATATTTTGATTTTTCCCAAAATAGCGACCGACTGGAAAATTTTCTATTTTTTTTTTGTATTCAAGCAGTCTTAAAAAATAGTAAAAATTTAAATTTTCAAAATCGGCTACGCTCAACGATAGCTATTGCAAAGACAAATAAAACAAACGAAAACAGTTGAAAAACGGTTGATAATTGTTTGAGTTATCGATGCGACCAGTTTAAACAAAATGTTTTGAGAAAAACGCGTTTAAATTTTTAGTCTCTTTTTCTTACTATAAAATCATGTATCTTCTAACTAGCTAACTAACTAACCATCACGCCGTCTCCCGAAGGGGTAGTTTTTTCACACTTTTCTTTCCTGACATATTTCTCAATTCGTTTCCTCAACAATTATTCATCGTGTCATGTACGCGCGTCGATTTCTCTGACTGCTCACATGGCTGACATTAAATATTAATTTATTAGATCGTGCCACGTTTTCCTTGGTCTTCCTCTATTTCTGGTTCCATTTACATCGTTAACATATTTTTTTTTTAGCATTCTTTTTCATTCATTCATTCCATAAGTACAAACCATCTTATTGATCCTTTCATTATTTTGTTCATGACACCATCATTCGCACCGCATTCACATCTTATATTTTCATTCGACACTCTATCATACACAGAGTATCCACACATTCGTCTAAGAGATCTCATTTCTACTGCATTTATTATACTTTCATCCTTCTTTTGTAAGTTCTATGTTTTGCTTCCATACATAAGGGTAGGTAGAAGAACACCTGTATCTTCTAAAATACGAGTTTTAATAACTTACATCAAACTATCGAGTCCTGGGCCATATTCTTTATTCTTCCTCTTTATCTCCAGTGGTGTCCTTGACTTTTAAAAAAATATATATTGACCCTTTTCATGCGATTCTCAGCAGCTTTCACCGCGGTCGGCGCAAGGACATTCGGTCTACATACTCTCATTATAAAGACTGGAATTTTCATACTTTAAATTAAAACAAATTAAAGCTAGAATGGCAGTGCAAAATGGTGTTCTTCTACCGACCCTTATGTATGGAAGCGAAGCATGGAACTGGCAAAGGAAGGATGAAAGTAGAATAAATGCAGTAGAAATGAGATATCTTAGACGAATGTGTGGATATTCTGTGTATGATAGAGTGTCGAATGAAAATATAAGAAGTGAATGCGGTGCGAATGATGGTGTCATGAACAAAATAATGAAAGGATCATTAAGATGGTTTGGACATATTGAAAGAATGAATGAAGAAAGAATGGTAAAAAAATTATATGTTAATGATGTAAATGGAACCAGAAATAGAGGAAGACCGAGGAAAACGTGGCACGATCAAATAAATCAAATATTGAATGTCGGCCATGTGAGGAGTCAGAGAAATCGACGCGCATGCATGACACGATGTATGAATGTTGAGGAAGCGAGAGAAATATGTCAGGAAAGAAAGGTGTGGCAGTCCATTCTTTCTGCCTACTCCTTCGGGGAGACGGCGTGATGGTTAGTTAGTTAGTTAGTTAGTTAAATTAAAACAAAAAAATTGTTCTCTCAATCACAGTGGCTATCCCCCTTAAATCGAATACTGCAAGTGGCCACATTCGAAGTCGGAAGAATCGACGTGCATGTTACGATGTATAAATGTAGATGAAGGTAGATAGAGATGTCAAGACAGTGCAGAATGGCGTTCCATCTTCTCAGGTAAAACGACATAGTGCTTGTGTCATTGTTTTTACTCACATTGTTCTTAAATATCCCCTCAAAGCTCTCAAATCATGGAATATTAAAAAATTAAAATTTATATTGCTAAACGATAGGCACATTTTGTGAATGCGGTCCGAATGACGGTGTTATGAACAAAATAATGAAAGGATCATTAAGATGGTTTGGATACATGGAAATAATGAATGAATAAAGAATGCTAAAAAAATTATATTTTAACGATGTAAATGGAACCAGAAATAGAGGAAGACCGAGGAAAACGTGGCACGATCAAATAAATCAAATATTGAATGTCGGCCACATGAGGAGTCAGAGAAATCAACGCGCGTGCATGACACGATGTATGAATGAATATTGCGAAAGCGAGAGAAATATGTCAGGGAAGAAAAGTGTGGCAGTCCATTCTTGCTGCTTACCCCTTCGGGGAGACGGCGTGATGGTTAGTTAGTTAGTTAGGAGGAAGCGAGAGAAATATGTCAGGAAAGAAAAGTGTGGCAGTCTATTCTTTCTGCCTAATATTTGATCGTGCCACGTTTTCCTCGGTCTTCCTCAATTTCTAGTTTCATTTACATCGTTAACATATACTTTTTTTCCCATTCTTTCTTCATTCATTATTTTTTAATGTTCAAACCATCTTAATGATCCTTTCATTATTTTGTACATAACACCATCATTCGCACCGCATTCACTTCTTATATTTTCATTCGACACTCTATCATACACAGAGTATGCACACATTGGTCTAAGAGATCTCATTTCTACTGCATTTATTCTACTTACATCCTTCTTCGCTTCCATACATAAGGGTCGGTACAAGATCACCATTGGGCACTGCGATTGTAGCCTTTTCGATAGTTTTTTTTTTATAATAGTTTACAGTAAATATAAGGTTAGAAGCATATTTTGGCCCACGTAAAAGAATATTTTAAAGTTTTTCAGCGAATATAAATCCGACCCTTAAAAGAATTTTCTTCTTCTTCTTTTCGGAGTGCCATTCAGGTCCCCCTGACATTACTACACTAGCACTCTGGCGTGACCTTCTCTGCCCTGTGCCAGACAGAACAACTCCCCTACTCTCTGAAATCCGGTCCACTCCTTGAAATTATCCTCGAGACAGAACATCTAGGGCAAGGATGGCCAACTGGTTATCTACTTGTGGCCCGCAGAGCGCATGCGCACATATTTTCCTTTTAGTGTATATGACGACCTTCGTGGCTGAGTGGTAAGAGCTCTGACTTCCATTCCGAAGGTTCCGGGTTCGATCCCCGGCAATGGCAGTGTGATTATCACACTGTCATCGGTCTGGTGTAGAATTCTCGTGACAATAAAATGGCGATAGATTGGCTACCTATCACATGTCATGAGAATCAATATAACTAACTAACTAACTAACCATCACGCCGTCTCCCCGAAGGGGTAGGCAGAAAGAATGGACTGCCACACTTTTCTTTCCTGACATATTTCTCTAGCTTCCTCAACATTCATACATCGTGTCATTCACGCGCGTCGATTTCTCTGACTCCTCGCATGGCCGACATTCAATATTTGATTTATTTGATCGTGCCAAGTTTTCCTCGGTCTTCATCGGGTGGTGGTCTAGGGGATAGAACGCTTGGCTCCTGATCCAGGGGACATGGGTTCAAACCTGGACACGACCAGGTTCCTTCTTCATAATAATGAGCTATTTTCTGCTCACATTGAAGATTGTAAGATAAATTCTAATATCATTGATGTAAATCCTTGATGTTAGTCTTTTTTTAAAAAAAAATCTATTTCTGGTTCCATTTACATCATTAACATATAATTTTTTTACCATTCTTTCTTCATTCATTCTTTCCATATGTCCAAACCATCTTAATGATCCTTTCATTATTTTGTTCATGACACCATCATTCGCACCGCATTCACTTCTTATATTTTCATTCGACACTCTATCATACACAGAGTATCCACACATTCGTCTAAGATATCTCATTTCTACTGCATTTATTCTACTTTTATCCTTCTTTTGCCAGTTCTATGCTTCGCTTCCATACATAAGGGTCGGTAGAAGAACACCATTGTGCACTGCCATTCTGGCTTTTTTGGATAGGTTATTTTTTTAGCTATTATATAGAGAATCAATATAATAGCTAAAAAAATAAATGTATACAGTAATTGGGTTCAAACGACCTGTTGTATGCAAAAAAAATAACATTCTATCGTGCGTAGTTCGTATCATATCCCATATGGCACTAGAGCATTGAGAACTGTATATCATAGATACACAATGAACAACCAGCAACTGGCACATGTATCTACGATGAAGGATCTCGGAATCATCTATGAGAGTAGGCTGACTTTTCGTGCACATATCGAGAGGATTTGTGGCATTGCACTGAGGATGTTGGGGTTCATCGTCCGGACCGGAAGAGTTTTCAGCGATCCCAATGTGCTCAGAGTCCTATACAACGCATTGGTTCGGAGCAGACTCGAAAGTGGTTCTGTGATATGGAGTCCTCACGAGGCGAGATATTCCGTTATGCTGGAGAGGGTTCAGAAAAAAATTCTGAAGTATCTCTACATGAGGGAGTATGGTAGTTACCCGTGGCTCTATCCGACGGCATTTCTTTTGGGAATGCTCGGAACCAATTCTCTACAGCTTCGAAGAGATGGACATATAATAACCCATTTCATTAGATTAATTTCTTTAGATGGTGTCATGAACAAAATAATGAAAGGATCATTAAGATGGTTTGGACATATGGAAAGAATAAATTAAGAAAGAACGGTAAAAAAATTATATGTTAACGATGTAAATAGAACCAGAAATAGAGGAAGATCGAGGAAATCGTGGCACGATCAAATAAATCAAATATTGAATGTCGGCCATTTGAGGAGTCAGAGAAATCGACGCGCGTGCATGACACGATGTACGAATGTTGAGGAAGCGAGAGAAATATGTCAGGAAAGAAAAGTGTGGCAGTTCATTCATTCTGCCTACCCCTTCGGGGAGACGGCGTGATGGTTAGTTAGTTAGTTTTCACTTCGAGAACTCGGCCGTACTGGAGGATGTTGGTCTTTTTGTCCCCAATAGATATCTCCGACAGCGACAGCACAGATTGTTTTACCTACCGGCCGCCAGAACCAATCTGTCTCTGGTGACACCGGTGGGAAGAGCAAGTAGTCTGAGATCGACGTCTTTCATGTTAGTGAAAGTAGGTTCAGGAGACAAATACTCTTGACTTTGGAAAGTATCTTGTCTTCCTAATGTCGAACAAGCACTAATGCGTTCCTGGTATGATGTTGTATGTGTATAATATATCTGTCCTGTACTCAATAGATGCCTTAAACATTTATGTTGTTTGTAATGTATTTTGAGTAAATAAACTGATTTGATTGATTGATTGATATGGAAGTATCTCAGTACATTGATTCAAGTATCATGACAAGTTCTTCAATGGTATATTCGTGTAAACAAACAATCACAACGTTAAGCTGATTTTAAAAAGCGCGCACGCCGATCTTGCGTGGATAGCCGTGAGCGTGAATGCGGTTCTGTAAGATTTTAAAAAGCATCGTTTGCTTTTTGCTGCATTTGCAACGCCATTCTCCGTAGACGTGAATTTACTGCCAGAATTTTACAAATGGAACAACGTGAAATGTGTTGTGATGCACAGTTAAATGAGAAATTAAATCAGGTTGGTTTGGAAGAATTTCACAAAACATACGTATTTGGATCACAATGGAGTTCTGGTCCCAACCATAATGTATGGAAGCGAAGCATGGAACTGGCAGAAGAAGGATGAGAGGAGAAAAAATGCGATAGAGATGAGGTCCCTAAGACGTATGTGTGGTAGAACGATATACGACAGAATCTCAAATGCTGACATAAGAAAGGAATGTAGAGCGGAAGAAGGTATCATGAACAAAATTATGAAAGGATCGCTGCGTTGGTTCGGACATATGGAGCGCATGGATGGAGAAAGATGCTTTAATTAAGTATACGTTAATGATGTAAATGGAGTACGGAGTCGAAGCAGACCGAGGAAAACATGGCAATTACAGCGAAAACGGCCGTTCACAATGGAGTTCTGGTCCCAACCTTAATGTATGGAAGAGAAGCATGGAACTGGCAGAAGAAGGATGAGAGCATAAAAAATGCGGTAGAGATGAGGTCCCTAAGACGTATGTGTGGTAGAACGATATACGACAGAATCTCAAATGCTGATATAAAAAGGGAATGTCGAGCGGAAGAAGGTATTATGAACAAAATTATGAAAGGATCGCTGCGATGGTTCGGACATATGGAGCGCATGGATGGAGAAAGAATGGTTAAAAAAGTATACGTTAACCATGTAAATGGGTACGAAGTGGAGGCAGACCGAGGAAAACATGGCATGACCAAATTAATCAAATTTTAAAGGTTGGTCATGTTAGAAGTCGGAAGAATCGACGTGCGTGTATGACTCGCTGTATAAATTTGGAGGAAGCTAAAGAGGTGTGTCAGGATAGAGTAGTGTGGCGGTCCATTCTCTCTGCCTACCCCTGCGGTGTAACGGCGTGATGGTTTGTTTGTTTGTTTGTATTAAAAATGTTTTTACTATTTCGTAATATGTTTGAAATATTTTTTTTTTTGTAATATCTGTCATATATATGTAAAAAATATTTAATGATTTTGTCAATATTTACACTGATGAAGGGGTATCTGTGTACCAAAACATGTTTGTATTTAAATTATAATGAAGTGTTTTGATTCAAAGATTAAGGGGTTAGGGACATTCAGACAAAGGTATGAAAAAACAAGTATTCTAAATATTTACATTTTTGTCTGTAATTTAATTTATTTTATAAAACCAACAATATAAAATGATTATATTATGTTTCACACTTGATTTGACAATTTTTTTTTAAATGTAAAAATTATATATGAAATTTTCGCCACATTTGATGGATCCTGTTCCATAAGTGTTGCTTTTTGTGAATTCAAGAATGAATGATAAAAAAAGTATATGTTAACGATGTAAATGGAACTATAGTTTTTTTTTTAGATGTTTGGTTTTTAAACTGGCAACATTGTTTCTACAGACTGTCAATTTGACAGTTGACATTTGATTTGTAGTCGGTACGTTTTGCCATTTCACCATGAATACGAGGTGTGGCAATTAAACTCCGAGAATTTGTAAATAAAATACAGGCAAATAAAGTTAGCAACCAATTTTTTTTAACGGCCTTCACAATAGTACATTCCCAACTCAGAACAACGTTTCCAACGTTTCTCCCATGATTGGAAGCGGCCTTGATAGTCCTCTAAAGTTAGGACTTTCAACAGGAGGGTCGCAGCCTCCTGGATGGCCTCTACGCTGCCATGATGGTTTTTTTTTTAGGTGACTCTTCATTTTAGAGAACGAGAAGAAGTCACAGGGGGCCAAGTCGGGGCTGTAGGGTGGATGCGGTAACGTTGGAATACTTTATTTCACCAAATATTCCCTCAAAATCGAGGAGGAGTGAGCCGACGCGTTATCATGGTGCAATTTCGGGTCGTATACGAAAAACACGCTGTCGCAGCTGCTCCAAGACTTCAATATAGAATATTCTAGTCACTGTCTGGCCCTCAGGAACGTATTCACGGTGAATAATGCCATGAATATCGAAGAAAATGATCAGCATTGCTTTCAGCCGTATTTTTGACATCCTTACATTCGTTGGGCGCTCCCCACTCTCTTCCACCCACTGCACTGTAGGCTTTGTCTACGGGTCTACAGACACTCATATCCAAACACCTGCCGTAATATTCGTAGGATTTCTGCAGGTTTTACACCAGTTATGACCAAAAATCTGATCATAGCAAGTTGCTTAAAAACCGAGTGAGTCATTTCTGCGACCGAGTTAAAAAACTTGTATCAGAAAAAACACCCATCAAAAACGAACCAGACGCCCGATTACCATGAAATCTTCGTTGCGACTGAGTGGAAGGACCTATCTAATCAGGCACATGCATATCAGTCATGCAGTGTTACTGGTTCGCACGCCACAACTAAATTCTCGGAATTTAATTGCCACACCTTGTAGACTGATCTCAGAACAGCTGTGGATATATTTCTATTTGAAGTAATGACTTTGCGCCATTTATTTTATTCCCGGCACCAACCCTTCTTTCGATGGTTAGTTATTTTTAGTTTTAATAAGATTCTCATGACATACGATAGGTAGGTAATCTATCGCCATTTTACTGTCACGTGAATTCTTCACAAGATCAAAGAATGTGTCGATCACATGCACTCCGACTGGATTAATAAGTGATACAAGTATGAAATTTAATTGTATCTCAATAGAGACGAAGATGCAAATTGGAAACTGAATATGGATGATCAAGGTGTTTACAGGACTTATGACCTGTCATTGGTTGAGTTAAACGCACGCTTTATGTAATTACAACATTCCCCATTCCACCCTTTTTCTTTATGACCATGTAAGACAAATTTTTGGAGGTTGTATATATGCTACAAATCTATGTTTATCTTCACATGTCAGTTTCAATACGCCATCTATGTAGATTTGATTACATATGTTAATCTTTTAAAGATTAATCTATATAATCCACACACTAACGCCATCTATGGAGATAAATTTTTAGCATTTAGCAAACTACTTTATTAACACAATGTGAAGGCTATCGCCTTGAAAGACTTTGAATGCGCCATTTATTTTATTTCCGGCACCAACCCTTCTTTCGATGGTTAGTTATTTTTAGTTTTAATAAGATTCCACGACATGCGATAGGTAGGTAATCTATCGCCATTTTACTGTCACGTGAATTCTTGACAAGATCAAATAATGTGTCAATCACATGCCATCCGACTGGATTAACAAGTGAAATAATTATATTTTTATCAATTAAGGATGTACATTCTTGTAAGGAACTGCAATGCTCATTAATCCGAACAATGCTTATTCATAATTAATCAATTTATTATAATGTTTTTTTTTAGACTTGCCTTTGTTTATACGCTTTTGCTATTAAAACAGTTGTTCTTTTTTTATTTCCGTACACCTAATTGATTTAATATATTAATTTTGTAAAACTCCATTATTAATTAGATAATAATATATGACGCTGTCCTTCTTGCAGACAACGAGCATGAACTACAAGTCCTGGTGAATAGTATGTATGAGGTATGCATGCGAAATGATCTGATGATGAATGTGAATAAGTCCAAGGTAATGATTTTTGAAAAGGAAGAAACCATGACAGTTTTCAACATTAGCGTGAATGGTGAAAATTTGGAGCAAGTAGTTGAGTTTGTGTATTTAGGTAGTATGTTTACAGTGGAGAGGGATATTGAAAGAAGGGTTGGGGCAGGCAACAAAGTGAATGGTGCACATAAAGTTGTCATCGCAAACAAAAACCTATCCAAAAAAGCTAGAATGGCAGTGCACAATGGTGTTCTTCTACCGACCCTTATGTATGGAAGCGAAGCATGGAACTGGCAAAGAAGGATGAAAGTAGAATAAATGCAGTAGAAATGAGATCTCTTAGACGAATGTGTGGATACTCTGTATGATAGAGTGTCGAATGAAAATATAAGAAGTGAATGCGGTGCGAATGATGGTGTCATGAACAAAATAATGAAAGGATCATTAAGATGGTTTGGACATATGGAAAGAATGAATGAAGAAAGAATGGTAAAAAAATTATATGTTAATGATGTAAATGGAACCAGAAATAGAGGAAGACCGAGGAAAACGTGGCACGATCAAATAAATCAAATATTGAATATCAGACATGTGAGGAGTCAGAGAAATCGACGCGCGTGCATGACACTATGTATGAATGTTGAGGAAGCGAGAGAAATATGTCAGGAAAGAAAAGTGTGGCAGTCCATTATTTCTGCCTACCCCTTCGGGGAGACGGCGTGATGGTTAGTTAGTTAGTTAGTTTTACACTCTTGTGGATAATACGCATCCACAAAGACGACAAACAGTTCGCACAGAAGAAGTTATTGCTGCTGTGGAGCGAAATGTTGAGGAGTATCCGAAGGAATCGTTCACAGCAATTGGAGCTGTGCCGATCCACTTTGTGGAAGATTATGCTGAAAGATCTTGGCTTTAAAGCTCACAAGATCCAGTTTGTTCAAGAGTTGAAATTGCGTGACCATCATGCGCGTCGTAGATTCGGTGAATGGGCCGAAAACAATATTCAGCTTGATCCTCTTTTTCAACGCAAAATTTTGTTCACCGATGAGGCACATTTTTGGTTAAATGGCAATGTCTACTAAAAACAAACTAACCATCACGCCATTTCCCCGGAGGGGTAGGCAGAGAGGATGGATCGCCACAATGCCCTGTCTTGGCGTACCTCTCGGGCATCCTATAAATTCATACATAGTACAATGCACGCACGTCAATTATTCCGACTTCGAATGTGGCCGCCTTTTAGTAATTGGTTAATTTGGTCATGCCATGTTTTCCTCGGTCGTCCTCGGCTTCTTTTCCCACTCACGCTGCTTGTGTACAACTTTTTAACCATTCTACTCTCATCCATTCGTTCCATATGTCCAAACCATCTCAGGGATCCTTTTTTTAATTTTATTCATGATGCAGTCATCTGCCTTACGTTTCTTTCTTATTTCATTTTTCGGTATTCTATCATACAACGTTTTCCCGCACATTCTTCTTAGTGATCTCATTTCTACGGCGTTTATCCTGCTTTCATCCTTCTTTTGCCAGCTCCAAGCTTCACTTCCATACACGAGGGTTGGCACTAGAACTCCATTGTGTACTGCCATATTTGCTTCTGTGGATATATTTCTAATTGCAGTAATGACTTTGAGTGCACCATTTATTTTATTCCCAGCACCAACCCTTCTTTCGATGTCTTTCTCCATTTTTCCGACTCTTGTAAACATGCTTCCCAGATACGTATATTCAGTAACTGAAAAAACCCAAAAGCCTTTGTCGAGACGCCCTTACATCCATTAAAGTCACTGTTTGATGTGCTTTATGGGCAGGTGGAATCTTTGGCCCATATTTTTTTAAAGACGATGCCGGGCAGAATATTACGGTCAACAGAGAGCGCTACAGAATTCTTAAACTCTTCGAATCTATTATTTATAAAATGATTCTCCGTAGAGTTGAACCCTTCATAATTTCAGAACAACACGGATTCAGGAAGGGGCGCTCTACTGAAACCAATCTCATGATTTTCACAGAATATGTGACAAGGGCTTTAGATAATGGTCACCGGGTTGACTGCTCTTATAATGACTTTTCTAAAACCTTTGATACCGTCAACCATGATGTACTTCTGCGAAAGCTGTCGGAAATTGGTTTCTCTTCTAAGTTGGTTATATTTTTTATTAGCTACCTGAGGGAGAAGAAACAGTTTGCCTCGTACGGTATATTTCAATCTGCACTTTTTCTTGTATATTCCGGGGTGCCACAGGGCTCGAACCTTGGTCCACTCCTCTTCACCATCTTCATTAATGATATCGCGAGGGTTATAAAATTTTCGCGATTTCTTTTATTGTATTTGCAGATGATCTTAAATTATTAACTAACTAACTAACCATCACGCCGTCTCCCCGAAAGGGTAGGCAGAAAGAATGGACTGCCACACTTTAATCGATGCGGCACTCGATCCTTCTCTTTTCGCCATCGCGAGAGACGCGGTGTGATGGGTTGCGAACCTCATCGCCACCAAAAGGCATCTCCCGCGCACACTTCGATCGCTCAACGTCTACAGAATAAATATAAAACATTTTAGAAGAAATCTATCTGCTAAATATTGTCGCCTTATATGGAGTGGGGGATCTGCAGATTCCACCTGCAAAGTATTTATTGGAGAAGAACGCATGGCTCCGATGATAAGTCTAAGGCTGGGATTGGATCCGACCTAATCGTTGAAGATTCTTTTTTGGTAGTAGGCTCGATTAGGAAAGACGCGTAATCCAAGTGGCTACGGTTGAAGGCACAGTCATTGAATAGTAGGGTGTGAACCCCACCAGACATGTGAAACTGCTCGTAGGGTATTAAGCCCTTTACTTTTTGACTGTATATTAATCCGAATGAAATTATAAATAAATTAAACCAGGAATGGAAGGTCCAGTATATGCTAAACGCACATGCTCAGTCATGTGCAAGAAGTCAATACATAAATCTCAAACAGATTCCTTGAGATAAACGGTGATATGGAGTCCCCACGAGGCGAGATACTCGCTCATGTTAGAGAGGGTTCAGAAAAGATTTCTGAGATATCTCTACATGAGGGACTTTGGTAGCTATCCGTGGCTTTATCCCACTGCATTCCTCTTGGGCATGCTGGGGACCAATAGTTTACAGATAAGAAGGGATGGGTGCACACTTACCCATTTCTTCAGACTTATCAGGGGATTCTTTGAGAACTCCGTCATCTTGGAGGCTATCCATCTTTATGTACCGGATGGTTATATAGCGTCAGCACGCACTTTTTTTTTTATCTCCCAGCATCAGAACCAACCTGCCTCTGGTGATGCCGGTGGATAGAGCAATCAAACTGCTGAACATGATCGCTTCGGAGATCGACGTTTTTTATATTCGTGGAAGTACGTTCAGAAGCCAAATACTCTTGACTTTGGAGCGTATCTTGTATTCCTAATGTCGGACCATCTCTCATGCGTTCCTGGTATTATATATTTATTATATTTTACCTGTTCCCAATAGATGTCTTAAACTATAAAAATTGTTTGTAATATCTTTTGGGAAAATAAACTGATTTGATTTGATAAAGTTGTCTAAAATAGGACTTCACGATTGCGCTTCATTGGAGCTAGCCGTGGCACTCATATGCCCGAAATCATATTTAAACAATAATGGCATAAAATTATCTATTAAATAAAACCAATATCATAGACATTAATATTGTTTTAATGTGTTTATTTTTTTAATTTGTTTGCATTTACCTGACCTTTATAAAAAAACACTATTTATAGTCGTATAATAATAAACATATTTCGAATTATCTCTTGTTATTTTAATAAATTTATGAAACAAGTTTTTTTTATTATTATTAATCAATGTAAACAGAAAACAAACAGGTACTACGCCATAGGATTATCTAATCTAATAACAATTCAAATAAACATAAGTTATTCTCCTATTGACTCCAAGCCTGATAACCAAGAATTCAATCCAGATATTTAAAAACTTATCAAATCTTTCTATATACAGTGCCAGCTCGTTAATCCGAACATAAATCGTGCAGTGGGTCGTTCGGATTACTGAGTGTTTTGAGAAAAATGTAAGGTTTTGAGATGGAGAAGGTGGTACTTTTCCCCACGCGTTATATGACCAAGATGTGAAATCTTCCGAACCTTGATAGTTGATAACAGTTCCCTGTCAACTCTAGCTCGCCTCAGGACTTCGGTATTGGTAACCATGTCTATCCAGGGAACTCTGAGTATTCGGCGATGGAGCCACATATTAAATGCTTCCAGTCTGTTCATTGAGTTAACTTTCAAGGTACACGTTTCACATCAACATTTGATCATTCTCAGGCGGAGTTTCAAGTTTATGTCATCATTGCAGATGAGTGATTTCATTTTATTAAACGTAGCTCTTGCTGCCTCGATTCTGCATTTTATATCTACATCTGGGTCAAGAGATTGTGTTAGTATGCTGCCGAGGTATTTAAATTTTTCCACCCTTTCAACGTTACGGCCGTTCAAATGCAATACTGACCCACTGTAGTCAAGCCGTTCGAATGTCTCCACGTCTGACCATCCTGAATGGGTCCGAGGATTCTGTGGAGGATTTTCCTTTCGAAGCAGTTCATATTTACTTCATCGCGTTTTTAGTGAGTGTCCAAGTCTCTGTGACTTGGACACTCACCAAACTTGTTATAACTGGTCTATTATCATAATACATAAGGATTAAATATGAAAATATGTAGTTTTTTTTTTTAAATAGAACTATGTTTACATTATACGTATGCCTTATTTTTTTTAATGCCGACCATAGAAGAAAAAAATAGATTAACCAGCTCAAGTACTTTTCGACCACGCCTATTAATTCCAAAGGTAGGTACATAATATATTATTAACACACACACGTGTTCTTTATAATTTCATTATTGATATTACCTTACCGATGATGTGTAACTAATACCCATTGAATCTAACATCTTTAATATTTCTATAAATATAATTATGTAAGGATGGATGTATGGAAGCGAAGCATGGAACTGGCAAAAGAAGGATGAAAGTAGAATAAATGCAGTAGAAATGAGATATCTCAGACGAATGTGTGGATACTCTGTGTATGATAGAGTGTCGAATGAAAATATAAGAAGTGAATGCAGTGCGAATGATGGTGTCATGAACAAAATAATGAAAGGATCATTAAAATGGTTTGTACATATGGAAAGAATGAATCAAGAAAGAATGGTAAAAAAATTATATGTTAATGATGTAAATGGAACCAGAAATAGAGGAAGACCGAGGAAAACGTGGCACGATCAAATAAATCAAATATTGAATGTCGGCCATGTGAGGAGTCAAAGAAATCGACGCGCGTGCATGACACGATGTATGAATGTTGAGGAAGCGAGAGAAATATGTCAGGAAAGAAAAGTGTGGCAGACCATTCTTTCTGCCTAACCCTTCGGGGAGACGGCGTGATGGTTAGTTAGTAAGTTAGTTTGGTACCATTTTTTTCGTAATTGTCTGTTATACATTTACGCATCTAACTAACTAACCATCACGCCGTTTCCCCGAAGGGGTAGGCAGAGAGGATGGATCGCCACATTGTTCTATCCTGATATAACTCTCGCGCATCTTCTACATTCAGATCGTGATATGCACGCTCGTCGATTGTTCCTACTTCGAACATGGCTGCCTTTCAGTAATTGATTATTTTGGGCATGCCATGTCTTCCGTGGCCCTCCTCGACTACTTTTCCATTCACACTACTTGTATATATCTTTTTCAAATCAAATCAAATCAATTTATTAACTCAAAAGACATTACAAACAGGAAAATGTTTAAGGCATCTATTAAGTACAGGTAAAATATTATACAAATACAACAAAGTACCAGGAACGCATTAGAGATGGTTCGATTAGGAAGACAAGATACTTTCTAAAGTCAAGAGTATTTGTCCCCTGAACGTTCCTACACTAATATAAAAGACGTCGATCTCCGAGGAGACCGCGTTCAGCAGACTACCAATTCAACCATTCTTCCCTCATCCATTCGTTCCACATGTCCAAACCATCTTAGTGACCCTTTCTTGATTTTATTTATCACGCATTCATCTGCTTTACATTCCTTTCTTACTTCATCATTAGATATTCCATCATACATTGTTTTTTCGCACATCCTTCTTAGTGACCTCATTTCTACGGCATTTATCCTACTTTCATCATTCTTCTGCCAACTCCGAGCTTCACTTCCACGCATAAGGGTCGGCACTGGAACTCCATTGTGCACTGCCATCTTTGCTTCAGTCGATATATTGTATACATTTACGATATAAATTTACGCATCGATTTAAATAATTATATTATAACGTAATGATATTTTATTTCTCTTTTTTCTTTGCTTTAGACCTATGTGGTATACTTTCCAGAGGGTTGCTCTTCTTGTAAGGTAGACTCCCAGCTGTCCTTCCATCTTTTAGGAGGTCTTCCACGAGGATGAATCCCGTGAGGCTGATTATATAGTGAAGTATAGGGGAGTCTGGTGGTGTCCATTATTTGAACATGACCGTACCAGTCCCTTTTTCGCTGTCTGCTCCATCTTATAATATCCTCAACCTCACATATCTCTCTTATTCTGGTGTTCCTCACGCGATCTCTTGGTGTCTTGCCTGCTATTGTCCTCAGTGTCTTCATCTCAGAAGTAGTTTGGTCTCAACGTCATATGTTATTATTGGTCTTACGCATGCTTTATAGATTCTCATCTTACTCTTAATGGCCATGTCTTTGTTTTTCTATATTATGGATTTTAGAGCATCTGAGATTGATATCTGAGATTGATACCTTGTTGACTTAGGCATTATTATTTTTATTATTATTTTCCTGAATCGCTCTTTACATCATGACATCATGAGCCAAATCGATGTAAAGGGTATTATAGTTATCATAGTGATTTTCGTGACATGTGATAGGTAGCTTATCTATTGCCATTTTATTGTTACATGAATTCTACACCAGACCAAAGACAGTGTGACAATCACACTGCCCTTGCCGGGAATCGAACCCGGAACCTTCGGGGTGGCAGTCAATGCACTTACTTCCCAGCCACGAAGGTCGTCAATGGGCATGCATTCCTTCACACAGATCAGCTTCTCGTAACCATAATAATTAAATAAAACGATGTTTTTTTTAATTACTATTTCCACATTTGTCTTTATTTCGAGAGCGACCGGTTTCGCCAGGCTCGCTGGCATCGATAGACTGGTGATGAAACCGGCCACTGTCGAAATAAATAAAAATGTGGAAGTAGTTAGGAAAATATATCGTTTTATTTAATTTTTATTTAAAATGAACTTCCATCAAGAGATTTCAGTTAAATCATTTGATTATCTCCTAACTATATTTAACTATTTACACTATTTTTACTGTGTGTGAAAACCAACTTACTGATCCTTAAATTATTTTTAATAGCTCCTTTTTTTCTTCTTCTTTTAGACCTTTGGTCTGTTACTATAGTCAAGCTGGCCTCTCTTGGGAGGTTGACTTCCAGCCATCCCTCCATCTCTTTGGCGGTCTTGGTAGGTATGGGATGGGTCCGAGGGGATGGCAACCAATAGGAATATGATCTGATCACAACTTCTGAGACTCTGGAGGGATCAAACTCCCTCATTTAGAGATATTTCAGAAAAAAAATTCTGAGATATCTCTACATGAAAAAGTTTGGTAGCTATCCGTGGCTTTATCCCACTGCATTCCTCTTGGCCTTGCTGGGGACCAATAGTTAGCAGATAAGAAGAGATGGGTGCACACTTACCCATTTCTTCAGACTTATCAGGGGATTCTTTGAGAACTCCATTATCTTGGAGGCTATCCATCTTTATGTTCCAGATGGTTATCTTCGACAGCGTCAGCACAGACTGTTTTATCTCCCAGCATGTAGAACCAACCTGCCTCTGGTGATGCCGGTGACGTCTTTCATATTAGTGAAAGTACGTTCAGAAGACAAATTACTCTTGACTTTGGAGAGTATCTAGTCTTCCTAATGTCGAAACATCTCTCATGCGTTCCTGGTATTATATATTTATTATGTTTTACCTGTTCTCAATAGATGCCTTAAACTATAATTGTTGTTTGTAATATCTTTTGAGAAAATAAACTGATTTGATTTGATTTGATACTGATCTTTTGCTCGTGAGCATGTCTTCTCCGTTGTCTGCCTCATCTGACAATATCTTCCGCCTTGCAGATTACGCTGATGACCATAATTTGTTATATCAAAGTTTGATATTCATAAATGAATATTCAATTAATTAATTTCCCAGTCCTCATCTGTGATAACCACTTGGTTCTAGTTTAGCACACAGCCTCCCGTTAATATGAGCGATCAAGATCATATTTTGAATAACCGGAAATATTTAAAAGTGCCCTATGACGGCTGTTGCGCCATTGCGGCTTGTTTACCCACCTCTCTGGTCCGCGGAGTACTTGTCGGAGACTCTATTGACACAGGGCCGCCTTCGTTATATACCACCGGTTATAATATATCTAGAAGCTTGGACTAGCAAAATAAATATGGAAGTGATGCATTAGCAAGAATAAATCAGAAGTAATGAAATCTTTAGGGGAAGTGTGCTCAATCTGTATAAGATACAAGAAGGTCTCTTGCATGGCCGATCCATCTTGCACGCCTTTCGGACAAGGTCCTGAGCAGGTGCCTTCCTCCTTCGATTCCTTGAAGAACCTCCTCATTCGTGATGTGGTCTCTCCAGGAAATTCCTAATAGTCTTCTATAGGACCACATCTCAAAAGCCTCTAGTCTCCGCTTATCTCTTTCGGATAGGCACCATGTCTCGCAGCCGTACATCAAGATACTCCATACATAGGTCTTGATGAGGAGTATTCTCAGTTTTATTATTTTCGACCTTTTATTAAATGCAAGCCTAGCCTGATGTATACGGCTATCGACCTCGCTCTTAGACCGACCGTCCCATGTTATTTTGCTCCCGAGGTAGACAAACTCCTTGGTGTTCTTTAGTGGAACTCCTGACATCACTACTCTCATCTGATGTTGCGTTCGGCCTACGGTCAGCAGCTTTGTTTTGTCTTTATTTACCTTCATGTTGTAGCTATCTTGAAGAATGCCTTGCAAAGTTGCTAGGGCCTCCTGCAGTTCCTCCTCACTTTCAGCAACCATAGCAATATCGTCAGCAAACCTTATAAAAACACATATAAAGGGAATACCAAAAATAAATAAGCTAAAACATCTTGTTAAAATAACAAAAATATATTTGATAATTAATAAAACTTTGCAAGAATTCGGTCCTGCGTTGCATATATAGCCAATCGCACTTGCAAGTCCATTCAACTGTCGATCTTTGGCAGTGGGTACCGCTTTTACCGACAGTGCCCGCAGCGCTGCCTGCCTCTGCCGGCATGTGCACGCACTATTATAGCGGGTCTAGTGCCCGGTAGGTCTGTTGCACATTGCATAACTGGCGCGAAGGTCGCTTCAGCGCGGCTAGAGGCGCCCTCACACGATCAATATAATTTATCAAGACAATTAAAAATGTTATCAAATGTTTTTACTTTTAAGTCGAATCAAATCAAATCAGTTTATTTACTCAAAAGACATTACAAACAGCAAAATATTGAAGGCATCTATTGAGTACAGGTCAAATATTTAAAAAATACAACAAAATATCAGGAACGCATTAGAGATGGTTCCACATTAGGAAGACAAGAAACTTACTAAAGTCAAGAGTATTTGTCCCCTAACGTACCTTCACTAATACAAAACCGCGTTCAGCAGACTAATTGCTCTTCCCACCGGTGTCATCAGAAGCAGATTGGTTCTGGCGGCCGGTAGGTAAAACAATCTGTGCTGTCGCTGTCGGAGATATCTATCAGGGACAAAAAGACCAACATCCTCCAGTACGGCCGAGTTCTCGAAGTATCTCCTAATTAATCTAAAGAAATGGGTCATTAGATGCCCATCTCTTATAGATAATTAGTACCGAGCATTCCCAAAAGAAATGCCGTGGGATAGAGCCACAGAAAACTACCATACTCCCTCATGTAGAGATACCTCAGAATTTTTTTTCTGAACCCTCTCCAGCATAACGGAATATCTCGCTTCGTGAGGATTCCTTATCACAGAACCACTTTCGAATCTGCTCCGAACCAATGCGTTGTATAGGACTCTGAGCACATTGGGATCACTAAAAACTCTTCCGGTCCGGACGATGAAGCTGTTGGGCTTAGTGTAATGTCATAAATCATCTCAAATGTTCCCGAAAAGTCAGCCTCCGAGATCTTTCATTGTACTCGTAGATACATGTGCTATATAGTTGCTGGTTGTTCATTGTGTAGGTATCTATGATATACAGTTCTCAATGCTCTTTTGATAAAGTTAAGGCGTTAACACTGTGGAATTTTATTCATTTGGACATGAAGGATGAAAGTAAAATAAATGCAGTAGAAAATGAATCTCTTAGACGAATGTGTGGAAACTCTGTGTATGATAGTATCCAATGAAAATATAAAAAGTGAATGCGGTGCGAATGATGGTGTTATGAACAAAATAATGAAAGGAACATTAAGATGGTTTGGACACATGCAAATATTGAATAAGGAAAGGATAGTAAAAAAATTATATATTAAAAATGTAAATGGAAATAGAAATAGAGGAAGACCGAGGAAAACGTGGCAAGATCGAATAAAAAATAGAGGGCAGTGTGATTGTCACACTCTCTTTGGTCTAGTGTAGAACTCACGTGACAATAAAATGGCGATAGATTAGCTACCTATCACATGTCATGAGAATCAATATGATAGCTAAAATACCCTTTACATCGATTTGGCTCATGCTGTCATGATGTAAAGAGCGATTTAACAAAAAAAATATATGAAATCATCTGCCTTACATTTTTTCATTATTTTGCTGTTCGATATTCTATCATAAATCGTTTTCCGCACAGTTTTCTTACTTTCATACTTTTTTGCCAGCTCCAAGCTTCACTTATATACCTTAACTTCTAACTAGAACTATAATAACTGACCTTGTAACAGCGACCTAATGCAGCGATTAGTTTCATAATATTTTGTCGCCAATATTACATTAAGGTCGCACCTTACAATCTCACGGGTTCACGTGTCGGGTCAGAATTGGCACAGTGCACTCCATTAGTCTTGTCGGATTTCAAATTGCATTTAAAAACTCTTCTTCTTCTACTCTTATTCTTCAAAATAACTACAACATGAAGATAAATAAAGACAAAACAAAGCTTTTAGCTGTAGGCCGAACGCAACATCAGATGAGAGTAGTGATGTCAGGAGTTCCACTAAAGAACACCAAGGAGTTTGTCTACCTCGGGAGCAAAATAACATGGGACGGTCGGTCTAAGAGCGAGGTCGACAGCCGTATACATCAGGCTAGGCTTGCATTTAAAGTAGACTAAATACAGGAGAAATGTGATCTATTAGATGGAAGTGTGGATACTCTGTGTATGATAGAGTGTCGAATGAAAATATAAGAAGTTAATGCGGTGCGAATGATGGTGTTATGAACAAAATAATGAAAGGATCACTAAGATGGTTTGGACATAGCGAAAGAAAGAATGAAGAAAGATTGGTAAAAAAAAGTATATGTTAACGATGTAAATGGAACCAGAAATAGAGGAAGACCGAGGAAAACGTGGCACGATAAAAAAATCAAATATTGAATGTCGGCCATGCGTCGGGCTTGCTTGCCTTACTGGTTGACCCTAGGCCCTTGAAATCCTTAATCTGGTCACACCATCGCGTGATTCTCTGCTTATCCTACCGTGGAAAGGGCTTGCTGGTTTTTTACTGCCGTTGTTGTTATAATTAAACCTATTTCCTTGTTTTATTTCATGGTGAAATCGTTTAATTTTATTTTTAACTATTAAGGTTGTATCGAATTACATTCTTCAATCAATAATTGAGGAAAACGGGGTCCACCTCCATTTTAAAGCTAAACATTTTTTTGTACCTTAAATATTATCTGCATCTTATGTGTATATACATAAGTGCGAACAGTGAAAATAAGAGCAAATTTACAACATTTAGAATGTATACAAATACTTGTAGACGAATACTGGATTTTACACATTGCGGGTTATCAATTCAATTCAATAAAATCCAGGCGCTAACTAACTAACCATCACGCCATTTCCCCGGAGGGGTAGGCAAAGAGGATGGATCGCCACAATGCTCTGTCCTGGCATACCTCTCTGGATTCCTCCACATTCATACATCGTATCATGCACGCACGTCGATTATTCCGACTTTGAATGTGGCCGCCTTCTAGTAATTGATTCATTTGGTCATGCCATGTTTTCCTCGGTCGTCCTCGGCTTCTTTTTCCACTCACGCTGCTTGGTACAACTTTTTAACCATTCTTCTCTCATTCATTCGTTCCATATGTCCAAACCATAGCGCTATTGTGTACATTGAAACTACCATGTGAAGTGTGGTGTTACAGATTAACATATATACAACTTTCAAACATTTGTCAGACATGGTGGTCATAAAAAAATGTGGAATGGGGAATGTTGTATTACATAAAGCGTGCGCTTAATGACAGGTCATAAGTCCTGTAAAAACACCTCGATCACCATATTCTGTTTCCAATTTGCATCTTCGTCTCTATTGAGATACAATTAATCCTCGAAGAGCAAATTTATTTATCTTAAAGCATGTTTAAATGAGATAGAAAAATGGCGAAAGATATCGAAAAAAACGGTGAAAATTAAATAAACGGTGCACTCAACAACAACAACAACAAACCATCACGCTGTTTCCCCGTAGGGGTAGGCAGAAATAATGAACCGCCACACTGTTCTTTCCTGACATACTCGTACTTCTCACTTCGCTACCTCGTACATCGTGTAATGATCCCGCGTCGATTTCCCCTACACCTCACATGGGCCGACATTCATAATTTGATATATTTGATGTTTCTCTTTCTTCTTCCTCAGCCTATTCCCGTCCACTCCTGGACAAAGGCCTCCTCCATTCGCTTCCATGTCACTCTGTCCTGTGCAGACTGCATCCAGGTTATTCCGACGTGTCTGTTCAGATCATCCTTCCACCGTAGTTGCGGTCGCCCTGCACTTCTCTTTGCCGTCCGTCTCCAAGTCAGCAGTCTTCTTGTCCACTTTTCATCGCCTTTCTTAGAGTCGCCACCCAGTGGATGATGTCAGTGACCTTTGTTTTTTCTCTCACCGTATCGTTTCTGACTCTGTATCTTAGGCTTATTCCTAACATGGCTCTTTGGGTCACTCGTAGTTTCTCGGCACTTTGTTTGGACAATGTAACAGTTTCAAGACCATAAGTACCAACTGGCAGAACGCAGGCTTCATAAACTTTTCGTTTCAGGTTGATCGGTATTTTCCGATTTTAAGGATGTAACTCATGTTTCCGAAAGGTGCCCAGCTTAGTCCATTTCTCCTTTATTGCCCAATCGAATATTGTGTCCCAGGTATGTATATTCTTGGACATTCTCAATTCTGTTGCCGTCCACGTTGATTTCAAGCCTTTCCGTGCCCATCACATCGGTCTTTGCCAGGTTCATATTCAAACCTACAGATTTGGATGCATCGCTACAACTGACAAATAGAGTGAGCAGAAATTAAAGTTAATTTAAATATAAGTTCCTTATACGATACTCTATCAATGCATTTATTAATGAAACTAACATATAGTAAAGTTCATGAGCTTATCGCGACAAAAACAAATGGTGAAATAAACATTAAAGGTCACGAAAACAATGTTTCTACAAATAACTTTTGAAGCTTCTCGAGACGATAGCTTCAGGCAGTCTTTTGATGTGGAGGTGTTCATAGATAGAATAAACTTAAAATAAATCCCGCAAAAACATAGCTCAAATGGGTGGCCTCTCCTCGGCGGCAACATCTTCTAGATTCTGACTCTTTGAAAATAGGAGGGATAGAAATATCTCCTTCAAAGAGTTTAAAGTTTCTAAGTGTTCATTTAGATGGCAATCTGTCTTACTATTCGCACATATCAAAATAGACAAATCCGAACTTCTTAGTAAATTATTACTGAATACCCCTATGCTTCGCACAAGACACACTGCGAACCAAATACATATGGGTGTTAGTTGAAGTTTGCCGGTTTTACTCATGGATGTCGCTAGAGATATGTATACAATTCTATGATTTGGCATCTATGTCATATTTTTCTATGGACATTAACCTTCAAAAATACACAAGTTACATTCTGCCAAAATAATAGTGTCATAGTTGTTTACCTCAGTGAATATGTCGAGTTTCGTTCCAAGTAAATCGCATTTGCGGCATTCGTTGCTTTTCTTATTTCATCAAAAGAAAAAAGTATAACTCTCTGGTGAGAAGTCGGTTGGGATTTAGTTCCATTATCTGGGCGCCGCATGAGGTTCGATATTCCCTGATGGTGGAGAGGGTGCAAAAAAAATGTCTGCGATACCTCTATCTTAGGGAGTATGGATATTACCCGTGGCTCTTTCCAACTGATTTCTTGCTAGGGATGCTGGGCTACCAGTCACTCGAGAGGAGACGAGACATTCACTTGGGTGTCCATTTCTTTCCACTGATAGGCGGTTGTATACACAACTCAGAAATCCTGAGTGATGTAGGTCTGTTCGTCCCTGATAATTATCTTCGACAAAGGGGCCATAGATTGTTTTATCTCCCACGATGCAGAACCAACCTGCCAATGGTTATACCGGTAGGTAGAGCAATATCTTTGCTAAATCGTATCACCTTGGAGTTTGACGTATTTTGCGATAGTTTGGTTCATCTGAGGGAAGTACTATGTTTATTATAATTGTATGGTATATTCATTTTATTAATTTGTCATGCATCTTATGTTTCTCGCTCTTTTTATTATTTTATTAACTAACTTAATAAACTAACCATCACGCCGTCTCCCCAAAGGGGTAGGCAGAAAGAATGGACTGCCACACTTTTCTTTCCTGACATATTTCTCTCGCTTCCTCAACATTCATACATCGTGTCATGCACGCGCGTCGATTTCTCTGACTCCTCACATGGCCGACTTTCAATATTTGATTTATTTGATCGTGCCACGTTTTCCTCGGTCTTCCTCTATTTCTGGTTCCATTTACATCATTAACATATATTTTTTTACCATTCTTTTTTCATTCATTATTTCCATATGTCCAAACCATCTTAATGATCCTTTCATTATTTTGTTCATAACACCATCATTTGCACCACATTCACTTCTTATATTTTCATTCGACACTCTATCATACACAGAGTATCCACACATTCGTCTAAGAGATCTCATTTCTATTGCATTTATTCTACTTTCATCCTTCTTTTGCAGGTTCCATGCTGATACAATTAATCCTTAAAAAATGATTAACCCACAATGGGTAAAATCCAGTATTTGTCTACAAGTATTTGTATACATTCAAAAAACAAATTCTATATTCATTTTATTAATTTGTCATGCATCTTATGTTTCTCGCTCTCTTTATTATTTTATTGTGTATCTCTAACTTGTATCTTTAGTGTTTTGAAAAAAATTCTGTAATGCTCTGGATATATTGAAAATGAATAAATGAAAATGTATCAAGCGACAGTGACCTCTACTAAGAAGTAAGAGTACTATTAAACTAAGATGCCGTTGTGGCTAGATCATCATCATCAGCCTTTAGTCGTCAAGTGCTGAACATAGCCCTCCCTTCCTGACTTCCACAACTCTCTATCTCTCGCCGCTCTGTGCCATTGACCTCTTGCCACTCTCTTGATGTCATCAGACCATCTGGCTTGTGGTCTGCCAGGATTTCTATGGCCGGATCTCTATCGCCACTCCAGGGTGCGTCTTGTCCACTGATCATCCATTGTCCTCGCCACATAGCCGGCCCAATTCCACTTCAACGAGGCTATTTTGCACGTTACGTCCGCAACTTTGGTCCTTTCTATGATCCATTCATTTCGCTTCCTTTGTGGCTAGATACCTATGCTGAAGGAAAGCAAAATACGAATCTATAAAATCTGCGTTCAATCTATAATGACACTAATGGAATTGAGACATTGTGGTCTATCATGCAGACGATGCTATAATCATAGTTGAGAATAACAGTGACCTACCAACCCATAGAACAGGCCAGGACCTTCAGGTATCTAGACATAGACTGGGTTGGAAGAGTTTATCTGCGAGAAGAAATACAAGCCCAAGTCAATAAGGCAGCTGCAATCTCTGGTGCTCTAAAATCCACAATATGGAGTAAGATGAGAATCAATAAAGCATGAGTAAGACCAATAATAACATATGGCGTTGAAGCAAGGGCAGACATCTTCTTCTTCTTTTTGTCCTGTCACACCTCCGTGGTGCATAGGGCCTCAAGAAACCTTCTCCACCCGACTCTATCGCATGCCCTGATGCCTAACATCATCCCAAGTGAGGCCTGCTGCCTTTACCTCGTCCTGCAGGGTTCTTCTCCAGGTGGCTCTAGGTCTGCCTCGCTTCCTCTTTCCCCCCATAGGGGACCAGTCTGAGCGATGCAGGCTGGGTTCCGTCTCAGAGTGTGACCGATCCACTTGCGTCTAGCGACCTGTTCTCTAATTGGCTTTTCGCCTGCCATAGTCCAGAGAGCGGCATTTGACACTGTTTGGGGCCAATAGATTTTGGCAGGGCAGACATAGTCAGGACCAAATAAGTTTTGAGGACTTCCGAGGTGTAAACACTGAGGACTATAGCAGGCAAGACACTTAGAGATCGCGTGAGTAAGTCCATAATAAGAGAGATGCTGAGGTTATTATAATATGGAGTAGACAGCGTAGAAGTTACTGGTATTAGGACAGCTGAAGGACATAGTCTCTGGCAATATACACGAGTCTTAGACTTCAGTTTTCAGACTTATAGGCACCTCTTTATTTCAAAGCATATACCAAATCAAATCAGTTTAACAAAAGACTTTACAAACAGCAAAATGTTTAAGGCGTTTATTGAGAACAGCTAAAAATATAATTTGTAATACCAGGAACGCATGAGAGATGGTTCGACTTTAGGAATACAAGATACTCTAGTGGGATGGAGCCACGGATAACTACCATAATCCCTCGTGTAGAGATACCTCAGAATTTTTTTCTGAACCCTCTCCAGCACAAGGGAATATTTTGCATTGTCAGGACTCCATATCACAGAACCACTTTCGAGTCTGCTTCAAACCAACGCGTTGTATAGGACGATGAAGCCCAACATCCTCAGTGCAATGTCACAAATGCTCTCGATATGTGCACGAAAAGTCAGCCTTTATCACAATTTACCAAAGGCAACCCAGTAAATAATAGTTGCCAGTCCTAAATAAAGCAGAAGAAGAAGATGAATTAAAAATAAAAAATCCATGGCATTGTATTTCTTTTCAATTCTTTTCGTTCGAGAATCGATTTGAATTCAAATTAATTCAAATCCAAAGCCTAATCCAAGGTAGTAAAGTGACTACCGTACGGTCTGTAGTTCTTAGTTATCTAGTTTGACCCGCTTATCTCTGCGGGCTGTATACGTAGGTACTGGTTTTTCCTTATAGCTTTAATATATTCCGTGCCCAACCGATATTCATGCTCAAATTCCTTGGATAGCCATAATATTTTTGATTCAAAGATATTCCTTAGATCTTTAATAAAATCTTATTTTTTATCAACACCAAAGATTTAAATCAATGATATTAGAATCGATTCTACAATCTTCAATGTGAGCAGAAAATAGCTCATTATGATCAAGAAGGAATCTGGTCGCGTCCAGGCTCGAACCCAAGTACTGTTTTTGCTGGAGAGAGTTCAGAAAAAAATTCTGAGGTATCTCTGCATGAGGGAGTATGGTAGTTATCCGTGGCTCTATCCCACGGCATTTCTTTTAGGAATGCTCGGAACCAATTCTTTACAGCTTCGAAGAGATGGGCATCTCATAACCCATTTCTTTAAATTAATCAGGGGATATTTCGAGAACTCGGCCGTGCTAGAGGGTGTTGGTCTTTTTGTCCCTGATAGATTTCTCCGACAGCGACAGCACAGATTGTTTTACCAACCGGCCACCAGAACCAATCTGCCTCTGGTGACACCGGTGGGAAGAGCAATTAGTCTGCTGAACGCGGTCTCCTCGGAGATCGACGTCTTTTATATTAGTGAAGGTACGTTCAGGGGACAAATACTCTTGACTTTAGAAAGTATCTTGTCTTCTTAATGTCGAACTATCTCTGGTACTTTGTTGTATTTTTATAATATTTTACCTGTACTCAATAGATGCCTTAAACATTTTCCTGTTTGTAATGTCTTTTGAGTTAATAAACTGATATGATTTAATTTGATTTGATTTGATTAGAAGCCAAGCATTCTATTCCCTAGAACACCACCCGATTCACTTTTTCACTTCAATCACTTCACTTTTTCTTTCTCCTCTCCTCTTTCAGTCACGTCGCCTTTTAAATCACTTTTGTTTTGTCAGCCAGGTGGTTTTAGAGCTACCTCTTTCTCTCGTTATACTCTTACTTCTTCTTCTTCTTCTCCTTATAGACCTTTGGTCTGTTCCTGAAATCAGGCTGGCCTCTCTTGGGAGGTTGACTCCCAGCTATCTCTCCATCTCTTCGGCGGTCTTCCGGGGGGACGGCAGCCGGCAGGAATCTGATGCGCCACCGCGTGTTAAAAATTGTAATAATACTGTTGTAAAAAAATTCAAATTCGTTGGTTGATTGTCCTGAACTCGATGGCCTTATTGTCCTGAACTAGTTGGCCTCTACGGGTACCTCAGCGAGGAACTCGGCAGACTGACACTTTCTGGGCTGACAACTTTCACATGCATCACCGAATGTAGTCCACAATACCTCGAATGCACAGACTTGGCAATGTATATGGATAATCGTTAGACATGTTTTGTAAGAGTCTTCCAATTTTTAAAAAGCAACTCCTTGTTCTTTTTGATTTTACATAAATTTTAAACTTCATTTAAATAACTAACTAACTAACTAACCATCACGCCGTCTCACCGAAGGTGTAGGCAGAAAGAATGTACTGCCACACTTTTCCAGTGCACAATGGTGTTCTTCTACCGACCCTTATGTATGGAAGCGAAGCATGGAACTGGCAAAAGAAGGATGAAAGTAGAATAAATGCAGTTGAAATGAGATCTCTTAGAAGAATGTGTGGATACTCTGTGTATGATAGAGTGCCGAATGAAAATATAAGAAATTAATGCGGTGCGAATGATGGTGTTATGAACAAAATAATGAAAGGATCATTAAGATGGTTTGGACATATTGAAAGAATGAATGAAGAAAGAATGGTAAAAAAATTATATGTTAACGATGTAAATGGAACCAGAAATAGAGGAAGACCGAGGAAAACGTGGCACGATCAAATAAATAAAATATTGAATGTCGGCCATGTGAGGAGTCAGAGAAATCGACGCGCGTGCATGACACGATGTATGAATGTAGAGGAAGCGAGAGAAGTATATCAGGACAGAACAGTGTGGCGTTCCATTCTTTCTGCCTACCCCTCCGGGGAGACGGCGTGATGGTTAGTTAGTTAGTTAGTTAGTTAGTTAACTTGAATTTGCGTTTTTTTCGCGCTAACTTTAAAACGATTTTATTTATTAGTCTGGATCACATAGTAGGTACTTCGTATGCGGAAACATAAATATACTACATATAAATACTATTTAATGTTAATCTTGAGGTAATATGTTTTTTTTTGACTGGTCGAACACACGTCCGCATTTACCTCACATTCACAATGTCACTTAGCAGAATTCGTTCTGACCAATGTCAGCGATCACGTAATCCCAAATACTGGAAAGAGTTTCCTTTAAATCAAATAGTTAAAACACTATTATATAAATATGATAATATAATATAATATGACAACTATTTTAAAAGAAACGAATGAAATGCAATGAATAGTTTTTACGCATTTGAGACACACATTTGACATTAAAAAAATATGCTAATGTGAGTTTTGTATTTTTTTTCAGTAAGCGTTAATTATAAATAATATTGTAAACAAAATATTTTGTTTTATACCACTTGTTCTTCTAGTTTCGACCAGTTTTTTTGTATCAAAATTTATTAACTCATAAATGGGTTGCTTGCATTGAATTATTGAGAAAATATGTTTTAAGGAATCAGGATTATATAGAATCTTCGCTATATAGAATCTGGATTTAATGGAATCTTGATTATATAGAATCCGAATTGTATTGCATCTGGATTATATAAAATCTTGATTATTAAAAATCTTTATTACCTATATAATATAATCAGAATTGTATTTAATCTGCATTATATAGAATCTGAATTGTATGAAATCTAGATTTTTAGTAGAATTTGAAATAAATAAAATCTTGATAATATATAATCTTGATTACTTTGAATCTGAATTAAATAGAATCCTTGATATATAGAATCTGAATTGTATTAAGCGTAGATTTTATAGAATCTAAATTGTAACTAACTAACTAACTAACCATTTGAAAATTCAAAACCATCACGCCGTCTCCCCGAAAGGGTAGGCAGAAAGAATGGACTATCACACTTTTACTGATGCGGCACTCCATCTTTTTCTTTTCGCTCCGCGGGAGACGCGGTGTGATGGGTTGCGAACCTCATCGCCACCAATAGGCATCTCCCGAAATATGTATGTATTATATAGAATTTGAATGAAATAGAATCTTGATTATATAAAATCTTGATAATAGAATCTGAATATTATTATATAAGGATTATACAGAATTTGAAATGAATAAAATCTCGATTTTATAAAATCTTGATAATATATTATGTAATCTTGATTACATTGAATCTGAATTGAATTAAATCTAGATTTTATAGAATCTGAATCATATTATATCTGGATTATATAGAATTTGAAATAAATAAAATCTTGATAATATATAATCTTGATTACATTGAATCCGATTTAAATAGAATCTTTAATACGAGTATATAGAGTCTGAATTGTATTAAGCTTCAATTCCATACACAAGGCTCGTCACTAGAACCCTATTGTGCACTACCATATACCAGTCGACGTATTTCTATTTCCTGTGATGGTTTTGTGTACACCATTTATTTTGTGTCCGGCACCAACCCTTCTAATAATTAGACAACGCTGTTAAACCAGTCTATGTCAATTTCGGACAGACAGCAAGCGAGTCACCAACCTAAATACTTCGGTTTAACCGTACCCTTAGTGTCTATGTCTATGAAGCATTTGTTTAATTTATTTTCATTTTGGATTAACTCACTATTTTCTTTAAAAATCTTTTCACACGACGAGATACAAAACAGGAAAAAAAAAATACATTTTAAATAATAAGTATGTTATTTTTTGCAATTAAACATATCCGTCAAAATGTAATTTAAAAATATACGTGGTTTTTACGTGGTTCGAAATAAAATTATTTCAAAAGATTCAGGTTTTAAATGCCAAAACATAAATTAATTAATTGCATCGTATATTAGGTTTGAACACATATTTTCTATAATATCGACGCACGTGCCTCTTATATAGGTTGATTTTTAGAGGTACAATACATATTCAAAATGAAAAAAAAAACAGATTCAATTAACTAACTAACTAACCATCACGCCGTCTCCCCGAAAGGGTAGGCAGAAAGAATGGACTGTCACACATTTACTGATGCGGCACTCCATCCTTCTCTTTTCGCCCCGCGGGAGACGCGGTATGATGGGTTGTGAACCTCATCGCCACCAACAGGCATCTCCCGCGCACACTTCGATCATCCAACACCCACAAAATAAATCTAAAACAAATAATATAAAATACAATGATATAAAATAAAATAACAAAATAATAATCTTAATATCTATGATATTGGCTTTATTTAATAGATAATTTTATTCCATTATTGTTTGAAAATGATTTCGGGCATATGAGCGTCACGGCTAGCTTGAATGAAGCGCAATCGTGAAATCCAATTTTCGACAAAATTGTCGTCTTTGTGGATGTCGTATCCACTAGAGTGTACGTGGTGCGAAAACGATCCATGGTCTTCCGAATAACTTGCTCGGATGGACGATTATGTCGACCGTAAAATGAACGTAGTGCACGATAAGTTTGGCGAACTGAACCATGATTTTCAAAATAAATTAGCACAATTTTCGAGCGCTGTTTTGATATATCAATCTATTCACGTTAACATGGCAAAACTTACTGACTACAAATCAACTGTCAACTGTCAAATTGACATTCTGTAGAAACAATGTTGCAAGTTTAAAAATCAAACCTCTAATAAAACATCCTATATAATAACAGCGTTAATCTTCCTGTTTTGGCTTGATATTTATTTTCTTATTACCTATGAAACGAAAAGCATTACTTGACGCCTGCATCGGTGCTGCGTATCGTGTACACATTGCTCCACGTGAATTCTGACATAACCAACCTTTAAAATTAGATTAATTTGATCATGCCATGTTTCCTCGGTCTGCCTCGACTCTGTACTCCATTAACATCAATAACGTATACTTTCGTAATCATTCTTACTCCGAACAACGCAGCAATCCTTTCACAATACCTTCTTCCGCTCTATATTCCTTTCTTATATCAGCATTTGAGATTCTGTCGTATATCGTTCTAACACACATACGTCTTAGGGACCTCATCTCAACCGCATTTATTCTGCTCTAATCCTTCTTCTGCTAGTACCATGCTTCGCTTCCATACATCAGGGTTGGGTATACACATTTCTCAACGTGAATTCTAACTAACTAACTAACCATCACGCCGTTTCCCCGGAGGGTAGGCAGAAGGATGGACCGCCATACCGTTCTGTCCTGACATACCGCTCTAGATTCCTCCACATTCATACATCGTAACATGCACGTTCGTTAATTTTTTTCTACTTCGATTGTGGCCGCCTTTCAGTATTTGATTAATTTGGTAATGCCATGCTTTCCTTGGTCTTCCACTTACTCTGCTTGTATACAACATTTTAACCATTCTTCTCTCATCCATTAGTTCCATATTTCCAAACCATCTCAGGGATCCATCTAATTTTACTTATTTCTTATTTATTTCGTCGTTCGGTATTCTATCATATATCGTTTTCCCGCACATTCTTCTCAGTGATCTCGTTTCTACGGCATTTATCTTACTTTTATCATTTTTTTACCAGCTTCTAGCTTCATTTCCATACACAAGGGTTGACACTAGAACTACATTGTGCACTGCCATCATTGCTTCAGTCGATATATTTCTATTTGCGGTAATAACTTTGGGTGCACCATTTATATTGTTTCCAGCTCCAACCCTTCTTCCGTTTTCTTATCCATTTTTTCATCTCGTTAATCGAGAAGGTACATAAAAAATTCTTACGATTTCTGTACCTTAAAGAAAACGGTTACTACCCCTGGCTGTACCCAACTGATTTCTTGCTGGGTATGCTGGACTACCAATCATTGGAAATTAGACGAACCATCCACCTGGGTGTTCACTTTTTTCAACTGATTCGTGGTCGAATATATAACTCTGATATTTTGAATGACTTGCCTTTGTTTGTCCCCGACAATTATCTGCGACAAAGGCAACATAGATTTTTTCACGTGCCACTGTGTAGAACCAATCTACCTAAGGTAATGCCCGTGGGCAGGGCAATAATCCTTCTAAACCGCATCTCTTCGGATGTGGACATCTTCCACGATAGTGAGGCTACCCTCAGAAAGTATCCATCTCTTATGTATTAAATTACTATTTGCTTCTCTTCTTATTGTATAATACAAAAATGTTTATCTTTACCAAACTGTTCTCGAATATGTTTTTTTTTAATTGTCTTCTGTTTTTCTTTTTTTCTTACTTGCTCTCATTTGTTTTCTTATTAATTTAATTGTAATTATTTTTTTTTTAAATTGATAATTTTATTTTTGTATATTATGATTTGGATTTGTTATTTTGTAATGTTTATAATTTTTTGAATAAATTGAATTGAATTGAATCTCTTGTAAATATGCTTCCCGGATTAATAAATCAGGTAACTTGCTCTAATTTATTTTAAATTTTTATTAAAATTTTGCCAGCTTTAAGCGTCACTTCCGTATATAAGGGTTGGCACTAGAATTTCATTATGCACTGGCATCTTTGAATTATATTTGACGTGAATTCTATACCAGACCAAAGAGCGTGTGACAATCACACTGCTAACGCCGGGATTCGAAACCGGAATCTTCGGTCGAAGTTATTACCGCAAATAGAAATATATCGACTGAAGCAATGATGGAAGTGCACAATTTAGTTCTAGTGCCAACCCTTGTGTATGGAAATGAAGCTTGAAGCTGGTAAAAAAATTATGAAAGAAGGATAATGCCGTAGAAATGAGATCACTGAGAAGAATGTGCGGGAAAACGAAATATGATAAAATACCGAACGACGAAATAAGTAAGAAATATAAGTCAGATTATTGTATCATAAGTAAAATTAGATGGATCCCTGAGATGGTTTGGAAAAATGGAACTAACGGATGAGAGAAGAATGGTTAAAATGTTGTATACAAGCAGAGTAAGTGGAAGACCAAGGAAAGCATGGCATTACCAAATTAACCAACCGGCCACCAGAACCAATCTGCCTCTGGTGACACCGGTGGGAAGAGCAATTAGTTTGCTGAACGCGGTCTCCTCGGAGATCGATGTCTTTTATATTAGTGAAGGTACGTTCAGGGGACAAATACTCTTGAATTTAGAAAGTATCTTGTCTTCCTAATGTGGAACCATCTCTAATGCGTTCCTGGTATTATGTTGTATGTATATAATATTTTACCTGTACTTAATAGATGCCTTAAACATTTTCCTGTTTGTAATGTCTTTTGAGTTAATAAACTGATTTGATATATCATCTTGTAATCATTCTGGTCAATTCTTTGGCATATAGATAGGAGTGATATCTCCAGGCGGCTTCTAAACAATGCGCGATCGCCTTCACATTGTGTTAATAAAGTAGTTTGCTAAATGCTAAAAATTAATCTCCATAGATGGCGTTAGTGTGTGGATTATATAGATTAATCTTAAAAAGATTAACATATGTAATCAAATCTACATAGATGGTGTATTGAAACTGACATGTGAAGATAAGCATAGATTTGTAGCATATACTCGTATACAACCTTCAAAAATTTGTCTTACATGGTCATAAAGAAAAATGTGGAATGGGGAATGTTGTATTACATAAAGCGTGCGCTTAACCCAACCAATGACAGGTCATAAGTCCTGTAAACACCTTGATCAACCATATTCAGTTTCCAGTTTGCATCTTCGTCTGTATTGAGATACAATTAAACTGATTTGATTTGATTTGATATAATTTTATACAAAGTGCTTTTATGGGTGCTTTAAAATTAATTTTAAAGCACCCATAAAAGCACTTTGGTTTTAAAAATGCATCCGTAAAAAAGCGCTAAGGTTAAATATATAGCAATCTTATAATATCATTGAATTATGGCTCGTAAAATATCCAAGAACTGTTTACATATTCACATTATATTAATAATGCCCGTTGCCCATGAGTTCGAACATTAGGAACACAAAAATATTATAAAAGTCTGTCTTCTGTGCCACCTAATCTAACTAACTAACTAACCATCACGCCGTCTCCCCGAAAGGGTAGGCAGAAAGAATGGACTGTCACACATTTACTGATGCGGCACTCCATCCTTCTCTTTTCGCCCCGCGGGGGACGCGGTGTGATGGGTTGCGAACCTTATCGCCACCATTAGGCATCTCCAAAGCACACTTCGATCGTCCAACATCCACAAAATAAATCTTAAACGAATCATATAAAATGCAATGATATAAAATAAAATAAAATAACAAAATTAAAATATTTTAATTTATTTCATTTATTTATTTTTAAACATATCTAAAGCATTACCGAATTTTTTCCAATACACTAAAGATACAAGTTAGAGATACACAATAATAAACATTATAGATACAATACATAATAGATTAATAAAAAGAGCGAGAAACATAAGATGCATGACAAATTAATAAAATAAATATACCATACAATTATAATAAAGATAGTACTTCCTTGAGATGAGCCAAACTATCACAAAATATGTCAAACTCCGAGGTGATACGATTTAGCAAAGATATTGCTCTACCTACCAGCATTACCATTGGCAGGTTGGTTCTGCATCGTGTGAGATAAAACAATCTATGGCCCCTTTGTCGAAGATAATTATCAGGGACGAACAGACCTAAATCACTCAGGATTTATGAGTTTTGACGTCCCCATCTGATTTCTCGGATTGCTGTATTCCTAACTCGATCACGTAGGGTCTTGCCAGCTATAGCGCGGAGTGTTTTCATCTCGGTTGTCCTGAGTATGCTCTTTGTCTTGACAGTATCTGGCCTCGATTCAATGCCACATGTGAGGATTGGTCGCACACAGGTCTTATAAATGCGTACCTTGCTGTCAGTCCTCATGTCCTTGTTTCTCCATATGACATCTTTCAGGCAGCCTGCAACCGCTGCAGCCTTATCTACCTGTGATATTACTAAGAAGAAGATGTAATATGTAAAGGTGTTTTTAAAAACTGGGTTTTTACACCTGTAAACTGGAAAAGTTAGGTAATTTATTTTAAAATTCCTGAACAACACTAGGCCTTAACATTATGATATCACACAAATAAAAACAATCTATTCCTTATTTGAAAATAAAATACTTTGTTTGAATATTTTAGAAACCCGTTTTTTTTTTTAAATAATGACGATATTTTGTTATTTTTATCAAATATATTCCTGTTATCTTGATTATTTAATGGTTTGTTTGGATATATTTTATTCTGTACACAAAGTTGACATTTAAAAGAAAGAAAATATAAAAACGATACAGTTATATATATAAAAATTATACGTATCTTTAAAAAAAGTATAAATGCATTCGTACAACAGAATACAAAGTACAGATCCGAAGAACATGTATCAGTCTTGCTTAAATGCGTTATCAAACAACAGTAGAAATGAGATCTGTAAGACGAATGTGTGTATACACACTCGACTCGAAAGTGGTTCTGTGATATGGAGTCCTCACGAAGCGAGATATTCCGTACTGCTGGAGAGGGTTCAGAAAAAAAATCTGAGGTATCTCTACATGAGGAAGTATGGTAGTTATCCGTGGCTCTATCCCACGGCATTTCTTTTGGGAATGCTCGGAACCAATTCTCTACAGCTTCGAAGAGATGGACATCTAATAACCCATTACTTTAGATTATTTAGGGGATACTTCAAGAACTCGGCCGTACTGGAGGATGTTGGTATTTTTGTCCCCGATAGATGTCTCCGACAGCGACAACACACATTTTTTACCTACCGGCCGCCAGAACCAATCTGCCTCTGGTGACACCGGTGGGAAGAGCAATTAGTCTGCTGAACGCGGTCTCCTCGGAGATCGACGTCTTTCATGATAGCAAAAGTACGTTCAGGGGACAAATACTCTTGACTTTGGAAAGTAGCTTGTCTTCCTAATGTCGAACCATCACTAATGGGTTCCTGGTATTATGTTGTATGTGCATAATATCTTACCTGTACTCAATAGATGGCTTAAACATTTATGCTGTTTGTAATGTCTTTTGAGTAAATAAACTGATTTGATTGATTGATACTCTGTGTATGATAGGGTGTCGAATGAAAATATAACAAGTGAATGCGGTGCGAATGATGGTGTTATGAACAAAATAATGAAAGGTTAATTAAGATGCTTTGGACACATGGAAAGAATGAATGAAGAAAGAATGGTAACAAAAGTTTACGTTAACGATGTATTACTTTTACTTGGACAGCCGTTGTCGTCCACTGCTGGACATAGGCCTCCCTCATACTTCTTCACGTATCCCTTTATTGTGCCTTTTGCATCCAATCGCTATCAATTCTTCCAATGTCATCGGACCCTCGTATGGGGGGTCTCCCTCTGTTTCGTTTGTCTTCGCGGGGTCTCCACTCTACCACCCTTCTGGTCCATCTATCGTCTACCAATCTGGCAACATCTCCCGCAAATGATCATTTAAGCTTCGTTACCCTTGCGACGACATCTGTTACTCCCGACCTTCTACGTATTTCAGTATTTCTTATCCGGTCTGAGAGTCTTACGTGTAGCATGGCTCTTTCGAGGTTCCTCTGTGCTACACGGAGTCTCCTTATGGTCGACTTGGTGAGGGTTAACGATGTTTTTGGAACTAGAAATAGAGGAAGACCGAGGAAAACGTGGCATGATCAAATAAATCAAATATTGAATGTCGGCCACGTGAGGAGTCAGAGAAATCGACGCGCGTGCATGACACTATGTATGAATATGTCAGGAAAGAAGAGTATGGCAGTCCATTATTTCTGCCTACCCCTTCGGAGAGACGCCGTGATTATTAGCTAGTTAGTGGGTTAGTTAAAATTACCAAAGAAAGCAACAATGGCCTACACAGTGGAGTTCTAGTTCCTACCCTGTATGGCATCGAAGCATGGTACTGGCCAAAGAAGGATGAGAGCAGAATAATTGCGATAGAGATGAGATCCCTTAGACGTATGTGTACTAAAACGATGTACTACAGAGTTTCAAATAGTGATATTAGTAAGGAATGTAGAGCGGATGATAGTATTATGAATAAAATTATTAAAGGATCACTACGTTGGTTTGGTCAAGTGGAACGCATGGATGAAGAAATAATGGTCAAGAAAGTATTCGTCAACGATGTGAATAGAGTACCGAGTCGAGGAACACATAGCATGACCAAATCAATCAAATTTTTAAGGTCAGCCAAAATACAAGTCGGAAGAATCGACGTGCGTATTTGACTCGCTGTATGCATGTGGAGGATCTAAATAGGTGATATCGAAGTTCAACTATATTATACGCATTTTCGTTATTTTAGAGAGTTATAAAAAAAGAAAACTTCAAAAGTTTAAAAAAACTTGATTTCTTTTTGAAAGCAGGATTACCGAAAGCAAGCGCGTCAATTTCAAACGACAACGTCCCTTCATGACTAGTGTCCGAAGACAATAAATAGAATTTTGTGTGTATTTTATATTGTTTATTTATTTATTCTTCCTTATTGTAGACCTATGTGGTCTGTTCTCCAGAGTGTTGCTCTTCCTGTGAGGTAGATTCCCAGCTGTCCTTCCATCTTTTAGGAGGTCTTCCACGAGGACGAGTCCCATGAGGCTGATTATGCAACGCAATATAGGGGAGTCTGGTGGTGTCCATTCTCTGAACATGACCGTACCATGACCGTTCCCTTTTTCGCTGTCTGCTCCATCTTATAATATCCTCAACCTCACATATCTCTCTTAATCTGGTGTTCCTCACGCGATCCCTCAGTGTCTTGCCTGCTATCGTCCTCAGTGTCTTCATTTCGGAATTATTTATATCTATTAAAGGATTAATTGTATCTCAATAGAGACGAAGATGCAAATTGGAAACAGAATATGGTTGATCGAGGTGTTTACAGGACTTATGACCTGTCATTGGTTGGGTTAAGCGCACGCTTTATGTAATGCAACATTCCTCATTCCACCTTTTCTTATGACCACCATGTCTGAGAAATTTTTGGAAGTTGTATATATAATATGTTAATCTGTAACACCACCCTTTACAGGGTAGTTTCAATCTACACACTAGCGCCATCTATGAAGATTTTATTTTTTAAGCATTAAGTAGAAGATCTTTTTAACACAATGTGAAAGGCTACCGCCATTATCGTATTGCTAGAAACTGCCTGGAGATGTCACTCCAATTTATATGCTACAATTTGGACCAGTTTTTTTTTTTTACAACATTTTGAATGTATACAAATACTTGTAGATGAATACTGGATTTTACCCATTGCGGGTTATCAATATTTATATTTCAGTTTTTTAAAATTATTTTAAACCTGTTTTTATATAACGGACTTTCGGCTTTAACAGACACCCCCTTCCCCCAATTAGTCCGTTATATCGAGGTTTTAGGTATGTCAACAATGAACTTTTTTTTTAAAGGAACATAGAAGTTCCCGCCACATACCCGAGGCTGTTATAGGGCGTAGCGGCGCCCTTTTATCAGCCTCGCTCGTACACTCCCTGGGCCTGTCCCCGGTCCATCCGGGGCTAACATTTAAAGACGGCAACAGCATGGGGGTGCCAGACCACATTTAATCTACTCCATCCTACTTCTATGCTCCGCTGTACTTTATTGAATAACTAAACATAATATATTATACATGAACATTTTAGGAACATTATATAAAAGATAAAAATAATGATACACCACAGGAATATACAGCGGGAAGAACAGGAGAGGCAGAGGAGACAAATGCGGGATGGGAAAAAAAAAGTACAGTTTTTGGCATGTAGGACAAAAGACGAGGTTTAGGAAGCATTTCATAATATTAAATAAATAAATAAAACCACTGCACAAATTATTATAATGGCCAAGAGGGAGAGGAACGATGCCCTTCACAGAGGGGCAACCTCCCCCTCCCAGCTGGAAAACAGCGCACCCTCAGAGGGCAAGAAACAGGACAATGAACTTGGATAGATCAATGTTATGTTAATGTTTTTCTTGCTACAAAGTATGTTTAGAGATATTATATTCTAATATTTAACCTTCAGTGTCAGCCGGGTAAAGATAACAACTTGCAGACATGCATACAATTGCCTTTTCCCGTGTTATTAACCTAACCTAAAATAGTACGACTGTTGAATATTCAATAAATCTTCCGTTCTCACAATTATTATATAAGAATGTAGTTATTTCAATTATCCTCAATTTACATAATTCGCTGTAGAAGTGAATTACCGATATTTGCACACCAATTAAATGGAATGTTTGAATATAATAATTAATACGAATGAAAACGTCTGTTTTCTAGAAATTTTTTTATACAGGATTATAGGTTCGGACATACGGAACGCATGGATGGAGAAAGAATGGTTAAGCAAGTATACGTTAATGATGTAAATGGGGTACGAAGTCGAGGCAGACCGAGGAAAACATGGCATGACCAAATTAATCAAATTTTAAAGATTGGTCATGTTAGAAGTCGGAGGAATCGACGTGCGTGTACGATTCGTTGTATGAATGTGGAGGAATCTAGAGAGGTTTGCGGTCTATTATCTCTGTCTACCCCTGCGGGGAAACGGCGTGATGGTTTGTTTGTTTGTTTGTTTGTATTTAACAGAGTGTTTTTTTTAAAGGTTTGGTTTTTAAACTGGCAACATTGTTTCTTCAGACTGTCAATCTAACAGTTGATAGTTGATTTGTAGTCAGTACATTTTGCCATTTTACCAGGAATAGACTGACGTCAAAACAGCGCTTGTAAATTGTGCAAATTTATTTTGAAAATCGTGGTTCGGTTCGCAAAACTTATCGTGCACTACGTCCACTTTACGGTCGACATTATCATCCATCCGAGCAAGTTATTCGGAAGACCATGGGTCGTTTTCGCACCACGTACACTCTAGTGGATAATTCGCATCCACAAAGACGACAATTGTCGAAAATTTTACTTCACAATTGCTTCATTCGAGCTAACCGTGGCGCTCATATGCCCAAAATCATATTAAAACAATAATGGCATAAAATTATCTATTAAAAAAGCCAATATCATAGACATTAACATTATTTTACTGTGTTTTTATTTATTTTGAATTTGTTTACCTCTAAAAAAACACCCTTATACACATTGCTATTAAAAACCAAACCTCTATATATTGGTCCATTAGGTTGGCGTCGCCTTTTTTGATATTTTCATCCATTAGTCCCTGTTTTCTATAAGTTTTATCTTAATCCAGTTAAAACATTATTTTTGTGTGCCTTTTGGAGAAACGGCGTGATGGTTAGTAAGTTAGTTAGTTAGTTTTGGTTCAATTCATATTTGTCCATTTTTTTCACGCTGAACATCGATTTGGGTTTCGCTCTAATCGGGTAGCAACTATTAATTATTTGCGTATTGACTACGTCTTTTCTTGAAAAGGGATCTGTTTATCTCGGAATATGAAGTAGTCAGTTTGTTTATTATATTATATGTGTAGATAAACCACCTTTATCGATGTAATTACCTAGCATTCTCTACAACACTTGGGTCTATATTATGAACAGATAAGTACAATATTGATTTTCTGTGTGTATTTATATTGGTGTTATGTAAAAGGCTTACTTTACTTCACTACCCGCAACAGCATCATAGAAAGAGTCAACAAATACATACACCTGGGACACAAGATTAAATTAGGGAAAGAAAACCAAACAGCGGAAATATCGAAGCGAATAGGGTTGAGCTGGGCAGCTTTCGGCAAACTAAAACACGTCTTTGAAAACAAAGAAACTTCAATATGTCTAAAGAGAAAAGTCTATGATTCATGCATACTGCCGGTGATGACTTATGGGATGGAGACTATGACCCTCACCAAGAGAAATGTAGAGAGATTAAGAGTCACGCAGCGTTCCATGGAAAGACATATGCTCGGCGTCAATCTCCAAGATAAAATCAGAAATGTCGTTCTCCGAGAAAACCGCGTTCAGCAAACTAATTGTTCTTCCCACCGATGTCACCAGAGGCAGATTGGTTCTGGTGGCCGGTAGGTAAAACAATCTGTAATTCGCTGTCGGAGATATCTATCAAAATGAATGGGTAATGAGATGCCCATCTCTTCGAAGTTGTAAATAATTTTTTTCGAGCATTCCCAAAAGAAATGCCGTGGGATAGAGCCACAGACCCCACATGTAGAGAAACCTCAGTATATATTTTTCTGAACCCTTTCCAGCATAACGGAATATCTCACCTCGTGAGGACTCCATATCACAGAACCACTTTCGAGTCTGCTCCGAACCAACGCGTTGTATAGGACTCTGAGCACATTGGGATCTCTGAAAACTCTTTCGGTCCTAATGTTGAAGCCCAACATCCTTAGTGCAATGTCACAAATCCTCTCGATATGTGTACGAAAAGACAGCCTACTCTCATAGATGATTCCGAGATCTTTCATCGTAGATACATGTGCTAGTTGGTGGTTGTTCATTGTGTATCTATGATATATCTTTGATATATCGTTCCCAAAAACTCAACAAAGCTTCTTGGTGTTTATCTTGACGCAAATCTGTCTCTAAAATCCCAAATTAATAACACGGTCAGCGCTAGTTTCTTCCACCTAAGACGATTATAATCCGTCAAAAGGAGTATTCCCCATGACACTTTCAAAACTCTTGTAAATTCCTTCGTTGTGTCACGACTTGATTATTGTAATGGAATTTATGCAAACATTCCAAAACAACAAATAAACAAACTTCAATCTGCGTTCAATGCAGCAGCAAGGCTCATTAAAGGCATTCCAAAAAAGTCACATATAACACAACATCTCAAAGAACTTCACTGGCTTAAAAGTCCAGAAAGAATCCAGTATAAACTCTGCTGGACAGTCTTCAAAGCGCTACATGGAATGGCGCCAAGTTATATATCTGAACTCTGTATAACGGACAGCCTAAATTCACGGAAATCCACACATCGCTCGGCGAACTCCTCAGCAATAGGAAGATTAGTTGAGCCGAAGCGTTGCCCCAGTACACATTTCGGGGATCGAGCGTTCGCGGTAGCCGGTCCATCAGCTTGAAACAATCTCCCTTCACACCTCAGATGCATAAATGATCCGACAGATTTCAGATCTAAATTGAAAACCCATCTTTTTCATATTTCGTACCCAAGTTAAACATTTATATCTTGTTCTACTATACTTTTAAACCGATCGTTTTTTAAGCGGTCACATTTAGATTTTTAGATTTAAAACACGTCTTAATGCGCCCTTGAGGTGATTACATCACAAAAACAGCGCTTAAAAAAATAGCATATTATTATTATTATTTTATTATTATTATACAGTTCTCAATCCTCTAGTAAAAGATAGCATAACGCACTTAGAGACATTGAATTGCATTTTATTACTGAGACTTATGGATTTGATAATTTATTTTTCTTTCTTCATTCACTGCAGTAATTCCTCGTTTGTGACTCTCTCTGTCCATTGAAATTTAAATATTCTACGTTACATCCACATTTCAAAGGCTTCCAACTTTTTGATGATAGCTTTTGTAAAGTTCCATGTTTCTTTACCGTAGAACAAGACGGAAAGCACGTTTTGCGAATGAAAATAGTTCGATGTTACGTGATACCTATCATCATCTTCATCTTCAAGTTCCCTGTCGGGTCCCCCCAACGTTGGCGATCACCTCGGCGAATCTGTGCCTGTCCTGCGCCGTATGGAACAGCTTCTCCACACTTCTAATGCGGGTCCACTCCCTCGCGTTTCGCTGCCAGGACATCTGTCTTCTACCGGGCCCTCGGCGTCCCTTAATTTTCCCCTCGAATATCAGTTGGAGAAGGTGGTACTTTTCCCCACGCAGAACATGATCCAGATGTGAAATCTTCCGAACGTTGATAGTTGATAACAGCTTCCTGTCAACTCTAGCTCGCCTCAGGACTTCGGTATTGGTAACCATGTCTCGTCGGCGATAGAGCCACATTTCAAATGCCTCCAGTCTGTTCATTGAGTTGACTTTTAATGTCCACATTTCACATTCAAACAATAAAACAGACCGCACGCAGTATTTGATCATTCTCTGTCGGAGTTTCAAATTTATGTTATCATTGCAGAATAGTGATTTCATATTAATAAGTGGTACATCATGGTTAAGATATCCTATCTACCAATTAAAAAAAGTCAATTAAATTGAAATTAATTATCACAGTGTGATTATTACACTGTCTTTTGTCTGGTGTAGAATTCACGTGACAATAAAATGGCTATATATTAACTCCCTATCAGATGTCACGAAAATCGATATAATAATTATAACAAAATGTATACAGTCATAGGGTTTAAACGACCTGTTATATTATATACAAATATAAATTAATTAGTTAATTTGTTTACGTGTTTACAGTTTAAAACGAAGTTGTTTTGATCGCTGACAGCATGGCTGATCTACAAGTCCTAGTGTCAAGAATGTGACAAGTATGCAATAAGTGTGACATTGTGATGAACGTGTCAAAGTCTACAGTTATGGTACCTATTTAAAAAGGTAGAATGTATGGTAGTGTATTAAGGTAGTATGTTTACAAGAGAGGGGTATTGAAAGAAGGGTTGGGGCAGGCAACAAAGTGAATGGTGCACTTAAAGTTGTCATCGCAAACAAAAATCTATCCAAAAAATCTAAAATGGCAGTGCACAATGGTGTTCTTCTACCGACCCTTATGTATGGAAGCGAAGCATGGAACTGGCAAAAGAAGGATGAAAGTAGAAAAATGCAGTACAAATGAGATCTCTTAGACGAATGTGTGGAAACTCTATGTATGATAGAGTGTCGAATGAAAATATAAGAAGTGAATGCGGTGCGAATGATGGTGTCATGAACAAAATAATGAAAGGATCATTAAGATGGTTTGGACATATGGAAAGAATGAATGAAGAAAGAATAGTAAAAAAATGATATGTTAACGATGTAAATGGAACTAGAAATAAAATCGGAAGACCGAGGAAAACGTGGCACGATCAAATAAATCAAATATTGAATGTCGGCCATGTGAGGAGTCAGAGAAATCAACGCGCGTGTATGACACGATGTATGAATGTTGAGTAATAAAATAAAAAGTAATAAAAATATGTCAGGAAAGAAAAATGTGGCAGTTCATTCTTTCTGCCTACCCCTGCAAAGAGACGGCGTGATGGTTAGTTAGTTAGTTTTATAACGGATATTATAGTTTAGACGTAAATTTGCACGTAATACGTCAGATTTAACCAGAAATCCAATGTACGTCACGTTATCAAGGTAATGAAATGCAAACACTTAATTAGACATACATATTCTTAGAATAATTCAAACCAAAATTCGACAGGTTAAATTTCAATAGTAATCATCTTAAAATTATGAAATTAATTTAATAATATGATTCCACTAATGTATTATTTATGTCAGTTGTAGAGGACCAACGCTTGGCTGCGGATTTAACGATCTAAGGATCGAAAAAAAAAATTAACACAGTTTTTTTTCTGTTCAAATTCAAAATTGTTAATTTATTCAAATTGACATGTAAATAAATATGAATATAATTTTGCATTTATCTTCTATGTTCGCCATACTTTGTGTTGTAGATGTTTTATTTTTCTATTTTATATACTTTGTATATATAACACTAACTTTGAAAAAAATTCAAATTACATATCAGACAACCAGTCCTTCTTCAGTGATACATATTATAAAGATTGTAAACGATTTAATACTATTTAAAATATTATAAAGATTGTAAACAATTATAGTATTATTATTGTATATATTCTGATTTTGAAAATTTGGTTTGGTTCATGTGGTTCTCCTGTAAATTTGGAGATATTTCGCGTATAAGTGAATTGTTTTGGTCAATTTAACTGTTACCGCACTTTATAACAGTTAATTGTGACACGTAATACGTTTGTACTGTTTTGCTGTTAAAATTATATTAGTTTTATCGTTTTTATAAAGAATTTTGACAGGTGTAAAAATAAAATTTTCATTTGTTCCAATGACAATTTGAATAATTTCTTCAATATTATTTTTAAGTTCTTGCTGGTTAAGTACCTAATTACAGCTATTTAAAAAACGGTGGAAACGTGTAACATAAATTAAATAAACACAAAAGTCCGGATCGTCCATGTCAACGTGTGCAACATCGAAAAACATTATGTGTTATTACATTATGTGCTAAATTAAAAAACGGTGGATTCGTGGAACATAAATTAAATAGACAATATGTGCACCATCTAAAAAGAACATTTTGTGTTAAATTATTTTTATTTTATTTTATCTCATTGTATTTTATATTATTTGTTTTAGATTTATTTTGTTAACGTTGGACGATCGAAGTGTGCGCGGAAGATGCCTATTGGTGGCGATGAGGTTCGCAACCCATCAAACCGCGTCTCCCGCGGGGCGAAAGGAGAAGGATGGAGTGCCGCATCGGTTAAAGTGTGACCGCTTCGGAGATCGACATGTGAAAGTACGTTCAAAAGACAAATACTCTTGACTTTAGAGAGTATCTTGTATTTCTAATATCGAACCATCTACAATATTATGCATTCTTGGTATTATATATTATATTTTAGCTGTTCTCAATAGATGCCATAAATTTTAATATATGGACACTTTATAATGTGAGTTAGAACTTTCTTCCTTATACTCGTATGTATTATCACATAAGAAGCATGATTTGTTTATATGAATTAGTTAGTGTCAGAACCAGAAACTATTGCGTGCCACATAAAACCTTTTTGTTACAAATGTAAACACTAAAATTTCACAATTCACTGACCCACAAATAAATAGTAAATTTTACGCTAGATAAATGTTTTAAATATAAAAAGTATCATAGGGCAGCGGTCGGCAAACTGATTAGTCAACTAACTTAACATTACTCCGCTCCGGAGTAGGCAGATATGATGGACCGCCACACATCTCGACAGCGTCAGCACAGACTATTTTATCTACCAACATGCAGACCTAACCTGCCTCTTGTGATCCAAGTTAGGAGAGCAATCAAACTGCTGAACATGATCGCTTCGGAGATCGACGTCTTCCATATTAGTGGGAGTACGTTCAGATGACAAATACTCTTGTCTTTAGAGAGTATCTTGTCTTCCTGCAGTGGAACCATCTCTCATGCGTTCCTGGTATTATATATTATCTGTTATCAATAGATGCCCCAAACTACTGTTAATATCTAATGTTGAGAAAATAAACTGATTTGATTTGATCTATCCTGACATCCTGACATCCTGACATAACTCTCTCTCTCTCACACACACACACGCACACTTGATGGCTAACTACTTCTTCTTCCTCATCCTATTCCCATCCACTCCTGGACAAAGGCCTCCTCCATTCGCATCCATGTCACTCTGTCTTGACTTGACAGACTGCACTCAGGTTATTGTCTGTTCAGGTCATCATTCCACAGTAGTTGCGGTTTCCCTGCACTTCTTTTTGCCGTCCACGGTCTCCAAGTCAGCAGTCTACTTGTCCACTTTTCGTCCGAGCTTCTGGCTACGTGACCTGCCCATTGCCATTTTAGAGTCGCCACCCGGTGGATGATGTGACATTTGTCTTTTCTCTCACCGTATCGTTTCTGACTCTGTCTCTTAGGCTTATTCCTAACATGGCTCTTTGGGTCACTCGTAACTAACTACTAACTACGGGTAGCTTCTTCATGTCGCAATTTCGTAACATGGTGCGCGCGCAGCTCTCGATTTTAACCTCTCCTTAACGCGCCATAATAAGTATAACTTCAACCGCAGTTTGCAACCTCTGCTCTAGGGTGACCCGATTTAAGGACAGATGTGATAATACGCACGTCAGCGGTCGCCAGGGGTTCACGGTTGTGCAATTTGCGTTAAGGTCATGGGTTCGATTCTTATCCGGAACCAGAAATAATTACACAAATTTTGTTTATGTAATTAGATTCTGTCGATCAAAGAAAATATGTTAACCTTTCCTATATATTATGACATTCGAATTTCAACATAAATCGTATGATGGAACATGGATGTTTAATGTTGTTATTTGAAATTTTATGGTATAAGTTCGTGATAAATAATAAAAATAAAAATAAAAATAAATATTACTTTTTATAATGAAACTAACTAACTGAACATCACGCAGTCTCTCCGAAGGGGTAGGCAGAAAGAATGGACTGCCACACTTTTCTTTCCTGACGTATTTCGCTCGATTTCTCAACATTTATACATCGTGTCATGCACGCGCGACTTCTCTGACTTCTCATGAAATCATGACAGTCTGCAACATTTTTTTTCTCTGTATACAACAGGTTGTTCGAACCCAATTACTGTATACAAGCTTTTTTTAGCTAATATATTGATTCTCGTGACATGTGATAAGTAGCCAATCTATTGCCATTTTATTCTCACGTGAATTCTACACCAGACCAATGACAGTGCGACAATCACACTGCCATCGCCGGGAATCGAACCCGGAACCTTCGGTGTGGAAGTCAGAGCTATTACCACTCTGCCACGAAGGTCGTTGCAGTGAAAATTTGGAGCAAGTAGATGAGTTCGTGTATTTGGGAAGTATGTTTACAAAAGATGGGCGAGTGGAGAGGGATATTGAATGAAAGGTTTGGGCAGGCGAGTGGAGAGGGAAATTGAAAGAAGGGTTGGGGCAGGCAACAAAGTGAATGGTGCACTTAAAGTTGTCATCGCAAACAAAAACCTATCCAAAAAAGCTAGAATGGCAGTGCACAATGGTGTTCTTGTACCGACCCTAATGTATGGAAGCTAAGCATGGAACTGGCAAAGGAAGGATGAAAGTAGAATAAATGCAGTAGAAATGAGATCTCTTAGACGAATGTGTGGATATTCTGTGTATGATAGAGTGTCGAATGAAAATATAAGAAGTGAATGCGGTGCGAATGATGGTGTCATGAACAAATAATGAAAGGATCATTAAGATGGTTTGGACATATGGAAAGAATGAATGAAGAAAGAATGGTAAAAAAATTATATGATAATGATGTAAATGGAACCAGAAATAGAGGAAGCCCGAGGAAAACGTGGCACGATCAAATAAATCAAATATTGAATCTCGGCCATGTGAGGAGTCAGAGAAATCGACGCGCGTGCATGACACGATGTATGAATGTTGAGGAAGCGAGAGAAATATGTCAGGAAAGAAAGGTGTGGCAGTCCATTCTTTCTGCCTACCCCTTCGGGGAGACGGCGTGATGGTTAGTTAGTTAGTTAGTTAGTTTTCCACATTTAAAAATTGATTTAACGAATCTGTACATCATTGAAGGTTGCAAATAATAAAATTAACATTTGTATGCGATTATTTTGAATAAAACAAAATTTAATGGACTTGATTTTTACTATAAGGAAAAGATACGTAAAAAAACCTTTATACGTGTTTATTAAAAATATGAATAACCAGTATTTCAAATCGGTTTTGTTCTGTGAAAATAATTAACTAACCGTCACGCCGTCTCACCGAAGGGGTAGGCAGAAATAATGGACTGCCATATTGTACTATCCTGACATACTTCTCACGCTTCTTCAACATTAAACATTAATTTATTTGATCTGTCACGTTTTCCTAGGTATTCCTCTATTTCTAGTTCCGTTAACATCGTTTACATATATATTTTTACAGCTTACACTTACTTTTTCATTTACATACCAATTCATTACAGCTTCGAAGAGATGGGCATCTCATTAACCATTTCTTTAAATTAATCAGGGGATATTTCGGGAACTCGGCCGTGCTAGAGGGTGTTGGTCTTTTTGTTCCTGATAGATTTCTCCGACAGCGACAGAACAGATTGTTTTACCTACCGGCCACCAGAACCAATCTGCCTCTGGTGACACCGGTGGGAAGAGCAATTAGTCTGCTGAACGCGGTCTCCTCGGAGATGGTACGGAGGAGTGAAGGTACGTTCAGGAGACAAATACTCTTGACTTTAGAAATTATCTTGTCTCCCTAATGTCAAACCATCTCTAATGCTTTCCTGGTACTACGTTGTATTTTTATTATATTTTACCTGTACTCAATTGATGCCTTAAACTTTTTCCTGTTTGTAATGTCTTTTGAGTTAATAAACTGATTAGATTTTTTACCGTTCTTTCTTCATTTATTATATTTATGTGTATGATAATCTGTGTATGATAGAGTGTCGAATGAAAATATAAGAAGTGAATGCGGTGCGAATGATTGTGTTATGAACAAAATAATGAAAGGATCTTGAAGATGGTTTGGACATATAGAAAGACAGAATGGTAAAAAAAATATATGTTAACGATGTAAAAGACGACCTTCGTGGCCGAGTGGTAAGTGCATTGACTGCCACCCCGAAGGTTCCGGGTTCGATTCCCGGCGAGGGCAGTGTGATTGTCACACTGTCTTTGGTCTGGTGTAGAATTCACGTGACAATTAAATAGCGATAGATTAGCTACCTATCACATGTCACGAGAATCACTATGATAGCTATAATACCCTTTATATCGATTTGGGTCATGCTTTTGTAATGTAAAGAGCGATTCAAATAAATAAATAAATAAATAATAAATGGAACTAGAAATAGAGGAAGACAAAATAAAACATGACACGATCAAATAAATCAAATATTGAATGTCCGCCACGTGAGGAGTCAGAGAAATCGACAGGATGTATGAATGTTGAGGAATCGAGAGTAATATGTCAGGAAAGAAAAGTGTGGCGGTCCATTCTTTCTGCCTACCCCTTCGTGGAGACGGCGTGATGATGAGTCAGTTAATTCTTTGCAAGTTCAGATTTAGCTATTGACCCAGCATCATTTGCTATGCAGACGATGCTGAATTGAATTATTTAAAAAAAATCTTTTTATAAAAACTAACTAACTAACTAACCATCACGCCGTCTCCCTGAAGAGGCAGACAGAAAGAATGGACTGCCACACTGTTCTTTCCTGACATATTTCTCTCGCTTCCTCAATTCATACATCGTGTCATGCACGCGCGTCGATTTCTCTGACACCTCACATGGCCGACATTAAAATTTTCGATTTATTTGATCGTGCCGGGAAACTCCATTGGAAAACATATTTTTAAATTGAAAGAAAATCATACCACTTGAAAAATAATAATTATATTATTAATAGATGGAAGAAATACTTGTACAAAGAATTAAATATCTTAAAATTAAGAACATTGTTATGATAGCACATTTATTTGTTATTTGTCGCGACAGCTGTTTCGCCAATCTATGTTGGCATCATCAGGTGTTACAAACAAACAAAGATAAAAAAATAAAAGACTTACTATTTATAACAATTCATATTCTGAACCAAATGGTTCACTTTAACTAAAATCTCTTCAAACTAAAAAAAATCTTCAACTAGTTCATAAAATGGAGCTACAGCGCCCTTGAGATGATTAATTCATAAAAATGGCGCTCTATAAATCATCCAATTTTTTATTATTATTATTATTATTATTATTTCCTCGGTCTTCCTCTATTTTTCTGGTTCCATTTACATCGTTAACATATAATTTTTTTACCGTTCTTTCTTAATTCATTCTTTCCATATGTCCAAACCATCTTAATGATCCTTTCATTATTATGTTCATAATTATTCTATCATACACAGAGTATTCACACATTCGTCTAAGAGATCTCTTTTCTACTGCATTTATTCTAATTTTATCCTTCTTTTGCAAGTTCCATGCTTCGCTTCCATACATAAGGGTCGGTAGAAGAACACCATTGTTCACTGCCATTCTAGCTTTTTTGGATAGGTTATTTTTATCCGTTACGAAAATCGAACATAAACCATATGTCTCGAATGAAACAAGTAATAATTATGCGAGTAGGTATATAATTATATTTATTTTAAAAAAGTTTTCACCAGACAAGTTTTGTTAAAACATTTGTTTATTAAAAATGTTTATTGCTTTTGTTTTGTTTTGTTATGCGAACAAAATGTTACTTCTTACGTGCGTAAACATACATAAGCACGTTACCAATACCAAAGTCCTGAGGCGAGCTAGAGTTGACAGGGAACTGTTATCAACTATCAAGGTTCGGAAGATTTCATATCAGGGTCATGTTCTGCGTGGGGAAAAGTACCACCTTCTCCAACTGATATTGGAGGGGAAAATTGAGGAACACCGAGGGCCCGGAAGGAGACAGATGTCCTGGCTGCGAAACGTGAGGGAGTGGACTGGCATCCGAAGTGTGGAGGAGCTGTGCCGAGCGGCGCTGGACTGGTACAGGTTCGCCGAGGCGACCGCCAACGTTGAGGGGACCCGACAGGGCACTTGAAGAATAAGCTTTTGTTTGCGATGACAACATTAAGTGCACTCTGTTGCCTGCCCCAACCCTTCTTTCAATATCCTTCTCCACTCTCGCATTATTTGTAAACATACTTTCTAAATACACTTGTTCCAGATTTTTGCTCTTATGTATGGAAGTGAAACATAGAACTGGCAAAATAAGGAAGAAAGTCGAAAAAATGTAGTATAAATGAGATCTCTAAGACTGATATTGGAGGGGATAATTGACGCCGAATGACGCCGGATGAAACGTGAGGGAGTGGACCGGCATCCGAAGTGTGGAGGAGCGGTTCCGAGCGGCGCAGGACAGATGCAGGTTCACCAAGGTGATCGCCAACGTTGAGGGGACCCGAAAGGTCACTTGAAGAAGAAAGATAAAAATAAAACAGGATTGTAATAATTTTGCAAAATATGTCTTTTGATATATAGGATATGCTAAATCCATCGTTAATCAATAGTTTTTTGTGCTTATATTTATTTAAAGGAAGGTCAAAATATTCAAAATAGTTTTTTTGGGATCACGCTAAAAATTAACTAATGTCATTGATGTCTTCCACAATATATTCGCCATATCTTTGAAATAATGAATCCGCAAAACAAAGTTACAAACAAACAAACCATCACGCCGTTTCTCCGCAAGGGTAGGCAGAGATAATGAAAGGCCATAATAACACCAAGTGTATGGGACAGATTAATATTTATTTAGGCCGCTGACTGCTGCTCGTCTCCAATGTAATGTAGATGGTGAAAGCGGAGAATACGGCGTGATGATACTTGTGTGTAATAAAACCAAGTTTTATTGTATTGCGGCGATTGGTGCAGGAGTTGAAGCGAAGAGAGTGGTGGCAGTAGCTCAAAGCCCTTACAAGGCACTCCCTTACAAGGTTTTCACGTAGGTAGGAGCGCTTAAAGCCTCCGGACGCGCAGCGAGTGAGTGCGTGTGAGATAGTGAGTGCCGATTCCAAACACATTCCAAATTGGTCATGTCAGAAGTCGGTAGAATCGACGTTAGTGCATGACACGATGAATGAATGTTGAGAAATCGAAATGAGAAGTATGTCAGTAAAGAACAAATCAAATTAAATCAAATCAAATCAGTTTATTTCATAGACAGATATTTCAAATTTCTTTTTTAAGGCATCTATTGAGAACAGGTTAAATAATATATTGTGTATAGTATACTACCAGAAACGCATGAGATACGGTTCAACATTAGGAAGACAAGAAACTCTCCAGAATTAAGAGTATTTGCCTTCTGAACGTACTTTCACTAATATGAAAGACGTCGATATCCGAGGAGAACGCGTTCAGCAGATTAATTGCTCTTCCCAGCGGTGTCACCACAGGCAAGTTGGTTCTGGCGGCCGGTAGGTAAAACAATCTATGCTCTCGCTGTCGGAGATATCTATCAGGGACAAAAAGACCAACACCCTCTAGCACGGCCAAGTTCTCGAAATATCACCTGAGTAATCTAAAGAAATGGGTTATGAGATGCCCATATCTTCGAAGTAGCAGAGAGTTGGTCCCAAGAATTCCCAAAAGAAATGCCGTGGGATAGAGGCACGTATAGCTACCATACTCCCTCATGTAGAGATACCTCAGAATTTTTTTCTATCACAGAACCACTTTCGAGTCTGCTCCGAACCAATGCGTTGTATAGGACTCTGATCACATGAGGATTTCTGAATAACTCTTCCGGTCCGGTAAGATGAAGCCCAACATCCATAGTGCAGTGCCACAAATCCTCTCGATATGTGCACGAAATGTCAGCCTACTCTTATAGATGATCCCGAGATCTCTCATCGTAGATACATGTGCTAGTTGCTGGTTGTTCATTGTGTATCTATATTACACAGTTTTCAATGCTCTATTAAAAGTGTGGAGTTCTATTATTTCTGTCTCCTCTATCGGGGAGACGGCGTGATGGTTAGTTAGTCAGTAATTATTTTATTTATAATATGAAAATTCAAAATCATCACGCCGTCTCCCCGAAGGGGTAGGCAGAAAGAATGGACTGCCATAAATACTATCATCATATTCTTTGGATTTGGCCCCGTTTGACGTTTTTCTGTTCCCAAAACTCAAATGGCCGTTTAGGTACTACTCATTATTTTCAGAGATATCATTTTTAACTAACTAACTTACTAACCATCACGCCGTCTCCCCGAAGGGGTAGGCAAAAATAATGGACTGCCATACTTTTCTTTCCTGACATATTATTCTCGCTTCCTCAACATTCATACATCGTAACATGCACGCGCGTCGATTTCTCTGACTCCTCACATGGCCGATATTCAATATTTGATTTATTTGATCGTGACACGTTTTCCTCGGTCTTTCTCTATTTTTGGTTCCATTTACATCATTAACATATAATTTTTTACCATTCTTTCTTTCCACATGTCCAAACCATCTTAATGATCCTTTCATGATTATGTTCATGACACCATTATTCGCACCGCATTCAGTTATTATATTTTCATTCGACACTCTATCATACACAGAGTATCCACACATTCGTCTAAGAGATCTCATTTCTACTGCATTTATTCTACTTTCATCCTTCTTTTGCCAGTTCCATGCTTCGCCTCCATACATAAGGGTCGGTAGAAGAACACCACTGTGCACTGCCATTCTAGGTTTTTCGGTTAGTTAGTTAGTTAAAAATTCAAATGTCTTACCACAAAGTGAGTGCTTCATATGAAAAATAATTAGAATTTGGAAGCGATTTGTATGGGTATTAATGATGAGGTTACTTAATTATATTTGGCTTGCTGGCTGGCTGGATGGCTGGCACGTAGATCCCACGTGTTGAAAAGATCGCATCGAAGCCCATGGACAAGTATCTCTGATGTAACACGGCGGATATACGAACCGTGTTCCCTTTTCGCATTGGGTTACCCAACACAGCGGTCGGCAACCATCTCGTATTATTCTGCGACATCGAGCCATACACGCACGTTGATTCTTCCGACTTCTAACACGACCAACCTTTAAAATTTGGTTAATTTGATCATGCCATGTTTTCCTTGGTCTGCCTCGACTCCGTACTCCATTTACATAATTCAAGTATACTTTCTTAACCATTAACTTTCTAAACCATCTTAATCAAAGGATCATTAAGATGGTTTGGACATATGGAAAGAATGAATGAAGAAATAATAGAGGAGGACCAAGGAAAACGTGGCACGATCAAATAAATCAAATATTGAATGTCGGCCATGTGAGAAGTCAGAGAAATCGACGCGCGCGCATGACACGATGTATGAATATTGAGGAGGCAAGAGAAAAATGTCAGGAAAGAAAAGTGTGGCAGTCCATTCTTTCTGCCTTCCCTTTCGGGGAGACGGCGTGATGGTTAGTTCTTAACCATTCTTTCTCCATCCATGTGCCCCATATGTCCAAACCAACGCAGCGATCCTTTCATAATTTTGTTAATAATACCTTCTTCCGCTCTACATTCCTTTCTTATATCAGCATTAGAGATTCTGTCGTATATCGTTCTACCACGCATACATCTTAGGGACCTCATCTCTACCGCATTTATTCTGCTCTCATCCTTCTTCTGCCAGTTCCATGCTTCGCTTCCATACATTAGGATTGAGGCCAGAACTCCATTGTAAACGGCCATTTTCGTTTTCATTGATAAATTCTTATTTCCAATAACTATTTTGAAAGCTCCATTCATTTTCGCAAACTTTCGACGTCACTATGCATTCGGCTATCCGCTGTGAACATGCTACCTAAATACACAAATTCACTCAACTGCTCCAAGTTCTCTTCGTCCACACTTATGTTACTAACTAACATTACTTTTGATATATATTGGGATACTTTTTGGTTCTACTTCTTAAAGTGCCCTGTCAGGTCCCCCTGACGTTGGTGATCACTCTGGTAAACTCTTCCCTATCCTGCGCTGTCCGGAATAGCTCCTCCACAGTTCCGATTCCCGTCCATTCCCTCATATTGCGCAGCCAAGAGATCTGCCTTCTCCCTGCCCCCCTGCGGCCCTCTATTTTTCCCTTCAATATTAGATGCAGCAGGCGATACTTCTCTCCTCGCAGAACGTGACCCAGATATGCAATATTGCGGACTTTGATCAATGTCAGCAGCTCTCTATTTACTCCTGCACGATTCAGGACTTGTGTGTTCGTCACTCTGTCTGTCCATGGGATCCTGAACATTCTTGGGTGAAGCCACATTTCAAATGCCTCTAACCGGTTCATTGTATTTACTTTTAATGTCCATGTCTCACACCCATATAACAGAACAGATCACACATAACACCTTAACATCCTCTGTCTTAGTTTTAAGTTGACATTGTCACTTTTTGGTTAGTTTTTTTTAAACTTTTATTTTAAAACCTTTCGAAGAAAGTAACTGTTGCGAACGTCTGCCTTTCGTTTACTTCACGGCCCTTAGCGTTAGAAATGCGTAAGCCGCAATTATGTAATGACCAGAAGTTCGTGGTACCTTCCTTTCCGTCCGCTGGGCGAAAAGGCGTTCTTACCTACATGTCATGTTCAAATACCTTTAATTCTGCGTTTCACAGGGCAGACGGAGACAAGTCAAATAAACAAATTAGGTAACTAACTAACTAACCATCACGCCGTCTCCCCGAAGGGGTAGGCAGAAAGAATGGACTGCCACACTTTTCTTTCCTGACATATTTCTCTAGCTTCCTAAACATTCATACATCGTGTCATGCACGCGCGTCGATTTCTCTGACTCCTCACATGGCCGACATTCAATATTTGATCAATTTGATCGTGCCACGTTTTCCTCTGTCTTCCTCTATTTCTGGTTCCATTAACATCATTAACATTTACTTTTTTGCCATTCTTTCTTCATACATTCTTTCCATGTTTCCAAACCATCTTAATGATCCTTTCATTATTTTGTTCATAACACCATCATTCGCACCGCATCCACTTCTTATATTTTCATTAGACACTCTATTATACACAGAGTATCCACACATTCGTCTAAGTGATCTCATTTCTACTGCATTTATTCTACTTTCATCCTTCTTTTGACAGTTCCATGCTTCGCTTCCATACATAAGGGTCGGTAGAAGAACACCATTGTTAAAAACACAAGTTAAAATATACGACAATACAAATCAGTAATTATTACAATATTATTATTATTTTGTTGATTCGCTCTTTACATCATTACAGCGTGAGCCAAATCCATGTAAAGAGTATAGCTATCATATTGATTCTCGTGACATGTGATAGGTAGCTAATCTATCGCCATTATTGTCACGTGAATTCCACACTGAAAATCAACCTGAAACGAAAAGTCTATAAAGCCTGCGTTCTGCCAGTTGGTACTTATGGTCTTGAAACTGTTACACTGTCCAAACAAAGTGCTGAGAAACTACGAGTGACCCAAAAAGTCATGGAAAGAGCCATGTTAGGAATAAGCCTAAGAGATAGAGTCAGAAACGATACGGTGAGAGAAAAAACAAAGGTCACTGACATCATCCACCGGGTGGCGAATCTAAAATGGCAATGGGCAGGTCACGTAGCCAGAAGCTCAGACGAAAAGTGGATAAAAAGACTGCTGACTTGGAGACCGTGGACGGCAAAGAGATGTACAGGGCGACCGCAACTACGGTGGAAGGATGATCTAAACAGACACGTCGGAATAACCTGGATGCAGTCTGCACAGGACAGAGTGATATGGAAGCGAATGGAGGAGACCTTTGTCCAGGAGTGGACGGGAATAGGCTGAGGAAGAAGAAGTGAAGAAGAGAATCGAACGACTGAATTGAAATTGAACCCATCCCGAAGTCAATTTATTATGTCGTGCCAGCCCAATGTAAGATTTCGACTTGTCCCTGTCCACATTATAACCACACACATTGTTAGTTAGGTGGTTAAGATTTATAATTCCAATTTCACGGTAATTTAGGTCATGTCATGATGGTAGGCTCGAGGGATAGAGGGCCGTCCATCGCATCGCCTTACAAAGTGGCACAGGGCAATAAATAAATAAGGTACTCTTCCGGTAATTGGGCAATTTTACCGTAGACTGAAGAACTATTTGAAAGCTTCGCCATTTTAAAACACACATCCGCCATTTTGAAATACTCACGCTCCTAACGTAACAATTACTATGTGATTTAATTAATTAATCATGTAATTCTAAGGTTATCAATTTCGAAAAGCAAGAAATCATGACAGTCTGCAATATAAGCGTGAATTGTGAAATTTTGGAACAAGTAGATGAGTTTGAATATTTATGATACAAAGCTCCCAGTCTCTACACAGGTCAGACTGAATAGACTGAGATGGGCCGGTCACGTGCAGAGGATGCCGTCATCGCGAACCCCAAAAAAATTGCTGGAGTGGCACCCAGGTGGTAGAAGACACATTGGACGACCAAGGCTGCGATGGGACAATGAAGTTGGGAGAGATGGGGCGAAATTGTTACGAGAGTCAGATTGGAGGGTTGAAGCGGAGGACAGGAGGAGTTGGAGGCGATGAATACTGGAGGCTAAGGCCTCGATATGGGCTGTAGGGCCATCGAAGAAGAAGAAGAATATTTAGGATGTATATTTACAATGGATGGGCGGAGTGGAGAGTATTTTTGAAAGAAGTGTTGGGGCAGGCAACAAAGTGAATGGTGCACTTAACATCATTAACTTAGCCTATTCAAAACATCTAAAATGGCAGTGCACAATGGTGTTCTTGTATTATGTATGGAAGCGAAGTATGGAACTAGCAAAAGCGTAATGAAAGTAGAATAAATGCAGTAGAAATGAGATCTCTTAGACGAATGTGTTGATACTCTGTGTATGATTAGAGTGTCGAATGAAAATATAAGAAGTGAATGCGGAGCGAATGAAAGTGTTATGAACAAGATAATGAAAGGATCATTAAGTTAATTTGGACACGTGGAAAGAAAGGTAAAAACAAATTATGTTAACGATGTAAATGGGACTAGAAATAGAGGAAGACCGAGGAAAACGTGGCACGATAAAATTAATCAAATATTGAATGTCGGCCACGTGATAAGTCGGATAAATGGACGTGCGTGAATGACACAATGTATGAATGTTGAGGAACGAGAGAAATGTCAGGAAATAAAACTGTGGCAGTCCATTAATTTTCCCTACCCCGGCGTGATGGTTAGTTAGTTATAAATCTATAAAAAAATCATATGATTTAATTTTGAAATGTAAAATGTGGATAGATTTTAAAATATCGCGAAGAAGTTATTTCGTTTATTTACTCATTTTAAATAATATTTTATTACTGTTTGTAAAATTTACATTTCCCTATAAATAAAAGACAATTTTCCTATATAAACTTAAAAACTGCTCAACTGATTTGACTGAAAATTTCACAGTATATTCTTATTTGTATTAAGATGGTTTACAGAAGATTTTGAATATTTTGCTTCTTCTTCTATCTATATAAATAAAAGGCAATGATTGTATCTGCGCGTGCTTGAAACTCAAAAACTATTGAACCGATTTCACCGAACATTTAATTTTCCAAATAATGTATTATAAAAAGTATAACTGCGATGGTTTGGAAATATGTAACATCTAAATCAGTGGTTCTCAACCTCGTTTATCCCGTGGACCCCCTGCTGTTTTCTTTTATTTTTTAGTTATTTGTTGACTTGTAATTTACAAGTCTTGGTGTCGAGAATGTATAAGGTATGCAAGTCGAACGATTTAATGATGAATGTCGGAAAGTCAAAGGTGTTAGTTTTTGAAAGGGAAGAGCAAATGACAGTTTGTAATATAAGTGTAAATGAGGAGAACTTGGAACAGGTGAGGGAATTTGTGTATTTAGGTATCATGTTCACAGCGGATGGCCGAACGGACAGTGATATTGAAAGAAGGGTTGGTGCGGGTAACAAAGTGAATGGAGCTTTAAAATTAGTTATTGGAAACAAGAATTTATCAATGAAAGCGAAAATGGCCGTTCACAATGGAGTTCTGGTTCCAACCCTTATGTATGGAAGCGAAGCATGGAACTGGCAGAAGAAAGATGAGAGCAGAATAAATGCGGTAGAGATGAGGTCCCTAAGACGTATGTGTGGTAGAACGATGTACGACAGAATCTCAAATGCTGATATTAGGAAGGAGTGTAGAGCGAAAGAAGGTATTATGAACAAAATTAAGAAAGGTTCGCTTCGTTGGTTCGGACATATGGAGCGCATGGGTGAAGAAAGAATGGTTAAAAAAGTATACGTTAACAATGTAAATGGAGTAAGGAGTCGAGGTAGACCGAGGAAAACATGGCATGACCAAATTAATCAAATATTAAAAGTTGGTCATGTCAGAAGCCGGAAGAATCGACGTGCGTGTATGACTCGATGTATGAATGTGGAGGAAGCTAGAGAGGTGTGCCAGGATAGAGTAGTGTGGCGGTCCATTCTCTCTGCCTACCCCTGCGGGGAAACGGCGTGATGGTTTTGTTTGTTTGTTTGTTTGTTATTTGTTGAATCGCTCTTTACATCATGACAGCATGAGCCAAATCGATGTAAAGGGTATTATAGCTATCATAGTGATTCTCGTGACATGTGATAGGTAGGTTATCTATCGCCATTTTATTGTCACGTGAATTCTACACCAGACCAAAGACAGTGTGACAATCAGACTGCCCTCGCCGGGAATCGAACCCGGAACCTTCGGGGTGGCAGTCAATGCACTTACCACTGACTGCCACGTTTTGTGCACACCCCCTGAATGAGAATGCCACACCTTTTTTTACCGATTTCTTTCGCTTCGTGACAGAAATTATGTCTCCCGAGATGATGAGGTCCAGCTGTCCCTCCATCTCTTAGACGGTCTTCCAGGTGGGCGGTTTGATTTCATAAGCGGCTGTATATGCGAGTCTGTCACCATCCATTCGGGCTACATGATCCCTCCAACCAACAACCCACCAAATCACCATCCAACAATGTTTCTATCAGTCGTAAGAGGAATACCCACAAGCGCTAAACGTCTGTTAACCAGAAGATCCAAATCTATGTAAGTTCAAGTCCACTATAATAATAATAATAATAATAATATTGGATAATTTATAAAGCGCCATTTTTATGAATTGCTCATCTCAAGGGCGCTGAAGAAGATGCTCCGTTTTAACTAACTAACTAACTAACTAACCATCACGCCGTCTCCCCGAAAGGGTAGGCAGAAAGAATGGACTGTCACACTTTAACCGATGCGGCACTCCATCCTTCTCTTTTCGCCCTGCGGGAGACGCGGTGTGATGGGTTGCGAACCTCATCGCCACCAATAGGCATCTCCCGCGCACACTTCGATCTTCCAACATCCACAAAATAAATCTAAAACAAATAATATAAAATACAATGATATTAAATAAAATAACAAAATAAAAATAATTTAATACAAAATGTTATTTTTAGATGGTGCACATTTGTCTATTTAATTTATGTTCCACGAATCCACCGTTTTTTTAAATTTAGCACATACTCGTAATGTAATAACACATAATGTTTTCCGATGTTGCACATGTTGACATGGACGATCCGGACTTTTGTGTTTATTTAATTTAGGTTACACGTATCCACCGTATGCTCCGTTTTATCAACTAGATAATAATAATAATAATGATAAAAAATATATATAAACATATTTAGTATGAGGGCTGCGCCCGACGAAATCGATCAGCCCTTCCTGTCAGGAAATGATAATTTGAAAAGGTGCGTTTTGATCTCGATCTAAACTCTAAGGTCTGCTGGAAGACTGTTCCAGGCTGTAGGGCCGGCTACCGCGAAGGCTCGGTCTCCAAAGTTTGTGCTTGGACAGCGTATTGGCACAGTCAATCTACCGATCGCAGAAGACTTAGCTGATCGCAATGTAGACTGTCTAGCATTCAGGTTCTCGTTGATGCAGAGTTCAGATATATAAGCTGGTGCCATTCCATGCAACGCCTTATAGACCGTCCAGCAGAGCTTGTATTGTATCCTTTCTGGACATTTCAGCCAGTGGAGCTCCTTAAGATGCTGTGTTATGAATGTGACAACTCTTTGGCACACCCCTTATCAGTCTTGCTGCTGCATTGAATGCAGACTGGAGTTTATTTATTTGCTGCTTGGGGATGTTGGCGTAGACACCATTGCAGTAATCTAGTCGGGATACGACGAAGGAATTGATCAATGTTTTAAAACTGTCATGTAAAACTGTATAGAAGGATGGGTATTCATTTTTTGAATGAAAAAACGATAAAGATTTGTCAATGAATGGTTTCGTTGTCTTTCCTAATCTCTACTTTGAATAGAATGCAAAATTTCGTCATACATAAACATATTATATTTTAACTTAAATTAGGGCAAATTAATGTCAAACAAAATATTATCGAATTCTCTGATAACCCATCGTAAGATCATCACACTTTCACAAACAATGCAATTGTTTGTCCCTTGTTATTTGAGTCACTTCCTCAATTACGTTCACAATTAATAAAGCGGCCAATCAACAATCGTCGTCATCGTCAGCTATTAGTAGTCTAGTATTACTGTTGAACACCTTTTTCGTTCTTCTTTTTGTGCTGTCACACCTCCGTGGTACATAGGGCCTCAAGGAACCTTCTCCACCTGACTCTATCGCATGCCTAACATCATCCCAAGTGAGGCCTGCTACCTTAACCTCGTCCTGCAGGGCTCTTCTCCAGGTGGCTCTAAGACCTAGTGTTGGACATAGGCGGATAACAAAATGAATGGAGCTTTAAAAATAGTTATTGGAAACGCTGGATGACGCTGTCCTACTTGCTGACAACGAGCATGAACTACAAGTCAATATTGAATAAATCAAATATTGAATGTCGGCCATGTGAGGAGTCAGAAAATCAGTGCATGACACGATGTATGAATGTTGAAGAAACGAGAGAAATATATCAGGAAAGACGGCGTGATGGTTAGTTAGGATTTATCAAGGAAAGCGAAAATGGCCGTTCATAAAGGATTTCTGGTCCCAACCCATATGTATGTAAGTGAAGCATGGATCTGGCAGAAGAAGGATGAGAGCAGAATAAATGCGGTAGAGATGAGATAAAACGATGCACGACATAATTTCAAATGCTATGCTGTCAGAGTTTATATTCTTCTTCTTCTTTATGTGCGAAAGTTCGTACCCTAAGCGTTCACGCCTCGTTCATTGGATAGAGTTGAAATTTTGTACATGTGTTGTCGATAATCTTGGCGTTCAAATGATATCTTCTTCTTTGTTTTGTTTGTAAGTTCGTACTTATTCGTTCGTTCATATTGACCGCCACACTGTTCTGTCCTGACATACATCTCTCGCTTTCTCTACATTCATACATCGTATCATACACGCACGTCAATTTCTCCGACTCCTCACGTGACTGACATTCAATATTTGATTGATTTGATCGTGCCAAGTTTTCCTCGGCCTTCCTCTCTTTCTAACTTTTACCTTCTACGTTTCTAGCTCCGTTCGCGTCGTTTACATATAACTTCTTCACCATTCTGTCTTCACTCATTCTTTCCATGTTTCCAAACCATCTTAACGATCCATTCATTATTTTGTTCATAACACTTTCATTCGCACTGCATTCACTCCATTTGACACTCTATCATATACAGATTTACCACACATTCGTCTTAGAGATCTCATTTCAACTGGATTAATTCTTCTCTTTCTTTTGCCAGTTCCATATTTCACTTTCATACATAAAAGTAAAAGTCTGGAACAAGTGTATGAATATATTTATTTAGAAAGTATGTTTACAAATGATGCGAGAGTGGAGAAGGATATTGATAGAAGGGTTAGGGCAGACAACAGAGTAACTGGTGCACTTAAAGTTGTCATCGCAAACAAAAGCTTCTTCTTCAAGAGCCCTGTCGGGTCCCCCCAACGTTGGCGATCACCTCGGCGAACCTGTCCCTGTCCTGCGCCGCTCGGAACAGCTCCTCCACACTTCGCAGCCAGGACATTTGTCTCCTTCCGGGCCCTCGGCGTCCCTCAATTTTCCCCTCCAATATCAGTTGGAGAAGGTGGTACTTTTCCCCACGCAGTATATGACCCAGATGTGAGATCTTTCGAACCTTGATAGTTGATAACAATTCCCTGTCAACTCTAACTCGCCTCAGGACTTCGGTATTGGTAACCATGTTTGTCCAGGGAACTCTGAGCATTCGACGATGGTGCCACATTTCAAATGCTTCCAGTCTGTTCATCGAGTTGACTTTCAAGGTCCACGTTTCACATCCGTACAATAAAACAGACCACACATAGCATTTGATCATTCTCTGGCGAAATCTAAAAGCCTATCTAAAAATTCTAATACGGCAGTGCACAAAAGTGTTCTTGTGGTGACCTTTTTATAAATACTAATATTGATAATGAAATAAATATCCAAATTGTTTACAAGATAAATGTTTAATGAAATGAAATCGAGATGTTTACAAGAGACGGAAAAATGGAGAAAGACATCGAAAGAAGGGTTGGTGCTGGGAATAAAATAAATGGCGCACTCAAAGTCATTACTGCAAATAGAAATATATCCACAGCAGCAAAGATGGCAGTACACAATGGAGTTCTAGTGCCAACACTCATGTATGGAAGTGAAGCTTGGAGCTGGCAAAAGAAGGATGAAAGCAGGATAAACGCCGTAAAAATTAGATCACTAAGAAGAATGTGCGGGAAAACGCTGTATGATAGAATGCCGAACAATGAAATAAGAAAGAAATGCAAGGCAGATGACTGCATCATGAATAAAATTAAAAAAGGATCCCTGAGATGGTTTGGACATATGGAACGAATGGATGAGAGTAGAATGGTTAAAAAGTTGTACACAGGCAGCGTGAGTGGGAAAAGAAGCCGAGGACGACCGAGGAAAACATGGCATGACCAAATTAATCGATCGAAGTCGGAATAATCGACGTGCGTGCATGGTACGATGTATGAATGTAGAGGAGGCCCGAGAGGTATGCCAGGACAGGCCATTGTGGCGATCCATCGTCTCTGCCTACCCCTCCGGGGAAATGGCGTGATCGTTAGTTAGTTTTAAATTAAGTTTATGATATATATTATACTCGTATACTGATGTCATTATAGATATTCGTTTTGTTGCAGAATTGAAGGATACGAAGAAGACGATAACAGATCAAGGTGTATATCAACTTGCGCAAGATCAAAACAAAACAAACATTGATTTGAAAACAGGAAACTTGTTTAAACGATCTAAGTTTAAAAATGCCACAGTCAAACATGGATGACGAACGATCCATTTTTAAAACCGTTGGAAAAAAAACTAAAAACGAATTGAGCACAGATAAAATGGACGGTGAAACCATTTCAAATTCGGAAGATTATGAAGACATGAAAGAAATGGGTTCGGCGCCAGAATTTGACGAGGAATTCGTCAAGGGCGAACGAGTAGATGAAATTTCATCATCAGACAACACGGAAGATGTAACATCAAAACTTTTAAACGATACGCACGCAAATAACGCCACAAAAATTGTAAACGATTCCGGTTTTCATAACACAAAGATGAATTTGAAGTTCTTGGCAAAGCGAGTGTCCTCTGGTCACCTGGACGGTGAGGGTATATTGAGGATCTTCAGAGACCACAGCGTGAAGAAGTCTGAGGATATCCCGCTGAATGAGAAAGACGATGGAGAGAATGAAATGATAGTCAATACAGCCAAAGTCGTCAGTAATAATCAAGTCTTGTCTACCGGTGGACCTAATGTGGAAAATGAAGCCAAAAAATCACCATCTAAAAAATGCTCCGTTTGCGGTGAGTACACTTTGTTTTTGATTCTAGATCTTACTATTAATTATGTATTGTTTCAGATATATTTTATATTGAGTTGTAGTGAGATTCCTTGTGTCTTTTGGTAGTTCATTGTAAAGTTTCAGTCCATTGTTCAATATCCTTGATTGTCCTGTCTTAGTTCGTGCAATCGGTAAGTGATATCTGTCACAGTTCCTGGTCCAGTGTCTGTGTACGTCTGAATTTTTAGTTAATTTGTAGCTGCTGTCTGTTGTCTCTTCCATGGTCACTCTGTGTACAATTTTTAAGGTCTCATATTTGGTCAGGTCTGAAATGTCCATTTGTTTTGTTTGTCTGTAAACTTGCATGTCAATGTTATTTGCTAATTTTATTATTGTATTCTTCTTATTGTAGATTTTGCGATCTGTTTATGCAGGATATCAACTACATAACTTCCTTTGATCAGCAGACGATCAGTCTTCTTTCCATCTCTTTGGTGGTCGTTCTGGCGGTCGACGGCCCTCTGGAGTCTCGTGCATTACGATCTTAGGAATCCTCACTAGGTCCTTCCTTTTGGTGTGGTCTTTTCTAAATCATCTTCTCTGCCTACACCATCTCACTATGTCATCAATTTTGCAGGATCTGTTAATCTTTTCGTTGGGTATCCTATCTCTAAGGGTTATTATCCACGATAGGTAGCAATATTTTCATTTCTGCTACTCAGGCTGATTATAATTATTATTATATTGTTGAATATCTCTTAACATCATTACTTTTTCTCTTCTTCTTGGATATGGTCTTTTCGGGAGTACCAGCCCGAAGGCTATTGCTCCCCCACATGTTAAAAATTTCTTTCTTGGATATGAAGTTGGATATTGTTTGGATGGTGAGGGAAAGGTTACTTGGAGGATGTAGTGGGTTGTGTCTGACATTTCGAGCTGACTACCCGGGTAGGGAGGTCATTCATAAGTCATTCCCATAAATTATAATTAAAGTTCTATAAAACAGATGTTTTTATTCGTATTAAATATGAAATATGGAGTTTTTAAATAAAATCAGTTTGCTATCTCAACAGACTTGAATTTAAGGCATCTATTGAGTACAAGTAAATTATAAATATATGAGAGATGGTTCCACATTAGGAAGACAAGATACTCTCTAAAGTCAATAGTATTTGGCTTCTGGACATACTTTCACTAATATAAAAGACGTCGATCTCCGAGGAGACGGCGTTCAGCAGATTAATTGCTCTTTCCACCAGTGTCACCAGAGGCAGATAGAATCTGGTGGCCTGTAGGTTAAACAATCTAGGCTGTCGGTGTCGGAGATATCTATCAGAGACAAAAATACCCTGCAGCACAGACGAGTTCTCGAAATATCTATCTCTTCGAAACTTAAGATAGTTGGTCCCTAGCAAAAGAAATGCCAAATAATTACGTTATCCTGGGTCAAATAGGTTTAAGAATCTGTGATTTCAGATATTACCGATTCTTGATTTTGATTTCTACCAACTGGTAAATCCAGTTCTAGTGTGAGTTTTTTTTTAAGTATAATAATATACGCAACAATGAATAATCTTATATAAAAAAAAAACAGGAAAAATACTTTTATCAACTTGTTACCTACTTGAAGGTGTAGAGGAAAAAACGCTCGCTTGAAGCTTGAAGTCCAGGCCACTTGAGTTCATAGCAAACTCACTGCCCAATTCCTTCACTATAATAACGAACTATTTTTATATTTCTTACACATCCTATTCCCGTCCACTCCTGGACAAAGGCCTCCTCTATTCGCTTCCATGTCACTCTGCCTTGTGCAGACTGCATCCAGGTTATTCCGACGTGTCTGTTTAGATCATCCTTCCACCGTAGTTGCGGTCGCCCTGCACTTCTCTTAGCCGTCCACGGTCTCCAAGTCAACAGTATTCTTGTCCATTTTTCATCTGAGCTTCTGGTTACGTGACCTGCCCATTGCCATTTTAGAGTCGCCACCCGGTGGATGATGTCAGTGACCTTTGTTTTTTCTCTTACCGTATCGTTTCTGACCCTGTCTCTTAGGCTTATTCCTAACATGGCTCTTTGGATCACTCGTAGTTTCTCGGCACTTTGTTTGGACAAAGTTACAGTTTCAAGACCATAAGTACCAACTGGCATTTATTTTTACTCAATTAATACTAATAAAAACGTCAGTTTTCTAGAAGTTTTAACATATTTTATAGAGATAATATGTTTCACCCTTCTAAGGCATTATCAAATGTGACATTCACAAAATGTGACTCAAAAAACAAACTAACTAACTAACCATCACGCCGTCTCATCGAAGGGGTTGGGAGAAAGAATAGACTGCCACACTTTAACCGATCCATCCTTCTCTTTTCGCCCCTACGGGAGACGCGGTTTGATGGGTTGCGAATCTCATCGTCACAGGCATCTCAAAACATTACTATTATTATTATTTATATTCCTTGCTATTGTGTAAATGGAGTACAGAGTCGAGGAAAACCGAATTAATCAAATTTTAAATGTTGGCCATGTTAAGACGAAAGAATCGATGTTTGAATTTGGAGAAAGCTGGATAGATATGTCAAGATAGAGTTTTATGGCGGTATATTCTCTTTGTCTACCCTTGCGGCGAAACGACGCGACGTGATGGTTTATTGTTTATTTTTAATGATTTATCATGAATAAATCAAGAATACGAGTAGCATGTTCGTCTCTTCCATCAGCTTCTTAATAAATGTCGTATAATTGACATTGTCACGAAATATAATCGCTCGTGATGGTTGTTTTACCATCGGCAGGTGAAGGCTGCCTGCTCAATTATGTAAATATATTTTAATAACATAAAACAAAACACAAATAAAATGGCTGTTGCATGGCTGATGCTTAAGACAGAGACATATATCAAAAACTCTCTAAAACACGAAGTGATAATAAGGTAATCTAAGGAATTAAGGAAGTTCATTTTCAATAATATAATAACTAATTGACTTTGGGAATTAAACTAACATTGTTTAAAAAGGTGTTCTTCTACCGACCCTCATGTATGGAAGCAAAGCATGGAACTGGCAAAAGAAGGATGAAAGTATAATAGAATAAATGCAGAAGAAATGAGATCTCTTGACGAATGTGTAGATACTCTGTGTATGATAGAGTGTCGAATGAAAATATAAGAAGTGAATGCGGTGCGAATGATGGTGTCATGAACAAAATAATGAAAGGATCATTAAGATGGTTTGGACATATGGAAAGAATGAATGAAGAAAGAATGGTAAAAAAATTATATGTTAATGATGTAAATGGAGCCAGAAAAAGAGGAAGACCGACGAAAACGTGGCACGATCAAATAAATCAAATATTGAATGTCGGCCATGTGAGGAGTCAGAGAAATCGACGCGCGTGCATGTACATTCCTTCCTAATATCAGCATTTGAGATTCTGTCGTACATCGTTCTACCACACATACGTCTTAGGGACCTCATCTCTACCGCATTTATTCTGCTCTCATTTTTCTTCTGCCAGTTCCATGCTTCGCTTCCATACATAAGGGTTGGGACCAGAACTCCATTGGAAACGGCCATTTTCGCTTTCATTGATAAATTCTTGTTTCCAATAACTACTTTTAAAGTTAGAAAAATACATTTGAAAAGATATAATTTATATCGAAATAAATATATAAATGATTAATTTGTATTTGGTTGGGAATGGGAGCTTGGGAGATTAAATGTAGACAAAGTATTTAAGGAGAAAGGAGTAAAAGGAGGAATCTGATTATTTATTATATTTTCACCCAATTTCACCGACTTGGGGATTTCCAAATAACTAATTAACTAACGGATGGAAAGAATAGACACCAAAAAGCAATTACTAGATTGGCTGATTATCGAAATGATTCTATTCTATATTATGTAATTTTTGTATTTGAAATAATTAAGTTATCATCACGCCATTCCCCCGGAGGGGCAGGCAGAGAGGGTGGATCGCCACAATGCGCTGTCCTGGCATACCTCTCGGGATTTCTCTACAATCATACATCGTACCATGCACGCACATCGATTATTCCGACTTCGAATGTGGCCGCCTTTTAATAATTGATTAATTTAATCATGCCATGTTTTCCTCGGTCGTCCTCGGATTCTTTTCCCACTCACGCTGCTTGGTACAACTTTTAACCATTCTACTCTCATCCATTCGTTCCATATGTCCAAACCATCTCAGGGATCCTTTTTTAATTTTATCCATGATGCAGACATCGTTCTGTATTCTATCATACAATATTTTCCCGCACATTCTTCTTAGTGATCTCTTTTCTACGGCATTCATCCTGCTTTCATCCTTCTTTTGCAAGCTCCAAGCTTCACTTCCATTCATGAGGGTTGGCACTAGAACTCCGTTGTGTATTGCCATCTTTGCTTTTGTGGATATATTTATATTTGCAGTAATGACTTTGAGTGCGCCATTAATTTTATTCCCAGCACCAACCCTTCTTTCGATTTCTTTCTCCGATTTTTCCGTCTCTTGTAAACATGCTTCCCAGATACGTAAATTCGGTAACTTGCTCCAATTTCTCGCCCATCGCACTTATGTACATCACAAATCGTCATACATTCTTCTTTCTCGAAAACCATCACTTTAGATTTAGACACATTCATCACCAGGTCACTCTTTTTGCATGCCTCATACATCCTTGACACTAAGACTTGCAAATTAACTAACTAACTAACCATCACGCCGTCTTCCCGAAGGGGTAGGCAGAAAGAATGGACTGCCACACTTTTCTTTCCTGACATATTTCTCTCGCTTCCTCAACATTCATACATCGTGTCATGCACGCGCGTCGATTTCTCTGACTCCTCACATGGCCGACATTCAATATTTGATTTATTTGATCGTGCCACGTTTTCCTCGGTCTTCCTCTATTTCTGGTTCCATTTACATCATTAACATATAATTTTTTTACCATTCTTTCTTCATTCATTCTTTCCATATGTCCAAACCATCTTAATGATCCTTTCATTATTTTGTTCATGACACCATCATTCGCACCGCATTCACTTCTTATATTTTCATTCGACACTCTATCATACACAGAGTATCCACACATTCGTCTAAGAGATCTCATTTCTACTGCATTTATTCTACTTTCATCCTTCTTTTGCCAGTATTAAGTTTAAACATTCAAAATATCTTGTGGCCCGGTTACTGCTGTGAGAATTTCCTCCTGGAAACCGGTCGAACATAAACACAAGTGGAAGCACACTAAATACATAATAATAAAGATTTATTTTCATTACTTAATGCAATAAAGGCAATATTTTACTAAGAATAAAATATTATTACAGACGTTTCTTAAAACTGCAAAGTCATAAAGTGATTTTTAAATTACAATCGATAAAATATTAATTGAATTATATGTATTTTTTAAATGTCAATCTCAAAACACATAAATTGATAATTTTAGATAATCGTATATTACCAGTTTTTTTTTTTTTTTTTCTAAGTCAATGCATATTTTTATGCATTGCTTTTATGCGTATCGAATATAATTATATTTTTACTATCTATTAAAAATATTTTTATCTTTTTCCTTTTCTTCTTCTTAGTTTAAACCAGAGGTTCCTAAACTTTTAAGTCCCGTAGACCCCTTGCCGATTTCGTCTATTTTGTGTAGACCCCCTGTTTTCCTGAAATATATTTTTTTAAGCTAAAAAAAAAAATCCGAAACCCAAAAGCCGGAATTCTTTGTCGACCTTTTTTTTAGCTCATTGGGAAAATCGGATGTCCGATTTTTGCCGAATGTGATAAAAAAAGGTCGCCAACGATTTCGATATTCGTATTGCGTTTCAATATTCGGCTTCAATTTACCTGTTTCTTAAGAGGATTTGGCCTCCTACGAGCTGGACCCCCAGCTGTCAATCCATCTCTTTGGTGGTCTGCCCAGGAATCGTCTACCTTGGGGTTGACCACGCAACACAATGAGGAGAAGTCTGGATGGATCCATTCTCCTCACGTCCTTCTCCTTCCATCTTCTCCTTTGCATTCCTCTTATCCCCGTTTTTATTTCTATACGCCTCACTTTCTTAACCCTCCTTTCCCTGTGATGGGTATCTTCTACACGTTGCTTCTAATAACCATCAATATCTCTATACATATAATAAATACAAGGTTAAGATTTTAGGTATTCCTCCATAATATATTTACTCAAATTCTGATATAAGAAAGGAATGTAGAGCGGAAGAAGGTATTATGAACAAAATTATGAAAGGATCGCTGCGTTTGTTTGGACATATGGAACGCATGGATGGAGAAATAATGGTTAAGAAAACTAACTAACTAACTAACTAACCATCACGCCGTCTCCCCGAAGCGGTAGGCAGAAAGAATGGACTGCCACACTTTTCTTTCCTGACATATTTCTCTCGCTTCCTCAACATTCATACATCGTATCATGCACGCGCGTCGATTTCTCTGACTCCTCACATGGCCGACATTCAATGTTTTGATTTATTTGATCGTGCCACGTTTTCCTCGGTCTTCCACTATTTCTGGTTCCATTTACATCATTAACATATAATTTTTTTACCATTCTTTCCATATGTCCAAGCCATCTCAATGATCCTTTCATTATTTTGTTCATGACACCATCATTCGCACCGCATTCACTTCTTTTATTAATTTTATGGTTAAGAAAGTATACGTTAATGATGTAAATGCGGTACGGAGTCGAGGCAGACCGAGGAAAACATGGCATGATCAAATTAATCAAATTTTAAAGGTTGGTCATGTTAGAAGTCGGGGGAATCGACGTGCGTGTATGACTCGTTGTATGAATGTGGAGGAAGCTAGAGAGGTTTGCCAGGATAGAGTAGTGTGGCGGTCCATTCTCTCTGCCTACCCCTGCGGGGAAACGGCGTGACGGTTTGTATTGTACTGTATTGTAAATCATCTCATGAATCCTTTTTTTAATCTCAAATAACTTGTATTTCGAATGATGAAATTGTGCATGTTTTAAAAACAAACGAAAAAACTGGTTTTATAATTCTGCTATCATTAATACTCGGAGTTTCCATAACTGACATATTCGTTATTTTGTAATATGTCCTTTGGCGTTGACTTTAAGATTTTGCAAAAATCAAGCGCGGGCCGGATTACATTTTTAACTTCATAAACCATTCTCAAGTAGTTCTCATCTGTATAACTCCTTAGTCAGAAGCAGACTCGAGGGAGGTGCCGTGATATGGAGTCCTCATGAGGCTCAGTATTCTCTCACGTAGGAGAGGGTTCAAAAGAAATTCTTGAGAGCCCTCTACATGAGAGGGTACGGGGTATATCCTTGGCTCTATCCAACGGCATTTCTCTTGAGTATGCTGGGGTATAACTCCCTCGAACTGAGGAGGGAAGGATTACAGTCAACACATTTTTTCAAACTGATTCGGGGTTCTATTAAGAACCCCTATGTTCTGGAGAAAATAGGTCCTTTTGTTCCTGATAACTACCTGCGACAGCGCCGACATCAATTGTTCTTTACTCCGTCACGCAGAACCAACCTTAAGTGATGCCAGTAGGAAGAGCAATTCGGACGCTGAATCTAATCATCTCGGATTTGGACATTTTCAGTGTCAGTGAGGCAGTATTCATAAAAAAAATATTGCAAACTCTGGAAAGAGTACTGCCTCACTGACGTCGACGTATTTGGATTCCTTCTGATATGTATGATTTTTTCGTCTCATGTTGTTATACATTATCTTTGTAACACCGTTTTGTGTCCAAATGAGTCGCATAAATGTTTTTCGTTTGTTGTGTCTCATTTGTGTACATGTATAAATAAATAAATATAGCTAAAAAATAGACGTTTTCATACGTATTAATTAGTGGAAAGAAACGGGAAACTACCACATTAAAGGCTTAAGTGACATCTCAAGAACCAGCAAAGTTATTATACTTTGCTGCAAACCAATCCTTAGGATTAAAACTTAGTTAAATAACACAATTAGTTAAAAATAATTCGGTGTTTGAATATAATTATGATTAATGATCCAGTGGCACTTTCATCTTCAAATCGTGGTCCTTTCCATATGTTGGTGGCCTCTAGAGACAACAGCCTTTGAAAATTACTCCGGGCGCGACCTTAACCCATAAAAGTAAATTCCTATTAATAAATTAGTAATTGCCTGCAACATTTAGGCTTATGTCAGATTTCAAAGAAGAGGAATCGATTATCCTTGTGCATAATCAATCATATACGAATTTAAACTGAGAACCATATTATGAGATGTGTACGCTATTATAAATCGCATTGAAACTCAAGTATAACTTGAGTTTTTAATGCGATTTTTACCATATTTAATAAACACAAACAAACCATCACGCCGTTTCCCCGCAGGGGTAGGCAGAGAGAATGGACCGCCACACTACTCTATCCTGGCAAACCTCTCTAGATTCCTCCACATTCATACAAAGAGTCATACACTCCGACTTCTAACATGACCAACCTTTAAAATTTGATTAATTGCCATGTTTTCCTCGGTCTGCCTCGACTCCGTACCCCATTTACATCACTAACGTATACTTTCTTTACCATTCTTTCTCCATCCATGCGTTCCATATGTCCGAACCAACGCAGCGATCCTTTCATAATTTTGTTCATAATACCTTCTTCCGCTCTACATTCCTTTCTTATATCAGCATTTGAGATTCTGTCGTTTATCGTTCTACCACACATACGTCTTAGGGACCTCATCTCTACCGCATTTATTATGCTCTCATCTTTTTCTGCCAGTTCCATGCTTCGCTTCCATACATTAGAGTTGGGACCAGAACCCCATTGTGAACGGCCGTTATTTAATATAAAAATAACTAACTAACTAACTAACTATCACGCCGTCTCTCCGAGGGGGTAGGCAGAAGGAATGGACAGCCACACTTTTCTTTCCTGAAATATTTCTCTCCATACTCAACATTCATACATCGTGTCATGCACGCGCGTTGATTTCTCTGACTCCTCAAGTGGCCGACATTCAATATTTGATTTATTTGATCGTGCCGTTTTCCTCGGTCTTCCTCTATTTCTAGTTCCATTTACATCGTTAACATGTAATTGTTTTACCATTCTTTCCATATGTCTAAACCATCTTAATGACCCTTTCATTATTTTGTTCATGACCCCATCATTCGCACCGCATTCACTCCTTATATTTTCATTCGACACTCTATCACATAGAGAGTATCTACACATTAGTCTAAGAGATCTCATTTCCACTGCATTTATTCTACTTTAATCCTTCTTTTGCCAGTTCCATGCTTCGCTTCCATACATAAGGGTCGGTAGGAGAACACCATTGTGAACTGCCATTTTAGCTTTTTTAGATTGGTTTTTATTTGCGATGACAACTTTAAGTGCACCATTCACTTTGTTAGCTGCTCCATCCATTCTTTCATTATCCCTTTCCACTCGCCCATCTTTTGTAAACATATTATCTAAATACACGAACTCGTCTTCTTGCTACAAATTTAAAACAATAAAAAAAAACTGTTGTTTGAAAATTCTAGAGTGGCCTTACCCCTTAATACGAATGAAAACGCCTGTTTTATGATATTTTTATCATATCTTATGGGAATGACATGTTTCGATTTTTTAAGGCATTATAAAATATTTTTTACATCATTGTTCAAGAAACAATACATAATCATTACTAATACGTTCCCCCTGTAACGCCTATTCTGAAGTTAATATATATAATCAAATGTTCACATTACAATCTGAAATCCGACTAGAGTAATGAAGTGGATTGTGGCAATTCTGACCCGACACCTGAACCCATGAGATTGTTAGGTGCGACCTTAATGTTGGCGACAAAACGTTTTGAAACTAATCACAGTTTAAGGACAACAAACTAATCTTAAAGGACGTTTTTTTTTAGATACACAATACATGGCAGAGATATACAATACATGGCACAAATACAATACATATATTGAAAAATACAATACTGACAGTAAAGAAAATTTGCACGTCTTAGTGTCAAGGATGTATGAGGCATGCAAAAAGAGTGACCTGGTGATGAATGTGTCTAAATCTAAAGTGATGGTTTTCGAGAAAGAAAAATGTATGACGATTTGTGATATAAGTGCGATGGGCGAGAAATTGGAGCAAGTTACTAAATTTACGTATCTGGGAAGCATGTTTACAAGAGACGGAAAAATGGAGAAAGACATCGAAAGAAGGGTTGGTGCTGGGAATAAAATAAATGGCGCACTCAAAGGATGAAAGCAGGATAAACGCCTTAGAAATGAGATCACTAAGAAGAATGTGCGGAAAAACGTTGTATGATAGAATACCGAATGATGAAATAAGAAAGAAATGTAAGGCAGATGACTGCATCATGAATAAAATTAAAAAAGGATCCCTGAGATGGTTTAGACACATGGAACGAATGGATGAGAGTAGAATGGTTAAAAAGTTGTACACAAGCAGCGTGAGTGGGAAAAGAAGACGAGGACGACCGAGGAAAACATGGCATGACCAAATTAATCAATTACTAAAACGCGGACACATTCGAAGTCGGAATAATCGACGTGCGTGCATGGTACGATGTATGGATGTAGAGGAAGCCCGAGAGGTATGCCAGGACAGGCCATTGTGGCGATCCATCCTCTCTGCCTACCCCTCCGGGGAAATGGCGTGATGGTTAGTTAGTTAGTTAGTTATACCATACATATTCAAAAAGAAAAAAAAAAACACATTAAAATAATGTTAATGTCTATGATATTGGCTTTATTTAATAGATAATTCTATGCCATTATTGATTAAGTATGATTTCGGGCATATGAGCGCCATGGCTATCTCCAATGAAGCGCAATCGTGAAATCCAATTTCCGACAATTGTAGGCTTTATGGATGCGTATTATCCACTTGAGTGTACGTGGTGCGAATGGGTTGGACGATTATGTCGACCGTAAAATGGACGTAGTGCTAGATAAGTTTGGCGAACCAAACCATGATTTTCAAAATAAATTGCACAATTTGCAAGCGTTGTTCTGACGTCAGTCTATTCATGCTAAAATGGCAAAACGTACTGACTACAAATCAACCTTCAACTGTCAAATTGACAGTCTGTAGAAACAATGTTGCCAGTGTAAAAACCAAACCTCTAAATAAAACACCCTATACATTCGTCTAAGAGATTTCATTTCTTCTTTCAAATTATTATTATTTTGTTGAATCGCTCTTTACAGCATGACAGCATGAGCCAAATCGATGTAAAGGATATTATTATAGCTATCATAGTGTTGACATGTGATAGGTAGCTAACCTATCGCCATTTTATTGTCACGTGAATTCTACACCAGACCAAAGACAGTGCGACAATCACACTGCCCTCGCCAGGAATCGAACCCTGAACCTTCAGGGTGGCAGTCAATGACCCGTCTCTATCACATACCTGTGAGGTCTGCTGCCTTAACCTCGTCCTGCAGGTTTCTTCTCCAGGTGGCTCTAGATCTGCCTAGCTTTCTCTTTCCCCCATAGGGGACCAGTCTAGTGCGCCCTGAGCGATGCAGGCTGGGTTCCGTCTCAGAGTGTGACCGATCCACTGCCATTTGCGTCTAGCGACTTGTTCTCTAATTGGCTTTTCGCCTGCCTTGGTCTAAAGAACGGCATTTGACACTGTTTGGGGCCAATGGATCTTGAATATTGAGCGAAGGCAACTATTTGTAAACACCTGGAGTTTTACAATAACGTCCGCGATAGATTTCCAAGTCTCACATCCGTACAGCAGTATGCTTTTAAAGGTACTGCTGAATATTTGGAGCTTGAGCTTTCTCGAAATGATACTGGAACGCCATACAGGGCGATGCATAGCGAAAGCTCCCATTGCCTTGTTGAGTCTGCTGGCTACATCTTCCTCCGTACCTCCCGAGCCTGCTATCATACTACCGAGGTAGCAAAAGCTGGTCGTGGTCACAAGGGGGACACCCTGGAGAAAGATTGGGGTGGAGTCATTTGTGGACACTCGTAGGTCTACTGTCTTGGACATGTTAATTTTGAGACCTACTTTTTTAATAATTATATTATAATCCTGAAAATAAGTGAACCTTGGAGTTGGCAGAAGAAGGATGAAAGTAGGATAAATGCCGTAGAAATGAGGTCACTAAAAAGAATGTGCGGAAGACAATGTATGATAGAATATCTAATGATGAAGTAAGAAAGGAATGTAAGGCGGATGAATGCGTGATAAATAAAATTAAGAAAGGGTCACTAAGATGGTTTGGACATATGGAACGAATGGATGGGGGAAGAATGGTTAAAATGATATATGCGAGTAGTGTGAATGGAAAAAGAAGTCGAGCAAGGCCAAGAAAGACGTGGCCTGACCAAATTAATCAATTATTCGAAATAGGAACAATCGACGAGCATGCATGTCACGATGTGTATATGTAGAAGATGCGCGAGAATTATGCCAGGATAGAACAATGTGGCGATCCATCCTCTCTGCCTAACCCTCTGGAGAAACGGCGTGATGGTTAGTTCGTAGCTAGTTAGTTAGTAGTTCTTTGGAGTACCAAAGAAGTTGGCAAACTTCTTACGTGCGTACATAAGTATTTAATTATTTAAGTTATACAGTAAAACTTAAGTTGTACTACATAACGAACCTCTATTTAACAAACTTCAGATAAAACAGACAAAAAATCCGGTCAAATGTACAAAAATTCAAATACATCCTTCAATTCAAGTGTCGCCGCATGTATCCAATTTTTAGCGGCCATGATAATCACGTCATACGTCTAGCACTAGAACTTGAGACATAATGCCGAGGATGGAAGTGAAGATAGCGAAGAAGAAGACACAACTCTGACAAAAATGATGCTATCAGTGGTAAGATCACATCTCGACGAACAACAACAACAACAAACCATCACGCCGTTTCCCCGCAGGGGTAGGCAGAGAGAATGGACCGCCACACTACTCTATCCTGCACACCTCTCTAGCTTCCTCCACATTCATACATCGAGTCATACACGCACGTCGATTCTTCCGGCTTCTGACATGACCAACTTTTAATATTTGATTAATTTGGTCATGCCATGTTTTCCTCAGTCTACCTCGCCTTCTTACTCCATTTACATTGTTAACGTATACTTTTTAACCATTCTTTCTTCACCCATGCGCTCCATATGTCCGAACCAACGCAGCGAACCTTTCATAATTTTGTTCATAATACCTTCTTTCGCTCTACATTCCTTCCTAATATCAGAATTTGAGATTCTGTCGTACATCGTTCTACCACACATACGTCTTAGGGACCTCATCTCTACCGCATTTATTCTGCTCTCATCTTTCTTCTGCCAGTGCCATGCTTCGCTTCCATACATAAGGGTTGGAACCAGAACTTCATTGTGAACGGCCATTTTCGCTTTCATTGATAAATTCTTGTTTCCAATAACTACTTTTAAAGCTCCATTCACTTTGTTACCCGCACCAACCCTTCTTTCAATATCACTGTCCGTTCGGCCATCCGCTGTGAACATGCTACCTAAATACACAAATTCCTTCACCTGTTCCAAGTTCTCTTCATTTACACTTATATTACAAACTGTCATTTTCTCTTCCCTTTCAAAAACTAACACCTTTGACTTTCCGACATTCATCATTAAATCGTTCGACTTGCATACCTCATACATTCTCGACACCAAGACTTGTAATTCGTCCGCACTATCCGCAACGAGAACGGCATCGTCCGCGTAAAGCAGACAGTTTACAGAGAGATCACTCATCTCACATCTCGACGATCTAATAACATTTATTTAGTATTCGTCAGATTGATAACGAAGTTCAACTATATTATACGCATTTTCGTAATAGCAGAGAGTTGATTTTATAAAAAAACAGCAAACTTCAAAAGTGCAAACAAAACTTGATTCCTTTTTTAAAGCAGGATTACCGAAAGCAAGCACGTCAATTTCAATCTGCAGAGTAAATAAAGCAAGTTTCTACGATCGTGATTTCGGCACTGCGGGTCCGTTGGCGTGGAATAGTAATATAGATGCATTCATCCGCCTTCCGTTCCATCCTTACTGCATATGTTTTTCAGCACATTCTTCTTTGTGACCTCATTTATACGGCACTCACCCTACTTTCATCTTTCTTCTGCCAACTCAAAAGTTTTAATTTCATGCATAACGGTTGGCACTAGAACTCCATTGTGCACTGACATCTTTAATTCAATTGATATAAGTGGTTCTGTGATATGGAGTCATCACGAGGCGAGATATTCCGTAAGAGAGTTGATTATAAAAAAAAACAGCAAACTTTTTGAAGTTTGCTGGGTTTTTTTCACTTTTGAGTGCAAACGAAACTTGATTCCTTTTTCAAAGCAGGATTACCGAAAGCAAGCGCGTCAATTTCAAACGACAACGTCCCTTCACGACGAGTGTCCGGAGACAGTAAAAAGAATTTTGTTTGTGTTTTGTATTGTTTATTATCTAAGTTTTTTTATTTATTTTAAACCTATTTTTATATAACAGACTTTCGGCTTTAACAGACACCTACTTCTTCTTTCCGTGTCCTGTCAGATCTCCCCAACGTTGACTATCACCCTTGAGTAGGCCTCCCCGTCCTGGGCAGCTCGGAACAGCTCCACTCTCGGATGTTCCTCAGCCAGGAATCCCGCCTTCTCCCAACACCTCGTCGACCCTCAATCTTACCCTCCAAGATCAGATGTAATAGTGCGTACTTTTCGCCTCTCAGAATATGCCCCATGTAGGACACCTTACGGACTTTGATGTTAGTCAGCAACTCTCTGTCAACTCTGGCTCTATGGAGAACGTTTGTCACGTTGTATGTCAGTCCAGGAGATGCGTAACATCCTTCGGTGTATCCACATCTCAAAGGCCTCCAATTGGTTCATTACATTGACTTTAAGGGTCCATGACTCCACCCCGTATAATAGCACTGACCAAACAGACACCCCTCCCCCCAAATAGTCCGTTTTATCGAGGTTTTACTATAGTTATATCTGCTCTTGTCTCCAAGCCATATCCGTCTGTCTTAACAACGTTATTTTATTATACACATATTTAAAATGTTAATTTATTGCAGGTCCGGCTGTCCAAATCTCAATCGGACTTGTTTGCATCGCTATCGGGATCGCGACGACCATATGGACGCCCTACGAGTTTTTGATGAGCGAGAGGCTGAGAATGACTCCCGGTATGCAAATAAATATATCTATGTATTTTTTAAAGCATTTTCCTTAAAGGAATCAATACTGGCCGAAGAGAACCAACAATACCTTAAAAAAACAACTGTATTTTTATCATATTTACGAGCGCACAAAAACGGGATTTAAAGAATTTAGCAAAGACACAAAATATTCGTTATTTTCGAGCCATTCTTAAGTATTAATGTTGCTAATTGAAATTTCTTGATAGAAGTTAAAACAGCAATTAGCATCACGCCGTTTTCACGTAGGGGTAAACAGAGAGGATGATCAATCAATCAAATCAAATCAAATCAGTTTATTAACTCAAAAGACATTTCAAACAGGAAAATGTTTAAAGCATCTATTAAGTACAGGTCAAATATTATAAAAATACAACATAGTATCAGGAACGCGTTAGAGATGGTTCGACATTAGGAAGACAAGATACTTTCTAAAGTCAAGAGTATTTGGCTCCTAAACGTTCCTTCACTAATATGAAAGACGTCGATCTCCGATGAGACCGCGTTCAGCAGATTAATTGCTCTCCCACCGGTGTCACCAGAGGCAGATTTGTTCTGGTGGCCGGTAGGTAAAACAATCTATGCTGTCGCTGTCGGAGAAATCTATCAGGGACAAAAAGACCAACACCCTCTAGCATAACCGAGTTCTCGAAATATCCCCTGATTAATTTAAAGAAATGGGTAATAAGATGCCCATCTCTTCGAAGCTTTAAGCTTCAAGCATTCCCGTAGGATAGAGCCACCTCAGATATTTTTTCTGAACCCTCTACAGCATAACGGAATATCTCGCCTCGTGAGGACTCCATATCACAGAACCACTTTCGAGTCTGCTCCGAACCAATGCGTTGTATAGTAGGTACTCTGAGCACATTGGGATCTCTGAAAACTCTTCCGGTCGAATGATGAAGCCCAACATCCTCAGTGCAATGTCACAAATCCTCTCAATATGTGCACGAAATGTCAGCCTACTCTCATAGATGATTCCGAGATCCTTCATCGTAGATACGTGTGTTAGTTGCTGGTTGTTCATTGTGTATCTATGATACACAGTTCTCAATTCTTTAGTAAAAGATAGCATAGCGCACTTAGAGACATGATCCGCCATACTACTCTATCCTAACAAACGATTCAAGATTCCTCCACATTTAGACAGCGCATCATAGATGTACGTCGATTCTTTCAACTTCTAACATGACAGAAATTCTGATTACCCTATTTTGCTGACGATAAGACTCATCGGGCCATAAGACGCACCCTAAAATTAATCTATAAATTAACACTAAGCGTGACTCGTTATGGGAATTCCCATTCTTGGTTTGAATGGATAGAATGGATGAGAGTAGAATGGTTAAAAAGTTGTACACAAGCAGCGTGAGTGGAAAAGGAAGCCGAGGACGACCGAGGAAAACATGGCATGCCCAAATTAATCGATTACTAAAAGGCGGCCGCATTCGAAGTCGGAATAATCGACGTGCCTGCATGGTACGATGTATGAATGCAGAGGAAGGCTGAGAGGTATGCCAGGAGAGAGCATTGTGGCGATCCATCCTCTCTGCCTACACCTCCGGGGAAATGGCATGATGGTTAGTTAGTTAGTTAGAATCTTGATTATATAGAATCTGAATTGAATTAAGTCTAGATTTTATAGAATCTGAATTGTATTATATCTGGATTATTTAGAATTTGAATTAAATTGAATCTTTATTATATAAAATCCTGATAATCTAAAATCTTGATAATATTGTATATAATAATGGCAGGACAGAGCATTGTGGCGATTCATCCTCTCTGCCTACACCTCCGGGGAAATAGCGTGATGGTTAGTTAGTTTAGTTAGTTAGTTTTAGTTATTTCGTTTTTCTTTTTAAGAACCCTCACAGATTAAAAATAACTCCCTCACAATTTAAAAATAACATATGATAATTTTATTTTAATAAACGTTAAAAATAAAAAAATTAAATCGAATTTTTTCAACGTGGGGGAACGCATTATCGTATTTGACATAGATTGATATGGTCAAAATAGTTTCGCTTAACGTTTGCTTCACATAACGAGTAAGATTCTGGAACGAATTAATCTCGTTATGAGAGGTTCCCCTGTAGTTATCTTTGTCCTTAGTATTTTAGCTCGTGGATTAAATCAAATTTAAAATGAAATAAACTGCGCTCATGAAGTCGGTATGATTATTATAAAAACTCGTTTCGTTTCAGGTTTACCGCCGTTCGAGTGGTGGGCACGCCCTCCGGATTCTGTGATCCTGAAGATAAATCTTTTCAACGTGACAAACGCGGAGAGATATCTAAACGGACTAGACGAGAAGATTCACATGCAGGAGATCGGACCCATCACCTATCTGTACGTATAAGTCTCCCCTTATTTTAGAAACCAGGCATCCTACAATCTATAAAGTGGCGATACTCCTATAGAAGCCCAGAAGCCCGGCTTCTTCTTCTTCTTCTTCGTCAGCCCTTATCGGTCCACTGCTAGACATAGGCCTCCTCCCTTCCCTTCCACTCGTCTCTATCTCCTGTCAGCCGTAGCCACATTTCCCGCGGCAGCAATGTCGTCGGCCCACCTTTTTTGCGGCCTGCCGACGTTTCTCCTATTCTCCCATGGTCTCCACCTTATTATTTTCCGGGTCCATCTATCCTCACTCTGTCTCGCCACATGACCCGCCCATTGCCACTTCAGTCTCGCTAGTCGTTCCATGATGTCCGTTATTTTTGTTCGGCGTCTAATCTCCTCATTTCTGATTCTATCTCGGAGACTGACGCCGAGCATATGTCTTTCCATGGAACGCTGCGTGACTCTCAATCTTTCTACATTTCTCTTGGTGAGGGTCACAGTTTCTATCCCATACGTCATCACCGGCAGTATGCATGAATCATAAACTTCAAAACCAAAATGCTCTCGAAGCCCGGCTTGCGTAAGAAATTTTGAATCAAAACCCCCAAATCTAAGTATATATATATACTGTTTTTTTTAATTAATTTCTGCTCTTTCTAAAACCTGTCCTCCATCCATCCCATCCCAATTTATTCATTCTTACTTAACATTTTCCCCCCTCCCTCATACACTATCTTCTTCCTGTTTTAGAATTTAGTTTGTTATATATTAGTCCTATTGTGTATTAATGTGTGTTTTATATAATTTTAAAGTGTTTTTTACTAATTTAAGGTGTGCTTTATATAATATTTACTTCTGATTTTATTTAATAATAAAGAGATGTGAGGCCGCGCGGGAGATATATAAGGTTAAAAGAATAGATTAAATGTGGTCTGTCACCCTTTTGATTGATGACAAGAAAAGGCTAAATTAAATTAACATAAGTCCCGGATGGACAAGGAACAGGCCTAGATAGTGCAGCGAGACTGACGAAAGGGCGTCGCTGCGTCTTATAACAGTCTCGGGTGGTGGTGGAAACCTTATATAAACCAACAACCCACCAAATCACCTTCTAACAATGCTCCTATCAGACGTAAAGGGAATAGCCACAAGAGCTGAACCTCTATAAGCCAGAAGAAGGTTTTGATTCAAAATTTCTTACGCAAGCCGGGCTTCTGGGCTTCTATGGGAGTACCGCTGGGCTTCTATAGTATGTAAATAAAAGACAATGTGCGTTATTGTGTGCTAAATTAACTCTGTAAATACTTAACCATTTGTTACCAACATTTATTAATTGTACTCGGACGGTTGTTCTGGTAATACTTTTATTATTTTTCGAGCTCTAGTGAACTTTAAAATTAATAAATTAATTGATAATTTTCGTATTACTGGCGAATAACCTTAATGATCGGACTTAGCGTGTTGTGTTTAGAGTCTATATTTGCTTGTCTATTATATATACTATATAATTTATCCTGCGACTTCTCTTTTATCTTTAATACTTAAATCTTGACTCTCTGTTCTCTACAGAAAACAGGCTTTATGCTGCCTATTTCATATACTAGGGTCATTCATAAAATAAGGTTCCCATATTTGTTTTAAATATACAGCTTTATTGTTTTCCTTGGCATTATACATCATTTTAAAGCTTAAAACTTACTCTATTTTTCTACATAATCGCCGTTTCTGTCTATACATTTTTGCAGACGATGCTCCAACTTTTGTATCCCTAAGTCATACAATTCTGCCACCATTCCTCTGAGAAATCGAATAACCTCTTCCTTGACTTCATCATCAGTATGGAAGCGCATTCCACCCAAGTGTTCCTTTAATTTTGGGAACAAGTGGTAATCACTAGGGGCTAGGTCCGGACTGTAGGGTGGGTGGGGCAAAACAGTCCAGCCAAAATCTGTCGGCAGTTCATGAGTTTGATTTGAGACATGCGGCCGAGCGCTCAACACGTTTCTGCTTGTGGTTTTCTGTGAGCATTCGTGGTACCCACCGCGCACACACCTTTCGATAGCGTAATTTTCCAGTTAAATTTTTGTGAATTGTGGTGTTGGAAGTCCCAAGAATACGAAGAGCAAGTTCGTTAATGGTAATCCTCCGATTCTCAAGCATTATGCTCTCAACTTCGCATCTGGCGGAAACAGCGATAGGAAGCTCCATCTTCGATGGCTGCCAGGCCGACACTGAGGGAAGTAGCGTGGCGGGAGCAGCAGGGATAGAGAGAGAAGGAGTTGATGAGTCAGCCAGTGTTGCCAGATTTCTCCCAGCGCGCCGCTATCTTTATTGACAGCATAGGGAACCTTACTTTACGAATTACCCTCGTATATTATCAAGATATATTATGTTATCAGCATCAAAGGAACTGGCAAAATAAGGACGAATGTGTAGAATGTTCATCTGCGTATGATAGATTGCCGAATGAAATTATAAGAAGTGAATACGGCGCGAATGATAGTGTTATGAAAAAAATAATGAAAGGATCATTAAGATAATTTGGACATATGGAAAGAATGAATGAAGAAAGAATGGTAAAAAATTATATGTTAACTATGTAAATTGAACTAGAAATAGAGAAAGACTGAAAAAAGAATGGCACAATCAAATAAATGAAATATTGAATGTCAGACACGTGAGGAGTCAGAGAAATCGACTTGGGTGACACGATTTATGATTGTTGAGGAATCGAGAGAAATATGTCAGGAAATAAAATTGTAGCAGTCCATTAATTTTACCTACTCCTAGGGGAAGATGGCGTGATGGTTAGTTAATATGATTTTTTGTGAAAATTGAAATAAAATTATAAATGAGTAATTTAAACATTGGATTTATTTCAGAGAGAAATTGGTGCAGTCCAACATAACCTTCAACGAGAACAGTACTCTCTCGTACACGGCCAAGAGATGGGTGGAGTTCTTACCGGAAGAAAATAGACACATTGATATGAACGCAACCATTTGCGTTCCAAATCTCCCAGTTTTGGTAAGATACTTATCAATGCAGTCTCGAAATCTCTGTTCACCATGGTTAGTTAGTTAGTTTTACAACCCAAAACATCTGTTTTCTAGAATTTGTATTATGCGTAAGACCAATAATAACATATCACTTTAAAGCAAGGGTAGACACAGTCATGACAAAACAAGTTTTGAAGACTTCCGAGATGAAGACACAGAGGATGATAGCAGGCAAGACATTGAGAGATCGCGTGTGGAACACCAGAATAAGATAAATATGTGAGGCTGGTGATATTATAAGATGGAGTAGACAGGGAAGGAGCGACTGATGCGGTCATGTCCAAAGAAAGGACACCACCAGACTCCCCTATATTGCACTACATAATCAGCCTCGTGGAAGACCTGCTAAAAGATGAAAAGACAGCTGGGAATCCACCTCACAGGAAGAGCAACCCTCTGGAAAGCAGACCACATAGGTATACAGCAAGGAAGAAGAAGAAGACGTAAATCTCAGGTTTCGCCTATTTAAGGCATTACTAAATGACATAATCAATACTATCAGACAGGGGATACATAATAAAACTTGTATAAAACAGATATTATCTTATTCTTCCTTGTTGTAGACCTATGTGGTATGTTCTTCAGAGTGTTGCTCCTCCTGTGAGGTAGACTCCCAGCTTTCCTTCCATCTTTTAGGAGGTCTTCCACGAGGACGAATCCCGTGAGGACGAATCCACGGCATTTCTTTTGAGAATGCTGGAGCCCAACTCTCTGCAGCTTCGAAGAGATGGTCATCTCATAACCCGTGTCTTTAGATTAATCAGGGGATATTTCAAGATCTCGGACGTGCTGGAGGATATTGGTATTTTTGTTCCTGATGGATATCTCCGACGGCGACAGTTGTTTTACCTACCGGCCACCACAATCAATCTGCCTCTGGGACACCGGTCCGAATAGCAATTAGTCTACTAAACGCGATCTTGGTGCAGACTGAATCCAAGTTATTCCGACGTGTCCGTTCAGATCATCCTTCCACCGTAGTTGCGGTCCCCCTGCACTTCTCTTTGCCGTCCACGGTCTCTAAGTCAGCAGTCTTCTTGTCCACTTTTCATCTGAGCTTCTGGCTACGTGACCTGCCCATTACCATTTTAGAGTCGCCACCCGGTGGATGATGTCAGTGGTCTATGTTTTTTCTCTCACCGTATCGTTTCTGACTCTATCTCTTAGGCTTATTCCTTACATGGCTCTTTCCGTGGCTCTTTGGGTCACTCGTTCTTTATAGATGCCTTAAAAATAAACAGATATGATTTGATTGTCTGATTCAAAATTGTGGTTGCAGGGTTTCATCGCGTACGTGAACGAGAAGGCGCCTTTCTTCAAGTTAGCCTTCAAGCTGATGCTGTGGAATCTGGACAGCCAGCCCTTCAGGAACATGACGATCTACGATTACCTGTGGAACTTCACGGACCCGGTCCTCACGGCTGGCAAGACCTACTTACCTGGAATCGTGCCCATCACCAACGTCGGCATGCTGCAGACCGTAAGAACCTTATTAACCTTCTCTTATCGATGCTGTGTACCTTTGCAATCCATTTGGATCTGAGCACGAAATGTCAATCGACTTTCGTAAGTTATCCCAAGATCTCTGACAGTAGATACACGTTTGAGGCTCTCATTACTCATGGAATATCGATGATATGTAATGCAGTGCGCCCTAGAGAATGACATTATAACACATTTGGATATGTTGAAGTAAATCTGGTTGCGCTTGCTCCAGTCAACAATCCTGTCAATATCGGATTGCAATACAAGAGCTTTGGTGATGCCAGTAGGAAGAGCAATTCGGACGCTGAAATGATTCATAAAAAAAATATTGCAAATTCGGACGGATTCATAAAAAAAATATTGCAAATTCTGGAAAGAAAACTGCCTCACTGACGTCGACATATTTGGATTCCTTCTGATATGTATGATGTTTTGGTCTCATGTTGTTTTGTTTTATTTTATCTTTGTCATACCGTTTTGTGTCCAAATGAGTCGCTTAAATGTTTTATCGTTTGTAATGTCTCATTTGTGTATCATGTATAAATAAATAAATCTTCTTCTTCTTCGATGGCCCAACAGCCCATATCGAGCCTTAGCCTCCAGTATTCTTCGCCTCCAACTCCTCCTGTCCTCCGCTTCGACCCTCCAATCTGACACTCTTAACAATCTTATAATAATCTTCTAATAAATCTTCTAATAAATAAATAAATACACAAAATGGCAGATCAAGTTAAGATTCTTTCTCTAGTGCCGTGTCAGGTCACCTCTAACATTCACGATCACTGTAGCGAAAGCATATCTGTCCTGCGTCAGAGATTCTCTTATATTCCGCATGCATCAACTCCCCGCTGTTCCTATATTTTGGCCATGATTGTCAGCCGAATTTGTAAAAAATCTAAAATCATAAACTTATGTTAGATTAACCTTTCCTTTACGATGCTAAAATAAAAACGCGGGAGACGCGGTGTGATGGGTTGCGAACGTGTCCTGAAATATGGTAAAAGCAAGGTTAAAAGGTCGAAACATTTGAAATTCAGGTATAAATTTGTAACAAAAATGGATCCTTTATATCTCACCATAAGTGGTAACCCTAGTGCTTGACTTCTACAAAAATCGATTTTTCAATAAGATCGACTAACGTCAGGAGGTTAATTTTTTTGGAAGAGATAGTGTATAGATGTCGCTAGCCACACAAAAAATAATTATTAAAATTCCTACTGGAATCATTTAGAAAATATTGAAAGTAGGGTTGGGGCAGGCAACAAAGTGAATGGTGCACTTAAAGTTGTCATCGCAAACAAAAACCTATCCAAAAAAGCTAGAATGGCAGTGCACAATGGTGTTCTCCTACCGACCCTTATGTATGGAAGCGAAGCATGGAACTGGCAAAAGAAGGATGAAAGTAGAATAAATGCAGTCGAAATGAGATCTCTTAGACGATTGTGTGGATACTCTGTGTATGATAGAATGTCGAATGAAAATATAAGAAGTGAATGCGGTGCGAATAATGGTGTCATGAACAAAATAATGAAAGGATCATTAAGATGGTTTGGACATATGGAAAGAATGAATGAAGAAAGAATGGTAAAAAAAAGTATATGTTAATGATGTAAATGGAACCAGAAATAGAGAATATAATAAAAACGTGACACGATCAAATAAATCAAATATTGAATGTCGGGCATGTGAGAAGTCAGAGAAATCGACGCGCGTGCATGACACGATGTTTGAATGTTGAGAAATATGTCAGGAAAGAAAAGTGTGGCAGTCCATTCTTTCTGCCTACCCCTTCGGGGAGACGGCGTGATGGTTAGTTAGTTAGTTTTATCATTTTTAATGCAAAATGGCCTTACGGTATTGGTGGTGCGCCTACGTAGCGGCCACCAGTGGCCTTACGGTATTGAAGTGGTTAATATTGCTCTGTATAATCGTTTCTTGCAGATGTACCTTGAATTCACCGATCGAGTGACAGTGTTTATCGGCACACGCTGGGGTGACCGTAAATTCTTCACCCTTAACAACTTCCAAGGGCGCGAAACCCTTCCAGGGTACGGAACTCCGGGGTCCACGTGCCGAGAGACGGTGAAGGGATCCACCGAAGGTCTGATCTACTCGCAGAGGCTCCAGAGAAATAGCACACTTCTATACTGGAGGAAGTCACTCTGCAAAGTCATAAAACTGAACTATTTGGGTGAGTTATATCTGATAAATATACAGCGGTACATCACGATACTATTTCGGTAAAATACATTAATTTTTAACGTTTATTCAAATAAAATTATATATAATGATTAATTGTATCTCAATAGAGACGAAGATGCAAACTGCCTTCTGGGAACAGAATATGGTGGCCGAGGCGCTTACAGGACTTATGACTGTTGGCACTTTTTTGTGACATTGTGACTGTCGCAATACCGTAAATGAACACTGCCAGAACACAAACGTTGAATACTCTCCTTTTCAAGTCGTTTTTTTCAGTCAGCCCAGCTTAATCCAACTCTTCTATCTGCTCTCTGCTGTCTGGTGGAACTATGTGCTATGAATGTATTAATAGAATATCTAATTGAGGACTTTGCTTCTTGCAGAGGACCAGGAGTACGATGGAGTGCAGGCGATGAGATTCAAGATGCCGACCTCCATATATAATCGCACGCACGACCCGGAGAACCCCGATTGCTTCGCCTCTGAACCTGAACTCGCAAACGGCCTCAGCGACATCTCCAAGTGTTTCTTTAGTGAGTTACATAACCTAACATGTCATTTTTAACTTAGAACTCTGTATAACTCCTTAGTCAGAAGCAGACTCGAGGGAGGTGCCGTGATATGGAGTCCTCATGAGGCTCAGTATTCTCTCACGTTGGAGAGGGTTCAAAAGAAATTCTTGAGAGCCCTCTACATGAGAGAGTACGGGGTATATCCTTGGCTCTATCCAACGGCATTTCTCTTGGGGATGCTGGGGTATAACTCCATCGAACTGAGGAGGGAAGGAATAATATCAACACATTTTTTCAAACTGATTCGGGGCTCTATTGAGAACCCCTATGTTCTGGAGCAAATAGGTATTTTTGTTCCTGATAACTACCTGCGACAACGCCGACATCAAATGTTCTTTACTTCGTCACGCAGAACCAACCTGCCTTTGGTGATGCCAGTAGGAAGAGCAATTCGGACGCTGAATCTAATCATCTCGGATTTGGACATTTTCAGTGTCAGTGAGGCAGTATTCATAAAACAAATATTGCAAACTCTGGAAAGAGTACTGCCTCACTGACGTCGACATATTTGGATTCCTTCTGATATGTATGATTTTTTTGGTCTCATGTTGTTTTGTTTTATTTTATCTTTGTAATACCGTTTTGTGTCCAAATGAGTCGCCTAAATGTTTTATCGTTTGTAATGTCTCATTTGTGTATAATGTATAAATAAATAAATAATAAATCTCCCGACCTAACCATACCTAAAAAGTATTGTCAACAATGTACTAAAAAATAATGCAATCTGCATATTTTTAAAGTGGTTTTCGTTCATTGATATATCTAAATGTAATTTGGTGCACACAATCTTTAACACTTTGAAAAATATACGTTTTAACAAACAACCTTGAAGTTAGGTTAGGAAGTGTTCAATCAAATAATATATTTTAATGTCAAAACCTATTTTTTTCAAATAGTTAACCATTTTTGTAAAAAAAATCTTTTTAAAATGCACATTTAATTAAAATCCACTAATGTTTGTGTCTTCGACCGGTTTCGGCAGCTCGCTGCCATTTTCTTGTGATAAATCTCCAGAAGATGGCAGCAAGCTGTCGAAACCGGTCGAAGATACAAACAATTTGACTTAATATTTGAATTTTGACTTAATATACATTTTAAAATTTCGTTATTTTCAATGAAACACCTGTAAAACAATTATTTTTCGAATCACCGAGTATATGAGCAGCCAAACGCGTGCGCTCCGCTTCACGTCTCGGAACACACTGACCGTTCGGCGCATTTGACCCGGAAACCAATCAGATTCCAAATATCGCAAACACTTATATAATAATATTTGTGAAATGTATACTTATCTCTGTATACGAATCCTGGATAACCCAACCAATGACAGGTCATAAGTCCTGTAAACACCTTGATCATCCATATTCATTTTCCAGTTTGTTTCTTCGTCTCTATTGAGATACAATTAAAAATTTAAATTAAACACCCACAGGTGAAAATCCAGGATTCGTATACAGAGATAAGTATACATTTCACAAATATTTGTAAATATTCTGGTCAATTCTTTGGCGTATAAAATAGGAGTGATACTCCAGGCGACTTCTAAAACAGTGCGCTAGGAGGCGGTAGCCTCTTCGCATTGTGTTAATAAAGTAGTTTGCTAAATGCTAAACAATCATTCTTCATAGATGGCGTTAGTGGGTGGATTGTATAGATTAATCTTAAAAAAATTAATTAGTACAATCAAATCTACATAGATGGCTAACTGGAACTGACACGTGAAGATAGGTATGGATTTGGAGTATATATACAACTTCCAAAAATGTATCATGCATGATCATAATAACAATGGTGGAATGGGGAATGTTGTAATTACATAAAGCGTGCGCTTAACCCAACCAATGACAGGTCATAAGTCCTGTAAACACCTTGATCATCCATATTCAGTTTCCAGTTTGTTTCTTCGTCTCTATTGAGATACAATTAAAAATTTAACTTATAAAGGGTGATTTTTTAACTATTTTGTTTTTGGCATCACTGGTTTTGACAGCTCACGAAAGTTTCGTGTTTTGTGTCTATGTCAAACATCTTCAGTTTGGTCTATAATTTAACCATGAATAGTCTTACAAACGAACAACGCTTGCAACTCGTTGAATTTTATTATCAAAATGCGTGCTCTGTTAAGAAAGTTCATCGCGCGCTTCTTCCATTTTATGGTCAGTTTAATCGACCCACTGAAGCGGCTATTCGGGCTATTGTGACTAAATTTCGCACCAAATTTACATTGTTGGACATTAAACCACCAACACGCTTACGTACAGTGCGAACTGAAGAAAATATCGCAGCTGTATCGGCCAGTCTTAGTGATGACCATCAATTATCGGTTTGGCGCCGTTTGCAGCAATTGGGCCTCTGTTACTCAACAACGTGGAAAATTTTGCGGAAGAATTTAGGTGTGAAGCCTTACAAAATACAGCTGGTCAAAGAATTGAAGGCGAACGACCTACCACAACGCAGAATTTTTGGTGAATGGGCTCTTGAAAAGTTGGCGGAAGATTCACTTTTTTATCGAAAAATTGTGTTCAGCGACGAAGCTCATTTTTGGCTGAATGGATAAGTAAATAAGCAGAATTGTCGATTTTGGAGTGAAGATCAGCCAGAAGCATTGCAAGAGCTACCAATGTATCCAGAAAAAGTTACTGTTTGGTGCGGATTATGGGCTGGTGGCATCATTGGACCGTACTTCTTCAAAGATGATGCGAATCGCAATGTAACTGTTAATGGTGAGCGCTACCGTGAAATGATATCCAACTTTTTTTTGCCCAAAATGGAAGAACTTGACTTGCATGACATGTGGTTTCAACAAGACGGTGCCACATGCCACACAGCACGCGAAACAATGAACCAATTGAGAGGCGAGTTCGGTGAACAGTTTATTTCACGTTTGGAATCGGTCAATTGGCCGCCTAGATCGTGCGATTTAACGCCTTTAGATTATTTTTTGTTGGGCTATGGTAAGGCTCATGTCTATACTAACAAGCCATCTTCGATTGACGCATTGGAAGACAACATTGAAGCATTTATTCGTAAGATACCGGCCGAAATGTTGGAAAGTGTATGGCAAAATTGGACTAAGCGGATAGACCATTTGAGGCGCAGCCGCGGTCAACATTTGAATGAAATAATCTTCAAACATTAAATTATATGGACCGTACTATCGATTCAAATAAAGATTTCATGCATTTTTCTGAATTTTATGTGTTTTTTTTTTTAAAAGTTTCCGATAGCTATTAAAAAATCACCCTTTATAATATATTAGATCTTCGGTTTGTGAATGAACTCTACATTTCGTGATGTCTGCCATTTTTTGACGCACATTTTCTTTTAAATGCGCTAGGGAAGTTGGTTTATTGGCGCAAACATAATATTTGAGATAGCCACACAGAAAAAGTCCACATGGGTTTAATCGGGACTGCGTGGAAGCCAATTTATGTCACCTCTCCTGGAGATCAACTTGTGGCAGAAACGTATTGGACGTGTGTGACGTTGTTCCGTCCTGCTGGAACCATGCTCTTTGGATATAGTCTTGAAATGTTTGCAGTTCAGCCACCAAGAAGTCGTCTAACATCTCTACATAACGCCCTGAATTCAAATAAACTTTCTTTAAAGACACCTTGTATTTAACTACATTTTAAATTGTTCCAGATTTCCCCATGGCTCTTTCATTACCTCACTTTCACCTGACGGATACTTCTGTGTCTTCTAAAATAGATGGAATGAAACCAGACCCAGAGTTACACGAATCCTACGCCATAGTCGAACCTGTAAGAAGCTTTTGTCAACTAACCTCGAATTTAACAAGTTTTAATAGATAAAGTATGAAAGGGCTGAAAGGGTTGGATGTAGGTGCAAAAATGAGCGGAGTGTCAGTAAGCTGTCTCTTGTATGCGGATGACGCTGTCCTACTTGTAGACAACGAGCATGAACTACAAGTCCTGGTGAATAGTATGTATGAGGTATGCATGCGAAATGATCTGATGATGAATGTTAATAAGTCCAAGGTAATGATTTTTGAAAAAGAAGGAAGCAATGACAGTCTGCAACATTAGCGTGAATGGTGAAAATTCTATAGCAAGTAGATGAGTTCGTGTATTTGGGTAACATGTTTACAGTGGAGAGGGATATTGAAAGAAGGGTTGGAGTAGGCAACAAAGTGAATGGTGCACTTAAAGTTGTCATCGCAAACAAAAACCTATCCAATAAATCTAAAATGGCAGTGCACAATGGTGTTCTTGTACCGACCCTTATGTATGGAAGCGTAGCATGGAACTTGCAAAAGAAGGATGAAATTTTGAATAAAATAAGTAGAAATGAGATCTCTTAGACGAATGTGTGGATAGGTACTCTGTGTATGATAGAGTGTCGAATGAAAATATAAGAAGTGAATGCGGTGCGAATGGTGGTGTTATGAACAAAATAATGAATGAATCATTAAGATGGTTTGGACACATGGAAAGAATGAATGGTTGAAAAATTATATGTTAACGATATAAATGGAACTAGAAATAGAGGAAGACCGAGGAAAACGTGGCACGATCAAATCAATCAAATATTGAATGTCGGTCACGTGAGGAGTCAGAGAAATCGACGTGCGTGCATGACAAGATGTATGAATGTAGAGGAAGCGAGAGAAGTATGTCAAGACAGGACAGTGTGGCATTCCATTCTTTCTGCCTATCTCTCCGGGGAGACGGTGTGATGGTTAGTTAGCTATTTTTATTTTGATGAGTTTAAAAAAATTCCTACCGGATAGGTTAACGGGAACATTGATTTAGACTAATACACTTCAAGATGTGTTAATTAATATAAAAAAAATTTGATTCCAGATTTCTGGAATACCTCTGGAGTCTCGGGCGAGGTCACAGAACAATCTGATAATCGGAGATTTGAGTGGATTCAGTCCAATATTCAAGAGATTCAGTAATCTAGCAATTCCAATTTTCTGGGCGGAGTATGTAAGTACACTTTTATTTTTATTATTATTATTCTTAGTATTAGACCTATGTGGTCTGTTTTCTTGAGGGTTGCTCCTCTTCCTCAGCCTATTCCCGTCCACTCCTCGACAAAGGCGAGGAGGCCTTTGTTGCGCCGAAGAAAAAAAATACCATAGACAACCAGAGAAATCAAGACCCTGTACGCGTCTAGACCGACTATAGTAAGACCTCTAGGAAGGGCTAGACAGCGCCTAATGGACAATGTTCTAAGCTGATCTGGCTAGGTTGGGCGAATCGGACTGTTGGGAGCAAAAGGCGCAGGATCGAGGAGCTTTTAGGAAAATCACCAAGGAGACTAAAACTCTTCAAAGTTTGTACATTCAAAGGAAGTAAGAAAGTAATCGACAACCAATTACTTGAAAAATATTCCCCGTTTTTTATGTGTTGACGATTTTCGTAGTCGAGTGCCTAGTACTTTGACTGCCACCCCGTAGGTCCCGGGTTCGATTCCCAGCGTAATTGTCACACTGTCCTTGGTCTAGTGTAAAATTATTCTCTTCTACTTCTTCCTCAGCTAATCCCGTCCTCTCCTCGACAAAGGCTTCCTCCATTCGCTTCCATGTCACTCTGTCCTGTGCAGACTGCATCCAGGTTATTCCGACATGTCTGTTCAGATCATCCTTCCACCGTAGTTGCGGTCGCCCTGCACTTATCTTCGCCGTCCACGGTCTCCAAGTCAGCAGTCTTCTTGTCCACTTTTCATCTGAGCTTCTGGCTACGTGACCTGCCCATTGCCATTTTAGAGTCGCCACCCGGTGGATGATGTCAGTGAACTTTGTTTTTTCTCTCACCGTATCGTTTCTTAGGCTTATTCCTAACATGGCTCTTTCCATGGCTCTTTGGGTCACTCGTAGTTTCTCGACACTTTGTTTGGACAATGTAACAGTTTCAAGACCATAAGTACCAACTGGCAGAACGCAGGCTTCATAGACTTTTCGTTTCAGGTTGATCGATTAGATTAGACCAGATTAATTTTTAAATTTAAATTATTGTATCTAATTTTAAATGCGTTTTTTTTTTTAATATTAGTCTTTCCTTGTTTAGTTTTTATTATATATTTACATCTGAAGATGGAGGTATCCTCCGAAACATGACGTGTTTTTTAATATTTTGTGGATTAAAACAAAGTTTTTTTCAATTTCCTAAATGTATTTCTATGGAGTTCCACAGTGTTAATGCCTTAGCTTTCAATAACTTACAAAATATTTATTTTCTCTCTCTTCTTTTTAGAGTCAGAGGCCTCTTCCCGGATACATTTGGGCGATGATAATAGCGATCGCGAAGGTTTTGCCCATCGCGCAGGCCGTTCTCAGCGCCATCTTGATTCTCGCGGGACTGTTGCTTGTGTACAAGTTCTGCAAGGTCCAGTGCTACCAGAAGTCATTCAAGAAGCAGAGGCAGCTCAACAACCTAGCCAAGAACGCCATCTTCAATTATGAACACGAAAAAAAACACGTTTCTAATTCTCTAAAGCGACCATCCAAATATTAATTTATTTTATTTTAAATGTGATGTGTAGATAATTTTTAGTAGTCATAAGTAAATTTTAATGCAGCAACTGAAACATTCAATCTTTTTACTTATTCTTCTTCTTCTTCTTAAGTGCCCTGTCGGGTCCCCGAACCTGTCCACCTAATATTTATATTAAGAAGATGTACTTCTCTCGCTGATTGCAACCACTTCCTTTATTTTACTACTGTCCCTCGGTCAGCAATCCACTTTGATCTTTCTCCAGCTGCACTAAATGATACTTCAGGTTGTGCGTAATATGCCCTAGGTATGCATACTATGCCCTGGGTATGCGTAATATGCCCTAGGTATGCATAATATGCCCTGGGTATGCGTAATATGCCCTGAGATGCGTAATATGCCCTGGGTAGGCAAAACATGCCCTGGGTATTCATAATATTATGCCCTAGGTATACATAATATGCCCTAAATATGCATGATATGCCCTGGGTATGCATGATATACCCTGGGTATGCGTAATATGCCCTAAGTATGCAAAATATGACCTATGTATGTATAATTTGTCCTAGGTATGCCAAATTCTCCCTATATATGCAAAATATACCCTAGGTATGCATAATATGTCCTAAGTATGCAAAATATCCCCTAGGTATTCATAATATACTCCAAGTGTTCATAAAATATATATCCGGTATAGTTCTTCTCTTTGTGCGATTTTTTCTTCTGCGGATTTATGTATTTAAAGAAAAACAATGTACAATTTGAAATTAGATGTTTATTTGGGATTTATATAGACCATTCTGGAAATCTAAAGTCAAGGCATAGGACATCAAAATACGTGTGTCGAATATCCGAGGATAATTAAAAATGTGTTAATTAATATTATTATATATTATAATAGTTAAATTGCTCAATATCTCACAGGTAAACATATTTTTTATTCACTTTTTACTTATGGTTGCCGACCAATGTGAAAATGAAACAATACTACCTGTATTTCTGTGAGATACATTTATTTGCGTTTTTATCTATGGTTTATTTTTATGTGTTTTAAAAAATATTTTATACAATTATTATTTGAAAACGTTTTCTATATTCTTTGGCTTGTTCCTATTATTAGGCTGGCCTGTCTTGGCCAACTATCCCTCCAATCATTTGTTTAATTTATTTAAATTAAATTGTTTTACAACGAATATTATTTAACAACGAATATTGTTTTAATCAATTTATATATTTTAGAATTCTATGCAGTATATACTTTTTTATTGATTTTCTATTGTAATGTCATATGATTTTATATTGTAATGTCATATGATTTTATATAGTAATGTCATATGATTTTATATTGTAATGTCATATGACTTTATATTGTAATGTCAAATGATTTTATATAGTAATGTCATATGATTTTATATTGTAATGTCATATGATTATATATTGTAATGTCATATGAATTTATATTGTAATGTCGTATGATTTTATGTAGTAATGTCATATGATTTTATAGAGTAAAGTCATATGATATATTGTAATGTCATATGATTTTATATTGTAATGTCATATGATTTTATATTGTAATGTCATATGATTTTATATAGTGATGTCATATGATTTTATAAAGTAATGTCATATGATTTTATAAAGTAATGTCATATGATTTTATAAAGTAATGTCATACGATTTTCTATTGTACTTAAATTCGTACGATTTTTGGTTGTAATGTCATATGATAATGTTTTATTGTAATTTTATATGGTTTTTATGTTATTTTTGGGAAAAAAATATGTAAATATTAAAGAAATTCCAAAATTGTAAATTTCCAATATTTTTTATAATATATTTTATAATATTCTTGCCTTGAAAAGTAATCTGTGATTAGGTAATTACATTTAATTAATACGTACCGTAAGATATAAGTAGTCAATATATCAATATAGATAAAATATTTTTTATATAAATGTAATTTAAAGATTGTATGCATTCTATTAAAAAAATAGTCAGTATTTATTTTTAATAAAATACATTTATTTGAAATAGTTTAGAAAAAAATGTATAATATAATCAAATAAAAAAATATTTAATAATGATCTGCTGGTTTTATTTTACCATATTTCAACTAAAAAAAATAACTAACTAACCATCACGCCGTCTCCCCGAAAGGGTAGGCAGAAAGAATGGACTGTTATGTTTCTTCTCGCCCCGCGGGAGATACGGTGTGATGGATTAATACGAATTAAAACTTCCGTTTTAAAGAAGTTTTAACATGTCCCGCCTTCCTAAAGCATTATCAAAGGTTCATCATTCCATGATGTCTAGAAAAAATTTGGTTTTCATTTGTATTAATTATTTAATATAGAGATTTACAATTCTGTTAAAGAAACAATAAATATTCTACCCAGTTTGAGAAATTATCACTGCATTGATTAAAACATAGGGAATGCATAAATGAAGAAAGAATTGTTAAGAAAGTGTATTCAAGCGATGTGAATGCATAACGGAGTCAATAAAGAACCAAAAAAACAACTTATATATTTTTTTAATGGTCAGCCATGTCAAAAATCTAAAGAATCGACGTGCTTATATGACTTGCTGCATGAATGCGAAGGAATTGGAGAGGTGTGTCAGGATAGAATAGGATAAAATATTTGAACAAATTTAATTATTAAGAATAAAACTCTGTTCTTTACACTACTCGAAATATTCAGCGTTAAGTCAAAGCAATAAAAATAATAATAATAATAATTTAGCCTGATTATTTTTTGAGTCCTCATTGTACAACTTCATTATCTACCCCACAAATTATATTGAATTGCAGGTGCTTACTTATTCTGGTCAAAATAGAAACTAAGCCCGCAGACACTGTAATTATCCAAGTATACATGCCAACATCTAATCATAGTGACGAAGAGGTGGAGGAGGTATACAGTGCGCTGGATAAACTTATATTAGAGATAAAGGCAGGTGAAAATCTGATTCTCCTAGGAGATTGGAATGCTGTTGTAGGAGAAGGGGGTGAAGGAACTTGCGTTGGGCCCTTTGGGCTAGGTGCAAGAAATGACAGAGGAAATAGATTGACAGAATTCTGCGAAAAACACAAATTAGTGATAGCAAACACTTGTTTTCAACACCACGCAAGACAACGATACACCTGGAAATTCCCTGGAGACCGACAAAAACTGCAAATAGATTATATAATGGTTAGATATATTTTTAAAAACCAAATAATATACTGTAGAAGTTATTCCAGCCCAGATATAAATAGTGACCATAATAATATATGGTAATGGCCAAAAGTCTCTTAAAACTGAAAAAATTAAAAAAGAGAAATAATTTCAAATGGGATACAAAAGTATTAAAGATAAGAGTGCAACCTAATGGAAGAGATAAAGACGAAGATTAAAACTACGGCAGAGGAAACTATAGGCAAGGAAAGACCCCAAGCAAGGAAGGAATGGATAACCGATGAAATTTTAAGTATGATAAAGGATAGGAGAACTCAAAAATGAGAAAAGAGCTGAATTGAATGAAAAGAGAAAATTGCTGCAAACCATTCCCAGGATTGGAACCAGAGAGAAAGAGGTACTTAACTACAAAATTAAAATTAAACGAAGTTGGTAACACTGGAATTTAACATGGCTGCCACACTTTATTATTCATTATTATGTCAATAGCGGACCTGTCAAAGCGTTAGTTCACTAGAGTGTTTTACCATTGCGTAGCACAAACAGATACCGTTCTCGTAATTTATAACTACATTAAATCTAGAGGAATATAATTGAATACAGAATTTGAAACAATGAGCGCCGCTGCAGAACCTCTGACGCTCGCGAGGGACATCAAGAGATCGATCGAACTGCTAGAAAAACTGCAGCAAAGCGGCGAAGTTCCTGCTACGAAGCTGGCAGCGCTGCAAAAAGTCTTGCAAAGCGACTTTTTAAATGCTGTAAGAGAAGTGTACGAGCATGTGTACGAAACCGTGGACATTCAAGGCTCCGCGGACATACGCGCTTCAGCTACGGCTAAAGCTACCGTAGCGGCCTTCGCGGCGTCCGAGGGGCACGCGCATCCCAGGGTTGTGGAGCTGCCCAAGACGGAGGAAGGCTTAGGGTTCAACGTGATGGGCGGGAAAGAACAGAACAGTCCTATTTACATTTCTCGCATCATCCCCGGAGGTGTGGCGGACAGGCATGGAGGGTTAAAGCGCGGCGATCAGCTACTCTCCGTGAACGGCGTGTCTGTTGAAGGCGAGAACCACGAGAGAGCGGTGGAGCTGCTGAAGCAAGCTGCAGGCTCCGTGAAGCTGGTGGTGCGCTACACGCCGAAGGTTCTGGAAGAAATGGAGATGAGATTTGACAAGCAGCGCGCGGCTCGAAGGCGTCACAATTACCAATAAGTTATTTTGTTTTACTTCCATAATTACCATTTCATCTTTTTTTTAAGTTTCAATCTTAGGGATTGGCTTGCAGTGAATGTGACATCTTTACCGGTTAATAATTGTTTCTTGAACAATGATGTAAAACTCCATATTGAATCTTCTTTCTGTGTCTTGTCAGGTCTCCCTAATGGTGACTATCACCCTTGAGTAGGCCTCATAGTGATGACCTGGGGAAAAATATCCAGAGTGGTATCCCCTTGCCTTCTCTGGAGGATTTTCTGTCGGGGTTGCCTTCCCTTAGCTGGGTGTATCCAGTTTTATGGCGCTGGAAGCTCGCCATTCGTCCTCTCTCTATCTGCTATAGCACTAAGTAATATGTGCCACATTGCCCGGGGTTCGTGGGGTCTTTAAAAGACCTCTCGTGGACGCTAGAGAGTTGGACTTGATAGTAGGTGTTGCTGTTGTAAATGCAACATGGCGCCTTACGACATTTTGTAGAGGTTTATTTTCCAGCAAAACATACCCCATCGTAGCCCTACTACCCTTTTGAACCCCTAATTAATACTAATGAAAACGTCTGTTTCATACAAGTTTTATTATATTTTATGGGAATGGCGTGTTTCGCTTAACTAAGCCATTATTTCTTCAAGAAAGAAGACAGCCGAAGAATCCAGTTGGATTAGGCTCCCTTTTCAAATCAAATCAGCTTATTTTCTCAAAAGATATTACAAAAACAATTATACTTTAAGGCATTTATTTATTATTCTGATGACTTGTATTTTAAGTGCGCCGTTTTGTAAAATCAATTACTCCAAGTTGTGTAATCTACTGTTAGATTCAATATCTTTTCTTGCGCCCGCACTAGGAAATGACTGACCGAACAGTGCAGTCTCCAGAAGTTTCTTAAATTTAACGTCACTATCCTCATACTTAATACTAACATGGAGGCTATTCCACGCCAATGGACCCGCAACGCTGAAAGCACGATCATAGAAACTTGCTTTATTGGCTCTGACTGGAATTGTTATGTTGTTTGCACTTGTTTCTACTGATCGGAGTGAACGTTGCCTTTCAGTTGGCATGGGTGTCACGCAGAGGTCCGATATATACGCTGGCGCTCTCTGGTGTCGAGCTTTAACACTGTCAAACACAATTTATATTTTACTCGCTCTCGGATTTTAAGCCAGTGAAGGTCCTTCAGGAGCGGCGTGATATGACTGTATTTTTATTGCCCCATAATCAACCGGGCAGCAGCATTGAATACACTTTGAATTCTGCTTAATTGATTATTCGTTGAAAGACGTCGATCTCCGAAGCGATCATTGTTCATAAGTTTGATTTCTCTCCCCACCGACATCACCAGAGGCAGGTTGGTTCTGCATGCTGGGAGATAAAACAGTCTGTGCTGACGCTGTCAAAGATAACCATCTGGAACAATAAAGATGGATAGCCTCCAAGATAACAGAGTTCTCAAAGAATCCCCTGATAAGTCTAAAGAAATATATATTTTAATAATATAAATAATATGCTGCCGAGGTATTTAAATATCTATACCCTACTATCAGTTTTTTTAATGTTACAAACATATTTATAGTTTAAGGCATCTATTTGAGAAAGGGTAAAGTACCGGGAACGCATGAGAGATGGCTCCACTTTAGGAATACAAGAAACTCTCTAGAGTCAAGAGTATTTGTCTTCTGAACGCACTTTCACTAATATGAAAGACGTCAATCTCCGAGATAATCTTGTTCATCACTTAATATATATTCTAAATGGTAAATTAATTATGTTGCATATTTGTTTGTATATGTTATATTTTAAGTTAAATTTAGTTTTAGCCACATAAGAGTATTATTTTCTAACTAGCATTAGAGTTTACAAGTAATTTTAGTATGTTCAAATACAGTCCCAGTATGACAATTTCAAAATGTATTTTTTTTCTTTTGCGTTTTAATGAAATTAGACATACACTTGTCCATATACAGATTGAACAACCATGGAGACATCACGCAGCCCTGCTTAACACCCTTTGTGATATCAAACCAAGGTGTGATGTCCCCATCACCACTTCAAGCTCACTGAGCAGGTGCCTTCCTCCTTCGATTCTTTGAAGAACCTCCTCATTTGTGATGTGGTCTCTCCAGGAAATTCCTAATAGTATTCTATAGGACCACATCTCAAAAGCCTCTAGTCTCCGTTTATCTCTTTCGGATAGGCACCATGTCTCGCAGCCGTACATCAAGATACTGCATACATAGGTCTTGATGAGGAGTATTCTCAGTTTTGGGTCTATATTATTTGATTCTATTATTTTCGACCTTTTATTAAATGCAAGCCTAGCCTGATGTCTCTGGAGCATTAGGGTTTTAATAAAGGGTTAAGGTATGAAGGGAGTCTTTTGTAAAAATACATTATCATGTTTTTTATGTATTTTATCATTGAGATTCCCTATTCCAGGTCCAGTTGTGTAATCCTGGTCCATGATAACCCTCCAATATCTAGCATGTCACTTCCTGCCAAAAAACATTTTTTATTTGACATTCATTCATTCATTTCTCGGCGCTACATCCCGGTGTGGGACTTCTGTCTCTGGCCATCTCTCTCCATTCCCCAGCTCCTTCCATTTTCTCCCAATCTTCTTCCACGCAATCCGCCCATATTTTCCTCGGTCTGCCTCTTGGTCTCTTTTCGCGGGGCACCCATCTGGATATACTCGTAATTTGTGGTGTTCTACCCTCTGGAATTCTTTCCACATGGCCAGCCCACCGTAGGCGTTGAGACTTACAGAATCTAACTACTGTTTCATGGTTAATTAGTTCTTCAGTTTATTTGACATGCAGAACCTAAATTATTCACTTCAATTAATTATTATATTTATTATAAATAAACAAAAGATATTTGTACAAAATGTATTTATTTCTAATTCTTACATACATGATAAATTTTGATTGTAATAAAATATGTTTTATTATATTATGTATAGCATTTTATATTTTAAAAATGTTAATATGTGCAAAAAAAGATCCATGAAACGCTGTTAACTTATTTTGCGGACGCCATATTAAATTGTATTCTTGAATATTCTATGAAATATGCATTTAAATTTGTATTGATTAAATATTGAACATTTTAAATCATGGGGCACTTTTAATAGATTTTATTTGATTTATTAAATAAATTATTCTTCATGTTAAATCGCTTGTTTTATTTCATAATTTTACAGGAGTTTTTTTTAAATATTTTTTTATTATATACAAAACCTGCGTAAGGCCTATACTGACATATGGTATTGAAACCAGAGCAGATACCACAAGAACGAAGGCTAAAATGCAAGTGGCAGAGATGCGGACGCTGAGGACAATAGCAGGAAAGACTCTTTGAGATAGGTTGAGGAACACAGCTATCTGCAAGGTGCAAGATATCGTAAGATGGGGCAGACAAGGCTGACGATATTGGAATGGGCATTGGTGGGACAAAGGTCTAAAAGGGGAAGAAGAAGAAGGTGAGAAAATTTGTGTGTTTCTTGATAAAATATTAAGTACATATTTGTGAGGTTGAGTGTAGGCTGTGCCGGAGGTCCCCAACCTTTTCAGAACCACTACCCCTTAATTCATGTAATAGTTTCACCAAATCAAATGTATCAGAAATGATTATATTTAGAAAGTTTGGAAAGGGTCACTAAGATGGTTGGGATATATGGAACGAATGGATGAGGGAAGACTGGTCATAAAGATATATACAAATAGTGTGAATGGAAAAAGAAGACATGGCATGACCATATTAATCAAATACTGAAAGGCGGCCATGTTCGAAGCAGGAACAATCGACGAGCGTGCACGTCACGGTGTGAGAATGAAAAGAGGTGCGAGACTTATGTCAGGATAGAAAAGTGTGGGGGTCCATCCTCTCTGCCTACCCCTCCGAGAATTGATGATTAGTTAGTTAGTTAGTTCCTAAATTGTTTATTTATATAAAATACCTCTGGGCCCACAGACTCCATGAAAAGTCCCAATGCCCACTGGGGGGTAGAACCACTCCCATTGGGAACCTATGGACTATATCTTTTATTAGAAAAACGGTGAGTTGTATTACTTATTCAAACTATTGTACTAACATTTGGTACAGGTTCTTTCTCTATATTAAAAAGTTTGTAATATTATAATCACGTGATGAGCAAGAGAAATTGACGTACTAGCATTACACAATGTATGAATGTGGAGAAAGTGAGAGTAGTATGTCAGGAAAGAAAAATGTGGCTGTTTATTCTTTCTGTCTACCCCTTCAAGGAGACGGAGTGATGATTATTTAGTTTTAGTTTGTATATTGCGCAAATAATTCAAAATTACCCCACTAAAATGTGACAGTTCGTTGGTACTATTTTACGCTTTTTATGACTAACTTCATTCGTGTCTCGTTCCGTGACATGTTTTCGCAATTTGTGAGTTGGCACGCGTGAAATGTCCGGCCGTTCGGCTGACGTGTTAAGTTGCAATATTTTCGGTGCCGAATCTGTCATAATTTCAGTTCTAGAGTAAACAAGATGAATTCCTTCAGACGCGACAAAAAGGAGGAAGAGGAAGGCGTAGGGAACCCTTTCCAGAACATCGAGAAGACGAGCGTCCTGCAGGAAGCGCGGTACTTCAACGAGACGCCTGTCAATCACAGAAAATGCACCCTAATTCTGACGAAAATACTGTATCTCCTCAATCAGGGAGAGGTGCTGAGCACCCAGGAAGCCACGGAGGCGTTCTTCGCGATGACAAAACTGTTCCAATCGAAGGACGTTATCCTAAGAAGGATGGTTTACTTGGGAATCAAGGAGCTCAGCTCCATTGCGGATGATGTCATCATAGTCACGTCTTCGCTGACCAAGGATATGACGGGCCACGAAGATCTGTACAGGGCTGCCGCGATCAGGGCGCTCTGCAGCATCACGGACAGCACTATGATGCAGTCCATCGAGAGATACATGAAGCAAGCGATTGTTGACAGGAATCCCGCTGTCAGCAGCGCGGCGCTGGTGTCTGCGCTGCATCTCACTTCCACTTCCAATGATTTAGTGCGGCGTTGGGCAAACGAAGCTCAAGTTAGTATATTTCTGCACAATTACCCTTCAATTTCATCATTAAAAAGTGACAACTTGACAATGTAAATATGTGCAATTATCTTACTCAATTCTTATTTTAAATCGACATTATTTATCACACATTGTGGGGCTAAATACATTTGCAATAAAATAAATGGTCTCCAACTACAGATAGCTCTAATGTGTAAAGGCAACAAGCCGTAACTTAAGTTGCGGCTGTTTGGCGTAACACGGCTCAAAGCATTCTTATAACTGGCCTCTATCATATACAATCACAGATCTTTCTCTATCTCTTTCCTTTACTGAGATATTCACTATCCCAATAGCCGCAAAATTGTATTCATTTGATACATGTTTTGGCAAAAAGCATCATTTTAAGTTGCTGATTTTTTCCACGGCACAGCCAAAACTTGCAGCCTTTTGCTGCGACACAATCTGTATCCTGGCAAATGACAGCAACTTAAATTGCGGCCCATTACCAAATTATTTGTGCGACGGTCTAGCTAATATGTGGCGGCAAAACACATTTTCTTTAATAATATGAAGCTTACTATACTGTTATGGCAAAAACACGTCTTAATCGTTTCTAAGAACTGTATTCTTACTTTTAAAACTTAGTTTGCATAAGAAAACTTATTTTAAATGATAAAATATAGCAAAAAACAAAATAAAACTATAAACCCGTTTATCTCAAAACTACTATTTTTAACTTGCGGCTATTTGCCTTTGCACATTAGAGCTGTATTAACATCTCAGACGGAAAAATGGAGAAAGACATTGAACGAAAGGTTGGTGCTGGGAATAAAATAAATGGGGCACTCAAAGTCATTACTGCAAATAGAAATATATCCACAGAAGCAAAGATGGCAGTACACAATGGAGTTCTAGTGCCAACCCTCATGTATGGAAGTGAATCTTGGAGCTGGCAAAAGAAGGATGAATGCCGTAGAAATGAGATCACTAAGAAGAATGTGCAGAAAACGTTAGAAATATGAAAGAAATGTAAGGCAGATCCCTGAGATGGTTTGGACATATGGAACGAATGGATGAGAGTAGAATGGTTAAAAAGTTGTACACAAGCAGCGTGAGTGGAAAAAAAAGCCGAGGACGACTGACGAAAACATGGCATGATCAAATTAATCAATTACTAAAAGGCGGTCGGTCACATTCGAAGTCGGAATAATCGACGTGCGTGCATGGTACGATGTATGAATGTAGAGGAGCCCTAGAGGTATGCCAGGACAGAGCATTGTGGCGATCCATCCTCTCTGCCTACCCCTCCGGAGAAATGGCGTGATGGTTAGTTAGTTAATTTAGTTAGTTAGACAGATGGTCATATTACATACAATTTAGTATGGGATTTCATTAGTAAGTAAAAACATCTGTAAGATTCATTCAAATATCATAAGCAAATAAATGTAGTCTGTTCTTTTTTTTCTTTTTGCGTCTGATTGTAGATCTTGCGATCTCTTTATGCGGGATATCAATTTTCTTCCTGTGATGAAGACGACCAGTCTTCTCTCCATCTCTTTGGTGGTTGACGGCCCTCTGGAGGTCTTAGGAATTCTTGCTGGATCCATTCTCTCGATGTGGTGCCTCCGGAATCGTCTTCTGTGCCTACTCCATCTCACTATGTCTTCAATTTTGCAGAATTTGCAAATTGATTTCATTGGGTATCCTATTTCTAAGGGTTCTCCCCACAATAGATCGCAATTGTGAGTCACCTGCTGTTATATGATAGGCCGGTTAAGAGTGGTTAGACTGTATTTGCACCACGATAATGCACCGTCCCACACTGCAATGGTTCTTCAAGAACATTTCACCAAAAACTCCACCGATATCTTTCCACAACCATCCTATTCGCCTCATTTAAGACCGTGTGACTCCTGGTTATTCAATAACCTCAAAAGACCGCTCCGGGGACACTGTTTCGACTTGATTGAGGAGATAAAAGCCAAATCGAAGAAACCATAGATCATCCCGGACAAAGACTTCTTTGACTGTTTCAAGAATTGGAAAAAACTTTGGCATAATTGCAGACAGGGAGTACTTTCAACTCTGGCTCTATGGAGAACGTTTGTGTTGCTGACCATGTCAGTCCAGGAGAAGCGTAACATACTTCGGTGTATCCACATCTCAAAGGCCTCTAATCGGTTCATAACATTGACTTTAAGGGTCCATGACTCCACCCCGTATAACAGCACTGACCAAACATAGCATCTGACCATTCTTTGTTGTAATTTCAAATTAATAACAGAGAGTTGCTGAGCAACATCAAATTCCGTAAGGTGTCCTAATTGGGCCATGTTCTGATAGGCGAAAAGTACGCACTGTTACATCTGATCTTGGAGGGTAAGATTGAGGGTCGACGAGGTGTTGGGAGAAGGCGGGTTTCCTGGCTGAGGAACTCCGAGAGTGGACGGGGCTGAGGACCGTGGGGGAGCTGTTCCGAGCTGCCCAGGACGGGGAGGCCTACTCAAGGGTGATAGTCAACGTTGGGGAGACCTGACAAGACACGGGAAGAAGAACAAGAAGTACTTTCAAGTCAATGAAATTGATTTGCAAGAATTAATAAAGATTTTTTATATTATATTACTCCATTCAAAACACTCGCCGGGAGCCTTATTTCAATAATTGAATTTAGAACTGAAAATTGCTGATTGGCTCTTTTATTTGCTGGTTTAAGTTAATATCTATATGCGCTGAAGTGATGTCTATTTCATTTATTATAAAATTTTACACACTAACATAGATAAGTGTTATCATATGAACTATATTTATGGCCAAGTTTTACTTTGTATATGTTACCGCTGTTTAAAATCTTAATTAACCTAAAATCACAGAATGTTTCCTTAACTCTGGTGGGCTATCAAGGTGTTTCCAGGCTGAAGGACAGCGCAGGTTAATTTGTCAAATTTTTTAAATTAATGAAAACTTGTATAAAAGAGACCACAGATTGTTTAAGAAACATTAAATCTTAGATAAACTTAAGGCGTTAATGTCTTCCATGTTCATTCGCCTTCACTTTGTGTTCTGGAATTATATTTGGATCATTAAGATGTTTTGGACATATGGAAAGAATGGTTAAAAAGATAATAGTTAATGATGTAAATGGAACCAGAAATAGAGGAAGACCGAGGAAAACGTGGCACGATCAAATAAATCAAATATTGAATGTCGGCCATGTGAGGAGTCAGAGAAATCGACGCGCGTGCATGACACGATGTATGAATGTCGAGGAAGCGAGAGAAATATGTCAGGGAAGAAAAGTGTGGCAGTCCATTCTTTCTGCCTACCCCTTCGGGGAGACGGCGTGATGGTTAGTTAGTTAGTTAGTTACAAGAACATAAGAACACATTGTGACATTTAAAATACATCTATCTAATATTATCATGCGAGCCAACAAAATGACTCTATCATACACAGAGTATCCACACATTCGTCTAAGAGATCTCATTTGTACTGCATTTATTCTACTTTCATCCTTCTTTTGCCAGTTCCATGCTTCGCTTCCATACATAAGGGTCGGTAGAAGAACACCATTGTGCACTGCCATTCTAGCTTTTTTGGATAGGTTTTTGTTTGCGATGACAACTTTAAGTGCACCATTCACTTTGTTGCCTGCCCCAACCCTTCTTTCAATATCCCTCTCCACTGTAAACATACTACCTAAATACACGAACTCATCTACTTGCTCCAAATTTTCACCATTCACGCTAATGTTGCAGACTGTCATGTTCTTGTATTTTGTTTGAAATTCCCGATGATGAAGGTGTAAAAAAGGCATTCCTCTTGTATTCCAGGAGGCCCTGAACTCGGACAATATCATGGTGCAGTACCACGCGCTGGGCGTGCTGTACCACGTGAGGAAGTCGGACCGCCTGGCCGTGACCAAGCTGGTGGGCAAGCTGACCCACGCCTCGCTGCGGTCGCCCTACGCGCTCTGCATGCTCATCCGCATGGCCTGCGAGCTCATCGAGGAGGAGGACTCTTACGGTATGATCTCGCTTCCTTGATTAGTGCGGATACATACAATATCACCAGTTACCGTAGATGCTTTCTGCTCTGTCCACAACTGAGATCTTAGCATACCTTATGCGGGTAGTTGGCGGGCAACGGCAAAGTACAGCAAGAATACAGTTCCCGCACCAAAATTAGATTAAGTTTTAAATCTAAATATAAACGCTGCATCTGTTATTCTTGCTCAGTAAGAAAAATAAATCGCGAGTTGTGAAGTACGCTCCGTGATTCGTTTTTTGTGTGCCAAAGGCCATTCGGCGACGGAAATTCATTCTCAACTGACAGAAGTGTATGGAGAAACGTGCATGAGTATTCAAATGGTGCAAAGAATTCAAAGAAGGGCTCACAGACGTCCATTACGAACAGCCGTCAGGACGGCCATCATGACGAAACGACCAACAGCCCGCGTCACCACCGCGCTCATTGAGAAATTCCGATGGTAGATCGTCCTACACCCACCATACAGCCCGGACTTGGCCCCGAGCGACTACCATGTTTGGGGCCAATAGATCTTGAAATATGAAACATTTTGCAAACGAAGAGGAGCTGAAAGAAGAGGTTCTGAGCTACCTTCAGGGTCTGGCGAGAGACTTCTATGACCAGGGAATCAAAAAGATGGTAACCCGAATGAAAAAGTGCATCGAAGTCAACGGGGACTATATAAAAAGTCTAAGCTTTCCAATGATGTATTGCTCGTTATAAATAAAAATGGTTTTCATTGTGAAAAAAAATAGGGAAACTTATTTTACGGTCTATATCACCTGATTTTATACTTACTTTTAATGATATTTGAATGCAGCTTTATCATGTTTCAATAATTGTCTAGTGTTTCCACACTCTTAGAGGATGTCAGAATTGTTTGGATGTCTCATTTGTTTTCATTTTCCAGGAGGGCCGGTCAACACGCAGCTGTTTGAGTTCATCGAGTCCTGCCTCCGCCACAAGTCTGACATGGTCATATACGAGGCGGCCCATGCGCTCGTCAACCTCAAGAGGAACTCCAGCCGCGAGCTGGCTCCGGCCGTCAGCGTGCTGCAGCTCTTCTGCGGCTCCCCCAAGCCCACCCTGCGCTTCGCCGCCGTCCGCACCCTCAACAAGGTCGCCATGACGCACCCCGCCGTCGTCACGGCCTGCAACCTCGACCTCGAGAACCTCATCACCGACTCCAACAGGTCAATCGCCACCCTCGCAATCACGACGCTCCTAAAAACCGGCGCGGAGAGCTCCGTCGACCGGCTGATGAAACAGATCGCGACGTTTGTCTCGGAGATTTCCGACGAGTTTAAAATCGTCGTCGTGCAAGCAATCACGTTATTGTGCCTTAAATTCCCGCGAAAACACTCGGTTTTGATGAGTTTTCTCTCCGGGATGCTGAGAGACGAAGGAGGCTTGGAATACAAGGCTTCCATCGTCGACACTATAATTACCATTATCGAGGAGAACAGCGAGGCTAAGGAGATGGGTCTCGCGCACCTTTGCGAGTTCATCGAGGATTGTGAGCACACCTCGCTTGCCGTGAGGATCTTGCATCTGCTTGGAAAGGAAGGACCTCGCACCAAGCACCCCTCCAAGTACATCAGGTTCATCTACAACCGCGTCATACTCGAGAACGCTACGGTTCGTGCGGCCGCTGTTGCCGCCATGTCACAGTTCGGAGCATCGTGCCCGGCTCTCTTGCCTAACATCCGCGTGCTGCTAGCACGCTGCCAGATGGACACAGACGACGAGGTGAGGGACCGAGCTACTTACTACAACAGCATTCTGCAGCACGAAGACAAGACGCTCATAAACAACTACATTATCGAGATCCCCCAGATATCTATACCTGCTTTAGAACGAGCACTGAAAGAACACGTTACAAACGACATCAACACTCCATTCGATCTAAAATCCGTACCGATCGCAACGCCCAAGTCTCTAGCCGAGGAAGCGCAACACAAAAACGCGATAGAAGGAATGGTGATCACGTCCAACAACCTGCCAAAGCCGCAGCAAGTCTCCAAAGAAGAGGAGTACGCGGAGAAGCTGAATGCGATCCCGGGCATAGCAACGTGCGGGGTTCTGTTCAAGACGTGCGACCCCGTACACCTTACGGAATCAGAGACAGAGTATACAGTCAAGTGCATAAAACACGTGTATGCGCAACACCTTATTCTGCAGTTTGACTGTATGAACACCATGAACGATCAGCTATTAGAAAACGTTCACGTCCGCTTGGATATCCCGGAAGGTTACAGACTACTGAGAGAAATATCTTGCGAGAAACTGCCGTACAATCAGAAAGGAACCGTCTTTTCTATCCTCCAATTCCCCGATGATCTGGCGTCGAGCGTTGGTTCATTCGGAGTCACATTAAAATTCTTAGTCAAAGATTGCGATCCCACGACGGGAATCCCAGATTCGGACGACGGATATTCCGATGAGTACATGGTCGAAGATCTCGAAGTCGTGCTCTGCGATCAGATACAACGGGTTAAAAAAGTAAACTTCAACGCCGTGTGGGAAAATTCAGACGCGGAAGGATACGTAGAAGTCGAGGATACCTACGCTTTGACCACGGTTCCCACGCTGCAAGAGGCGGTGAAGAACATCCTCACGTTCCTAGGACTCATGCCGACTGAAGGATCTGAGCGGGTGGCAGACGGTTCTTCGGTGCATACCCTCCTCTGCGCAGGGTTCTTCCGCGGCAACTTGGATATCTTGGTGAGGGCACGTCTGGCGTTAAGCGACGGCGTGACGATGCAGCTCACGACACGCTCACCAAATCCCGACGTGGCCGAGCTAATCACGTCTGCAATCGGATAGAAGAATCCTACAAGTATAATGTATTGTGCTATATTCCATAAGTTTCGTTGAAATTATTTATTGAGTGCGTTTGATTTCCTATTCACTTGATTCTGTCCTCCGAGGCTCTCTTCCGGAGTCTCTATATCCGGATTAATTCATATCTCCGTAGATCATGCCATAACTTCATTTCATTAAATCTAGAAATGCAATATGTATATTTGTTTTCTAACCAAATTTACTATTTTAATATTAATTAACTGCCCTATTTGAAGGTAAATTTTCGAGAAACATGCAATAAAAAAACCACTCTTATATTCTTCTTCTACTTCACTTTTGGTAGACTCAGGAGTCTGTTATTTCAGGCGGGTCCTCTTGAGACGCTGAACTCCAGCTTTCTCTCCACCGTTTGGCGTTCCATGGAGAGCTATGTATGGTATCCTATTTGAGCTCATCCTTTCTACGTGTTGATGCCAGTATCGCCGTCTTTGACGTCCCCATCTGACCACATCTTCGACCTCGCAGATTTCTCGGATTGCTGTATTCCTAACTCGATCACGTAGGGTCTTGCCAGCTATAGCGCGGAGCGTTTTCATCTCGGTTGTCCTGAGCATGCTCTTTGTCTTGACAGTGTCTGCCCTCGATTCAATGCCATATGTGAGGATTGGTCGCACACAGGTCTTATAGATGCGTACCTTGCTGTCAGTCCTCATGTCCTTGTTTCTCCGTATGACATCTTTCAGGCATAATTCAATTTAATTATATTTTTTTAAATTACGAAACGTCAAAGACTCGACACCACACACTATCGCCTGCCCCTGTAAAACTATCATACTTGTGAAGACTTGTACTCAAGTGATGTTTTATGTATGTTTTCTCAATGCGTACGTGATACGGGATAGCGCAGAATGGTACAGTCAAAGTGTGCGTATCACGTACGTTAATATGCGTATTCAGATAAAATATAAAAGTTTTATTATATTTTATGTGAATGACATGTTTCGCCTTGCATTATCAAATGTGAAACAAGTCATTTCAATAAAACTAGTATAAAACAGGCATTTTTATTCATATTAATTATTTAATATGTAGTTTTGTATCATTGTTCACATCTACTAATTTTATATTTTGCATTTCTCATTGAATGAAATGACGCTCGCATTAAGTTCATAAATCTCGACGTAGCTTAATCGGCAAAAAGCACTGCGTAAGGGTTGTGGGTTCGAGTCCCACCGTCGAGATTTTTTTTTCTTACTACGAGTGTACAGACTTCATGACTTTCAACTTGGAAATATATGGGAATCGTGTGATGTATTCAACCAACACAGTCCAACACACTTCCGAAGCTGTTGTAGGAAGCAAATTAGTCTGCCGTAGTTGGTAATATACTGGTTAAAAATGAAATATATGTATAAGGATAGAAGAGTATCAAGTCGAGGGAAAGAAAAATAGTTTTTGGAGCTAGAAAGAAATTTTATTTAAATTTCATGTCGTGAAGTAGATAATTTGATTTTATATTAATTCACTCAATAAATATTTTCAACACTATGAAAACTTTACAAAATAATGTCGAGTTATGATTATCTGAACCACATAATGTCAATATGGTGTATATTAAAAGAGTATTTGTATTTATTATTTAAAGAGAAATGTTTTTAGTAATATTTGAATAAGTTTATTTTTCATGCCTTGATTCCTTCGGTTTTGAGGACTTCCGAGATGAAGACACTGAGAACGATAGCAGGCAAGACGCTGAGAGATTGCGTAAGGAACACCAGAATAAGAGAGATATGTTTATCTCCCAGCATGCAGAACCATTCTGCCTCTGGTGACCCATGGGGAGAGCAATCAAACTGCTGAACATGATCGCTACGGAGATAGACGTCTTTCATATTCGTGAAAGTACGTTCAGAAGACAAATACTCTTGACTTGGAAGAGTATGTATTCCTAATGTGGAACCATCTCTCATGCGTTCCTGGTATTATATATTTATTATATTTTACCTGCTCTCAATAGATGTCTTAAACTATAATAACTGTTTGTAATATCTTTTGAGAAAATAAACTGATTAGAAGGTGGCGTCCAGCAGTGAATGGGGACAAGCTGAAGAAGAGTTTCGCTTGGACTCAAGCCTTCATCAGGGCAGTATAACAACTGTTATTATATTGTCCTGATGAAGCTTGGGTCCATACCGCGGTCAAATACAGAGTGTTTTACTATTTCGTATCTATATGATTTATTATTTTCAAAAGGATTTGGGTCAATGAGGCTTCTGGAATCATCATGATATAAAAATGTTCTTCAATACCCCTGTTGACGTCAGATAATCAAAACTCTTCTCTAGATATATGAATACCTATGTATGTTCACGTGGAAGTGTTTGTTTAAGATATTTTTTTTATATATATTATCGATGAATGAGTGTTTTGATTTTTCAAGATGGAATTATTTTACGTTGAGACCACTGTTATGTTACGTTCTAGAAGTCGCGGGCATTTATGTGTGTATACAATAAACCTTGTTTAAACTGAATGCGTTTGTCCTTCTTTTCACAATGTCTCCTTCAATTAGTCAATCAGAAATTTACATTGGCAGTAGTTTATACTATTAACAATCAGGCTCTGGAACGAGTTTCCACAATAAAGGATCTCGGTGTCGTATTTGATCCCAGGCTGACTTTTTCTGATCACGTGTTAATGTTGGCATCGACTGGCTATAATATATACTTCTGGGTTTTGTCTTAAGAACTTGCAAACAGTTCCGAAATCCCGAAGCGATGACATCAATGTTTAACGGCGTTAGATCAAAATTAGAATACGCGAGTGGTGTATGGTCTCCATACCAGCACAAGTATGTGGGGTATTAAAATTTCTGAGATACCTCTGCAAGGGGATGAATGATCTATTGATCTATTGATTAACACAGAGTACCGCAGTCTAGAATCAAGAAGAAAAGGTACATTGATGATCTTAGGATTTAAAATACTCCATAACCTCATTGATAGCCCATACCTTTTAAGGCCTCAATGCACCGGACAGGTATGCTCGCGTTATAAGACACGACCTGTTGTGCATACCGCATAGCAGGACAAATGTCATGGCGCAGCATACAATGACCCGGGGTATGGTGCTCTTGAATGAGGTGTCAGTCCATGTGGATATTCTCCAAATGACCTATGCGTCATACCTACCACAATTGCTGATATATGTGTATTATTTTAACATGTATGTCTGTGTTATTTTTGTAATGTAAAATGTATACAGTAATTGGCTTCTAAAGACCTGTCGTATACAAAAAAAAATTCCCTTAATGGACATAAATCACCTCTGACCTGACAACAGAACTTTGACGTCCTGGTCGTATGGCACATGTGAAGTGACAAAATGAATCATTAGGATCTTGTCTGTGGAATCTGCACGTGATTACTTTGTCAGTTGAATATTATCAATGGAGCCATTAACATACTTCTTCTTTCGGTGCCATGTCAGATCCCCCCCAACGTTGGCGATCACTGCAGCAAAGGCATCTCTGTCCTGCCCCACTTGGAACAGGTTCTGTATTCTTGTCATTCCTATTCTTTGATGTTCCGCAGCCAGGACAGCTGCCTTCTACCAACTCCCCGACGTCCTTCCACTTTACCCATTAATATCAGTCCAAGGAGATGGTATTTTTCTCCCCTTAGCACATGACCCAAATATGGCACCTTTCTAACTTTCACACTCGAAGCTCTCTATTGTCTCTGGCTCTCTGTAGTACGTCTGCATTACTGACCCTATCGGTCCACGGTATACGGAGCATTCTGCGGTATATCCACATCTCAAATGCCTCCAACCGTCTCGCAGTCGTATAGTAAAATCTTCTTCTTTCTTCTTTAACAGCCGTTGTCATCCACTGCTGGACATAGGCCTCCCCCATACTTCTCCATGTATGACATGTCATACAGGGGGTGGTTGGCATTACAACGCCACGCTTGCCAGACGGGTTGGCGAGATGTCCTTCCACTTTAGCCTATGCATCAATATTATTCACACTCGATCTCTAACATTTCGCGTAGTTTCCAGGGGAGACCAAAGTCGAGGAGGTGTGGATAGGTACTTGGGATCAGATCAATCCTCCTCGGTGATGGCCATGCACCGCTCCTACTAGTAAAATATTCCACACCAATGGTTTTATAAGCGTCCGATAAGGGCTTTAATATCAATTTGCTCTAATAGTGGCCGGTGGGAAAAATATTAACTTTTTACTAGACTAGTAGTTTTACTACAGTGAAGGGCAAACACTGTATTTCTATATTCACACCTGAGGATGGAGGAAGTAAAAATATTTAATAAATAAAAAACTGAATGAATATCTTATTTATTTATTAAAAATATTTTAACAGTACGCAGTGCAGAGCAATACGCACACTAGTACATCAAATCTTAAAGTTATACTTAAGAAATTATACAAAACTCAAACCTTGTGACAATCGGAATGCTATTATACTGTGATAAAACAGAGTTATTAAAACATAATTAATACATTGGGCATTGGAATATCTGCTTCGGAATAGGATAGACATTACATTTTTACATTTCTCTTGGGTATGCTAGGGTACAGAAGCCTGTGTTCTGCCAGTTGGTACTTGCAGTCTTGAAACTATAACATTGTCAAAACAAAGTGCCGAGAAACTACGAGTGACCCAAAGAGCCATGTTAGGAATAAGCCTAAGAGAAAGAGTCAGAAACGATACGGTGAGAGAAAAAACAAAGGTCACTGACATCATCCACCGGATAGCGACTCTAAAATGGCAATGGGCAGATTACGTAGCCAGAAGCTCAGATGAAAATTGGACAAGAAGACTGCCGACTTGGAGACCGTGAACGGCAAAGAGAAGTACAGGCGACCACAACTACGGTGGAAGATGACCTGAACAGACACGTCAGAATAACCTGGATGCAATCAGCACAAGACAGAGTGGTGTGGAAGCGTATGGAGGAGGCCTTTGTCCAGGAGTGGACGGGAATAGGCTGAAGAAGAAGAAAGGCACAAGATGCTAACAGAAAAGCATTTTTTAAAGTCTATACATTCCCTACACAATGCAATAATTTTTTTATGCTCCAAATTGCTACACGAAAACACTTCAAAACTCATGTACGCAAGGTGATTTGAAGCAGGTCTCTTCGAATGTAGCTAGAACGAATAAACAGAGGTGCATATATCGTGTTTTCATATACAGTAAAAGTCTGTTAAATAGAACAACGAAATTTTCATAATTTGCTCGGTCCAAAAATTTACTTTTCATAGTAAATTCTACCGTTAAATCGAAATAATTCGTAATGTTTTTCATCAAAATGTACTTACGATTTCTAATAATTCACACTAGACAATATAATGTGAAATGTAACATGAGAAAGAAATCAGGTTCGAGCGTTTACATACATTAGTGCAAGCGAAATATCTATATATTAAGTATTTCTCTAGAAAATATCACGCGGTAAAGAAGTGCAAAGCTATAAAATGAGAACGCTTGAATGACGTTATCTATTATATCTTCTTCTTATTCTTCTTCCTTATTGTAGACCTATGTGGTCCGTTCTTCAGAGTGTTGCTCCTCCTGTGAGGTAGACTCCCAGCTGTCCTTCCATCTTTTAGGAGGTCTTCCACGAGGACGAGTCCCATGAGACTGATTATGCAATGCAATATAGGGGAGTCTGGTGGTGTCCATTCTTTGAACATGACCGTACCAGTCCCTTTTCCGCTGTCTGCTCCATCTTATAATATCCTCAACCTCACATAGCTCTCAGTTTCTTGCCTGCTATCGTCCTCAGTGTCTTCATTTCGGAAGTCCTATATGAATATAATTATAATGTCAAAATGACGTTATAATTATTATTTTGACAAAATGGCCGCGATTTTCCAAGCCGTCGGCAATTGGAGCAAAATTCAATTTTTTTAGTGATCGCGTAATTCGTAATATAATTTTTTTTGGGAAATCCAGTCCCATTTGAATTTAGAATTAACGGACTTTTACTGTACATTAAAATATAGATATTTTCCTTTTCATTACATACAATGATTTAATCAATTTAGTAATAATTAAGTGTGAAGAGCCCCAGAGAAGTAAGGTCACAGGTAGATAAGGCTGCAGCGGTTGCTGGCTGCCTGAAAGATGTCATATGGAGAAACAAGGACATGAGGACTGACAGCAAGGTACGCATCTATAAGACCTGTGTGCGACCAATCCTCACATATGGCATTGAATCGAGGGCAGACAAAGGCATGCTCTGGACAACCAAGATGAAAACACTCCGCGCTATAGCCGGCAAAACCCTACGTGATCGAGTTAGGAATACAGCAATCCGAGAAATCTGCGAGGTCAAAGATGTGGTCAGATGGGGACGTCAAAGACGGCGATACTGGCATCAACATGTAGAAAGAATGAGCTCAAATAGGATACCATACATAGCTCTGAATGGATCGCCACAGGACGGACAACACCGAACAGGAAGACCCCCGAAACGGTGGAGAGAAAGCTGGAGTTCATAGTCTCAAGAGGACCCGCCTGAAATAACAGACTCCTGAGTCTATCAAAAGTGAAGAAGAAGAAGAAGTAATAATAAGCAGATGGCAGTTCATCCTCTCTACGTACAGAGCTGTTAAAAAATAGACCCATATAAAAATATATCTTTAAAATAACAAAATGATCTTAGTAAAGAGGAAATTGGGCGGGAGATTATATGAGTTTGAAGAGGAAGTAAGCGAGGGGTAGGACCCAGGCTGACTTCCGGAAGGGAGTGTCAAAGTACATGGAGACGAAGGCCCACACGGAGATGTAGATGGCCGCCTGCAGGATGGTGTGCAGGATCAGAAGCCTGCAAGAATGAAAAAAAAACATTTTATTCCAAGCGATATTAATAACAAACTTGGTAAGGTATTAATACTTGTCAAATCATATGCCCTAGCAAGGCGAAACATGTCACTCACATAAAAAAATTAAAAGACTGAGACCAAGGATTTAAATCAATGGTATTAGAAATTATCATCTCGTCAGAAAGAATGGACTGCCACATTTTTCTTTCCTGGCATATTTCTCAATTCGCTTCCTCAATATTCATACATCGCCTGTCAATTTGTCTGGCTCCTCACGTGGCCGACATTCAATATCTGATTTATTTGATCGTGCCACATTTTCCTCGGTCTTCCTCTATTTCTGGTTCCATTTACATCGTTAACGTATAATTTTTTTACCATTCTTTCTTCATCTATTCTTTCCATATGTCCAAATCATCTTAATGATCATTTGGACATTATTTTGTTCACAACACCATCATTCACACCGCATTCAGTTCTTATATTTTCATCCGACACTATCATATACAGAGTATCCACCATTCGTCTAAGAGATCTCATTTCTGCTAAATTTATTCTACTTTCATCCTTCTTTTGCCAGTTTCATGCTTCGCTTCCATACATAAGGGTCGGTACAAGAACACCATTGTGCACTGCCATTTTAGCTTTTTTGGATAGGTTTTTGTTTGCGATGACAACTTTAAGTGCATCATTCACTTTGTTGCCTGCCCCAACTCTTCTTTCAAAATCCCTCTCCACTGTAAACATACTACCCAAATACACGAACTCATCTACTTGCTCCAAATTTTCACTATCCACGCTAATGTTGCAGAATGTCAGGATTTCTTGCGCGTATAATTAATATTGCTTACTTTTCAAAGATAAATTCTGATAAAAAAAAAATGGGGACACGCACGTGTGAAATGTTTTCAGACTTCCTGCGGAAACAGCTGCACAAAATGGAGTCTACTATTCTTTTTTTAAATGATTCTTAAGTATGAATGTAGCCGTAGTACTCACACTCTGTCTTTTCTCTTGGCCGCCTCAAGTGTGGTGATTGGCTCGTTGCTTAGGTAGCGTCTTACACCCAGCGTCAGGTCGTCGAAGTACTCCTCCCACTGAATAAAAAGATGAGAACAAAACATAAATACGCGCAAGATGACATTAAAAAATGTTCCATTACCCATCTACCCATTACCATCTATTCTGCCGCACTCAAGATAAAAGTTTTTATTTTGCTTGTATCTCGGGAACTAGATAAGATACCAACATGAAAGTTGTACCAAAACAAAGAGAAAAGGGTTAAAAATACAATTACATAAAAATAAAATATGGTGTACATATAATTTTAAAAAAGTAGTTATCGCTAGCAGCCTCTAATACTTTAAGGCCATAGTAACTAGTCATAAACGCATCAACTACCCTACTTGATGCATTTATGCTTAGTAAATCAATTGAATGCATTTTATATAGTAAGCTTATACCTCAATTCAACAATACATATGATAAGTGCAACTACATCACATAATGCATTTATGTTAAGGAAAATAGCTATTTGAATACAATTATTGTAAAATCTTGTAAAATTAGTGCGATTCCTCAAACATTTATGACTAAGAAGCTATTGAATGGTAGAAAACAAGTCTGTACTAACTACAGCTAGTGCCTTCTTGATAAGTAAAACTGCACTCCAAGTCTTAGTTAATGCGTTTATGAAAACTGAAAAACCGCGAAAATGAAGAAATCATGAAATGTCACTTTGAGAAAGTTGTAGATCTCGTTTTCCCGATACCAGATAATGTAATAACTCTATTTCGACAAAAACCTAAGCGCGGCAGTATTAGACACCAGAGTAGCTAAACTGACACTGGTGTGCGATAGAGTCGGATGGATAAGGTTCCTCAAGGACCTATGCACCACGGAGGTGTGACAGGACAAGAATAAGAAGATTGATCACCAGCCGGTGCTAGGAGAAAGCGACTATTGGGGAGATAAATCAACCAATCAAATCAGTTTATTATCTCAACAGACATTACAAACAATATTAACTTTAAATTATAATATCTTCTTCTTCGCGTGCCGTATCAGGTCCCCCTGACGTTGGCAATCACTCCGGCGAAGGCTTCTCTATCTTGCGCAACCCGGAACAGCTCTCCCACATGTCTCATCCCGGTCCAGTCTCTTATGTTGCACAGCCAAGACGTTTGCCTTCTACCAGGACCACGCTGCCCCTCAATTTTTCCCATCAGTATTAGTTGGACCAAACTGCATTCTTAAAGTCCTTTAGCAGTTGTCTACTACAGTTGGCTCTCCTCAAAACCTCCAAATTGCAGACGAAATCTGTTCACGGTATGCGAAGCATTCTCCTGTGCAACCACATCTCGAATGCTTCCAAACGGTTCATAGTGTGCACTTTCAGGGTCCAAGTCTCCGAGCCATAGAGTAATACAGACCAGACATAGCACTTCAACATTCTCTGCCTTAGTTTCAAGTTCAAGTTGTCATTGCAGAATATTGATCTCATTTTGTTGAATGAACTACGGGCTGCTCCGATCCTGCACTTCACTTCCATATCTGCCCAGGTACTTAAAGTGTTCCACCCTCTCCAATGGTTCACCAGCGAGTTAGAGCCAAATGCCATCCATTTTGTCTTTTTTATATCAATGTTTAGGCCCAATTCTTCTCCTGCATTGCTAATGCTCATAAGGAGCTCCTGAAGACCTGTGATGCTATCGGCCAGGATGACGGTGTCATCGGCATATCTTATATTATTATATTGTCCAGTTTTCTAGGGCTTTCTTAAAGACATAATTGGAGTACTTGTTGAAGAGCAGCGGTGCCAATATGCAGCCCTGACGCACGCCTCTTCTAATTTCAATTTCTTCTGAGCAGGCATCACCGACTTTAATTTTAATTATAATATAATAATAATAAATTGGATAATTCATAGAGCGCCATTTTTATGAAGTCCTTATCTCAAGAGCGCTGCAGAAAATGCTCCGTTTTATGAACTAGTTAAAAAATAAACATATTTAGAATGAGGGCTGCACCCAACGCAGTCGATCAACCCTTCTTATCGGCAAAGGATAATTTGAAAAGGTGCGTTTTGAGTCTTGATCTAAACTCTAACTGATTCTCAATGCGCTTAAGGTCTGCTGGAAGATTGTTCCAGGCTGAAGGGCCGGCTACCGCCAAGGCTCGGTCGCCAAAGTTTGTGCTAGGACAGCGTTTTGGCACAGTCAATCTACCGATCGCAGAAGTCTTAGCTGATCGCAATGGCATCTGAAGGCATCTATTGAGTACAGGTAAAATATAAAATATAATACCAGGAACGCATGAGAGATAATTTGACATTAGGAAGACAAGATACACTCTAAAGTCAAGAGTATTTGAATGATGAACGTACTTTCACTAATATGAAAGACGTCAATCTCCTAAAAGTCCGCATTCAGCAGACTAATTGGTATTCCCACCGGTGTCACCAGAGGCAGGTTGGTTCTGGTGGCCGGGGTAGGTAAAACCATCTATGCTGTCGCTGTCCGAGATGACTATCAGGGACAAAAAGACCAACATTCTCTTCTTCTTACCTGAAGAGTGGAGATATCGATGCGGTATTTCTCTTTGTCCGTGTCATTGAGGGAACGGTTGAGCTCCATAGTCTTGGTGTTGTAGAACTTCCACTCGGTGAATATGAATCGATGCAGAAGCTTCAGGGATCCGTTCACGTTCGTGTGCAGCCGTACCAATCTACAAAAAGAAAAATTTATTTCCATTTTCTTATTTTTCGCTACTTTCAATGAATTTGTTTATTTAGGAAGTATGTTTACAAAGGATAGGAGAGTAGAGAAAGATATTGAAAGAAAGGTTGAGGTAGGCAACAAAATAATTGGTAAAACCCCATAAAAATTAACTTCCATCTTATATGCTAATTTCAATCAATTTGTTTAGCGAGAGAAATATGTCAGGAAAGAAAAATGTGGCAGTCTATTCTTTCAGTGATGGTTAGTTAGTTAGTTTTTGTTGTTTTAGGAAATATGTTTACAAAGGATATTTTAGGAGTGGAGAAGTATATTGAAAGACTGGTTGGGGCAGGCAATAAAATAAATGGTGCACTTAAAGTTGTCATTGCAAACAAAAGCCTATCCAAAAAAGCTAAGATGGCAGTCTACAATGGTGTTCTTGTGCCGACCTTTGGAATTGAAGCATGGAACTGGCAAAAGAAGGATGAAAGTAGAATAAATGCAGTAAATATGTATATGAGTGTCAAATAAAAATATACAAAGTGATTGCAGTGCGAACGAAAGTATTTTGAACAAAATAATTTTAAGAATAAAAATAAAGAGCTAATTAAGATGTTAAATAGTACTCACATTGGCCGTCCACCGGATATTCTAGTGACGGTGTCCAGGATATATGCGGGGATGAAGTGAACGAAGATTGCCGACAGCTTGAAGAGCCAGATGGATCCCACGAGCTTCAGATTGGGGTACCTGGATGATGCAAACATAAGTAAAATTAAAAAAGGATGCCTCACATTTCTTCCTTATTTCGTCATTCGGTATTCATAGTGATCTTATTTAGCAACGATAATCTTAACTCGAAACTCTGACAAAGAATGATTAAATGTTATATATGGTCTGTTCTACTATATGACTGTTAAACCTGGACTCTAAAAGTGAATATAATGAACCGGTTACATATGGCCGAGCCATAGAGGGCTCCCTCCGCTTACCCGAAGCTGTTATAGGCGCGGCGGCGCCTATCATCAGCTTCACTCGTGCACTCCCTAAGCCCGTCCCCCGTCCATGCGGGACTTACGTTAAAAAACAATAATAATAATATATGTATATTTGCAACCAGGGGGGCCCAGACCATATTTAAGCTACGCTACTCTCCCTTGATGTCCGGCCGTACACACATGGCAATACAACAGCAAAAGAAAATACGCAATTGATACATAAATAACATGTGTTAGAGAAAGAATAAAAAAGATAATGGTAATGAACCGGTTGGAGGCGTTTGAGATGTGGATATACCGCAGAATGCTCCGTATACCGTGGGCCGATAGGGTCAGTAATGCAGACGTACTACAGAGAACCAGAGCCAATAGAGAGCTGTTTTCCAGTGTCAAAGTTAGAAAGGTCTCATATTTGGGTCATGTGCTAAGGGGAGAAAAATACCACCTCCTTCGACTGATATTAATGGGTAAAGTGGAGGGACATCACAGGCATCTGTCCTGGCTGCGGAAGATTAAAGAGTGGACAGGAATAACAAGAGTTCAGAACCTCTTCCAAGTGGCGCAGGACCGAGATGACTTTGCTCCAGTGATCACCAACGTTAAGGGGACCTGACACGGCACCGAAAGAAGACCTTATTTCTACGACATTTATTCTAGTTTCATCAATGGAACCATCTCTCATGTGTTCCTGGTATTATATATTATATTTAACCTGTTCTCAGTATATGCCTTAAACTATAATTGTTGTTTGTAATAAAATAAACTTATTTGATTAATTATGAAGAGCCTCTATTTGGCTTTCACACCAGATTGCACTCACCACACGGCACTCTTGAGAGGATACTTGTGAAGATAGTCGTTGACCTGGTTCTCCACGCTGGACCAGGTGAAGGGCCGGATGGTGCCAGAGGTGCAATGGTAGATTGTCAAGGGACCCCTGAAAAATATAAACAATCAAATTAATTCATTTTATTTATTGTTTCTTGAACAATGATGTATAAATCCATATTAACCCATTGCAACACAAAGCCGGGGAATCGCCGGCCATGGTCACTTTAGTGGCAGGTTTGTCTTTGAGGTTATTTTTTTTACATAAAAATAATTTTATTCTTATAAATGGCATCAATAAGTATATTTCGGTTATTAATTTCATAATAAAATATAATAATCAAAGTTGATTTCACATTATTTAATACAAAATATTACGATATTTTAACATATCTGTCAATACCTACAAAATGGCAGAACGCTCGTAAACAAACTCGTCGCACTTGTAATATTACATCAAATGAGTATGAAATACAGCGAATCCTTTTGGAAAGTGGCAGTGAGAATGAAGTTGATGAATATATTAGTGATTCTAGTGATTTTATGCCTTTGAACAATGTTTCCAAGCGTTCAAATTTCACTTCCTTTCCAATTGTGCGGAGATACTCCAAGGGTTACAAGAAGTTATTTTATTACTTGGCATTACATCGGATTATTCAATACATATGCGTTGCATAACAATATCTCTGATGTAAAGAGAGTTTCATACGGTGACTATAGGATTGATGTAGCTGAGAGAATTTTTGAGCACATTACCCTGCCATCATACAAGCGCCGTGGAAGAGTTTCAGTATGCCCTCTGCGGCTACAAGGATTGCAATGGGCACACTATCCTAGGCAAATTCCACCAGATCCAGTCAAACAAAACCCATCGAGATTACGCAAAATGTGTTCTTTGAAGAAAATAAAAGAGCGAATCTTGATGGGAATGTGAGAAATGTTTGGTGGCTCTCCACATGCCCAAACCCTATCACACCCTTCCAAAACTACCTGGGGGTGAGCCATAATGATCCAGCTTACCAACAACAACAAAAATATGCTTTCATGTTATACCATTATTATTTTGTGTGTAATTTAATCTAAATGTTATTCAATTGTATCTCAATAGAGACGAAGATGCAAATTGGAAACAGAATATGGTGATCGAGGTGTTTACAGGACTTATGACCTGTCATTGGTTGGGTTAAGTAGTTATGTAATACAACATTCCCCATTCCACCTTCCTTCTTATGATCACCACGTCTGACAAACTTTTTGGAAGTTGTATATATGTTTATCTCAAAGACTACTCTTTACGTGGAAGTTTAGACAATCTACATACTAACGCCATCTATGAAGATTTGTGTTTATTAAGCATTAAGCAGAACATCTTTTTAACGCAATGTGAAAGGCTACCGCCATTAGCGCATTGCTAGAAACCGCCTGGAGATGTCACTCCAATCTATATGCTATAATTTTGACCAGTTTTTGGTTTTTACAACATTTTGAATGTATACAAATACTTGTAGACGAACAACTGGATTTCACTCATTGCGGGCTATCAATAGCCTATTATAATAGGCTATTGAAAGCCCGCAATGGGTGAAATTCAGTTGTTCGTCTACAAGTATTTGTATACATTCAAAATGTTCTAAATGTTATTGTAATAAAAAAACGGGTCAAAATTAATTACTGTGTTGTATGAACAAATTATGTCGCCTTATTAGTGGTGCAATGGGTTAATGACTGTGTTTATATTTTTCTATATTGTAGACTTTAAAGCACCAGAGATTGCAGCTGCCATATATTGGGCTTAAGAGGCTGAGGATATTATAAGATGGAGTGGGACCCTTGACCTTGTGGATGGAGTGGACGATAAAGAGCGATTCAACAAGATGGTAGTAATAATAATAACAGCAAAAAAGGGACTAGTACTGTCTTGTCCATTTTGGCCAAACTCACTTCAGCATTGCAGCTTTGTATCCGGCCACGATCAGCTCGTTGACCACAACGTCTACGGGAATGTAGTCGCTGATCAACTCCCTGGCCACAGGCAGCCTGCGGACCACACCCTTGCTGGCGCCCATCAGGAATCCCTGGGGTCCGTTCTTGGAGATGGTCCATCCGGGAACAGGCTCTTTCCAGGCTCCAGTTACTGGGGAAAATAAACACCAGTTAGGGTTGGACACATGAGCGGGGTGTCAGTAAGCTGTTTGTTGTATGCGGATGACACTGTGCTACTTGCAGATAGCGAGCATGAATTACAAGTTTCTGTGTCTAGTATGTTCTTGTGCCGACCCTTATGTATGGAAGTGAAGGATGGAACTGGCAAAAGAAGGATGAAAGTAGAATAAATGCAGTAAAAATGAGATCGCTAAGACGAATGTGTGGCAAATCTGTATATGATAAGAGTGTCAAATGCAAGTATAAGAAGTGAATGTGGTGCGAATGAAAGGAATATTAAGATGGTTTGGACACATGGAAATAATTAATGTAGAAAGAATGATACACCAAATATATGTTAACGAATAAAACAGAACAAGAAACAGAGGATTATCAAGGAAACCACTTGAGGAGTCAGGGAAATCAAAGTGCGTGCATAACAGGACGTATGAATTTAGAGAAAGCGAAAGAAATATGGGATGGCATCATTTTGAGTCAGATGTTTGATGATCTTATTACCCGAGGATCAAAGGCAATGGAGGCAACTCACTCATGCTAGGCCTGACTATGGTGCAGGGAAACAGATCGGCACACTTAGAGACCTCGTGCTCCGCCAGGTGTTTGGTGAAGGTGTAGGTGTTGGGGTGGTCCTTCAGCAACCTGGGAAAGAGAGAGGAACTTACTCAAAGGACACAAATCAAACATTTTCTAAAATAACAGTATATTCTCCAAAACAACGGTATATTCTCCAAAACAACGGTATATTCTCCAAAACAACGGTATATTCTCCAAAACAATGGTATATTATTGTAATTATTATTATTATTATTATTTTGTAAAATCGCTCTTTACATCATGACAGCATGAGCCAAATTGATGTAAAGGGTATTATAGCTATCACAGTGATTATCGTGACATATGATAGGTAGCTAATATATCGCCATTTTATTGTCAGGTGAATTCTATACCAGACCAAAGACAGTGTGACAATCATACTGCCCTCGCCGGGAATCGAACCCGGAACCTTCGGGTGGTAGTCAATGCACTTACATACCACTCGGCCACGAAGGTCGTCGATTATTCTTCAAAACAACAGTATATTCTACAATATTTTCCAAAACAAACGAGTAAATTAAAACCCACTTAAGAAAGCTGCAAAATATCACCAGTATACATTCGTTTAGGCCTAATGAAAGGTATTTCTTTTACTAAAGTAAGTGTTAAATGGACAAAGAGTTATCATTATGAATCATAATATGAAGTGAAATAAATAGGTAAAAAAAGAACAGTGCGGCTGTCCATTCTTTCTGCCTTTCCTTTAATTAACAATTATCTATATATATAAAACAAAGTCAAAAATCGTGTTAGTTACACCATTTATAACTCGAGAACGGCTGGACCAATTTTGAAGATCTTATATTTGCTGGATTTGTCTCCGTTCCGGATAACAGAATAATTATTAAAACATTTGAAAAAATCACTTAAATGATTTAAAATTAATTATATTTGTCATACGTTTGACTAAATTTGACTTAGGAGTAAATAGTATAATATCAAAATGGCGTCTATTTTAGTTTCGGTATCGCCCGTAGGTGGTGTATTGTTGATGCCAGATGTCAATGTGATAGGCTATGTTTAAATCGTCGCCGGGATTTTTGGTTTTCTTTATTAATTTTAGATTAACAATGCCCAAAGTTATAAAAATCACTATAAGAGAGACTATTCTAAAAGTTAAACCCCTTTTGTGAAGGAGAGCAGAGAATATTTGCGCCATTAATACCATTCGAAAAAGATGACAGATGAGTGTTCCGTAGAGATTAAATAACCGATTTATGATTAGTGAATAATAATAAAAATACGTATTGTATATTTTGTATTGATTTTATAGGTGTATGTGTGTACATTCGGTCCAGAGAATTGTTACCATAGGAAATTCAGCCGCGAGTACTTAATAAACGAAATATTTGGCTAGATGAAGACGAGGAATTTCTTTTTTCAATTGATAGGGACACTGAATCATCAAACTCTTCAGATGATGAATATGATGATGCTAATGATGAAAACGGAGTTCATTGATGGATCACACTTATTCAAAATTATGTTGTCTGCTATTTAATTGTTTTAACGTGCTTTGATGAATGACGGAAAGTCAAAGGTGTTAGTTTTTGAAAGGGAAGAGCAAATGACAGTTTGTAATATAAGTGTAAATGATGAGAACTTGGAACAGGTGAGGGAATTTGTGTATTTAGGTAGCATGTTCACAGCGGATGGCCGAACGGACAGTGATGTTGAAAAAAGGGTTGGTGCGGGTAACAAAGTGAATGGAGCTTTAAAAGTAGTTATTGGAAACAAGAATTTATCAATGAAAGCGAAAATGGCCGTTCACAATGGAGTTCTGGTCCCAACTCTTATGTATGGAAGCGAAGCATGGAACTGACAGAAGAAAGATGAGAGCAGAATAAATGCGGTAGAGATGAGGTCCCTAAGACGTATGTGTGGTAGAACGATGTATGACAGAATCTCAAATGCTGATATTAGGAAGGAATGTAGAGCGAAAGAAGGTATTATGAACAAAATTATGAATGGTTCGTTGCGTTAGTTCGGACATACGGAGCGCATGGCTGAAGAAAGAATGGTTAAAAAAGTATACGTTAACGATGTAAATGGAGTAAGGAGTCGAGGTAGACCGAGAAAAACATGGCATGTCCAAATTAATCAAATATTAAAGGTTGGTCATGTCAGAAGCCGGAAGAATCGACGTGCGTGTATGACTCGATGTATGAATGTGGAGGAAGCTAGAGAGGTGTGCCAGGATAGAGTAGTGTGGCGGTCCATTCTCTCTGCCTACCCCTGCGGAGAAACGGCGTGATGGTTTGTTGTTGTTGTTGTGTTGTTGTATTAAATTCATTTATTTATAATAATAAAATAATAAGAATGATAATAATCATAATAATAATTCAAACAGTAATTAGAAGGAACAATCATACATAATATAGAGTCAAAAACGATGAATCCTAATATATTAAAGACGATAAACATTATAAGGAAGCAGATTACATTAGTAAGAAAGGGACAAAAGTGGAAGGTAGTATTAATATTTTTTTGGTAGATTGTATAAAGGAAAAGTTTTTAATGTACCGTAAGACGGGGATACTTTGCTCCAAAATTGGCTCCATATTTGTAAAAATTGTTTGCATTTTTCAAATACGAGTATTTGGATCTGGCTATAATTTTTAAGTGAATAAAAGAACTCTTTGCCTTTAGATGAGATTATTTGAAAAATAAAAATGAGCTGTTAAGTCACCATTTTTAAAACTTTTCTTTTGGAGCAAAGTATGCATTGAAAGCGGGAAACTTTGCTCCATGATTTCTTCAACTTAGATTCGAATTTATTTCTGCCACAGAGCATTGTTTAATATTACGTTTCTAACATTTCTCCATCCAGAGATATACAAAGTTTAATAAAAACACAGTTTTAGCTATTAATCACATGTATTTTTTTTTATATAAATTTTAACTGAGCTTTTATTACGCTTTATATTTGAAAATTTTCAAAAATATTATAATTTTAAATCATATATGAGTACCTAATACAAAATCTCACCAACAATTATTAAAAACACAATATTAAAATCACAGTAGAATTAAAAATACAATAAAGAAATAGGTATAAAGCCCACTTTAACGAGAAAATGTAATAATATTAGTTAACGTTATCTAAGTGCCCCATAATTGGTCCAATTCAGGAACGGAGAAAAATTCTCGTCTTCCAATTTTTTTTGGTGGGCATATACAACCTAATACATCGTCCCATTTGTAAGCCATTTCATCTGCAGGCATTGGCCACCTCCAGCTTTTAATTGACCTTTGCATGGCAGACACAACGGGACCTTTTTTTCCTAATTTTGTTATGACACCCGGGAAAAGCTCTCCTTCGTAATTAAAAACAATATATCTGCCCACTTTTCTCACTAATGGTAGCAATTTGAATCAAGAGTTTTTCTGGACTTTTGGGGGCTCATTTTCCAAATCACTTAAGGGTCCGTCTGAAGAATCTCTTAAAGAAATTTGCCCACTAGCCTCGCTCTCGCTACTACTTACTCGGCGATATTTTCTGGAACTTGTGGGGAGTTCTTCGACTGTATTCTCAAACTCTCCGGTTATTTCGGACAAAATTTGTAATGATGACGCTGCAGTATCTCCTAGTGCTGTCACTGCAACAAGCTGTTCCACCACGCTTTTTCCTGGAACTATCATAAGTTTCTTACGTCCTTTGTTGGAGATGCCTTTTGTCCATTCAGCTCTTTTACTATCCAGGCTCTCTAAGAAAGAACTGTTTATTGCCTCTTTGTCAAAAACTTGAGGAAGTCTTTCCAAGAGCGGTTGCATATCTGTCAGATAAATACCACTTTTTTTAATCCCGCCTTTAAATTGATTGAGCTGTTCGGTGTCACTATTTCCATTAAACGAGTCAGTGAGTCAGGCTTTCCTTTAAGTCATGACCCCGGATCTTACAGCCAGGAGACATTCTTCCAACTTTTTTGAGTGTAAGCTCTATATTTACGGAAATCTGCTCTTTTTACGTGTATTCTGGGCATGATATTCTAAAATAAATACGAAAATTTATAATAAATTGTATATTGGGGAAACATTGCTCCTGGAGCAAAGTATCCCCAAAACTGGAGCAAAGTATCCCCGTTTTTTTAAATCTTAAATATCTCAGAAACTTTAACAGCAATCTAAAAAAGATCATGTCCACTACTATATTATAAAATATCCTTTCAAATTATATATCACTCACCAGGGTCTAACGACTAGGGTCCAAGATGTAAACCGATTTTTCCAATGATTCCGTTGAGATTGCTACGAGGTTGTGGTTTATTTGACTGCTACTGTCCAAATGGCTTACCGTAGACAATTAATTCACACGGCAGTTGGTAGAGCAAGATTAGTGTTACCTGATAATATTTTTAGAATCTCTCAAATCTGAGGTGATTACCGGCTGGACGAAATAGAAACTTTGTTTTAGTTTGGAGCAAAGTATCCCCCGTAGGAGCAAAGTATACCCGTTCTACGGTACTACATATATACTAAGGGGGAATAAGCTGGAATTTGGTTATTTATAACATTCAATTCACGTGCCTTTGCTTTAAAAATTTCTCAATTTTCTAATTTATCAATTTTTTTTTTTAATTGTTTGCTATATGCAAAAAAAATGTGTTTTTGGAATTGAAATGATGGTCAAAATTCACACAATGATTCTGTTTTTGTATTAAATAAATGTTGTGTTCATATAACCTCTTCAAAATGATCGACCCGTCTTTCCAATATACACAGCATCACAATCCTCACAATTAATCTGGTAGATTCCACTTTGGTTGAATATATTGTCGCGAAAAAATAAAAACACAATTGTGATACATAAAACAAAGTTTTTAATTAACAATTTATAATTCATTTTAAGTATTCATGCAGGCTTCCACGTGAATTATATTCCATTGTAATTAATAATTTTAATTTTGACTTTTGCACATTTCGTGAACTTAATTCATTTTAAGTATTAATTGTAATTCAATAAAAAGGTGAATTAAATTTAGCTTATAAGTTAACACAACATTTATTGATTCTGAGGCGGTACGAAGTTCGTCGGGTCAGCTAGTTTGTAAATAAAAACAAAAATAACCTCATACTTACGTCGCTTCCAAGGCTTCGAGGGCGTTGTCCGTCAACGTCGTGGCGAGACCGATCACCTTTTCTGCGTCTTCCGGTGCGGGATATAGGATTTCCTCACACGTGAGCCTGAATGCATTCACATATGCACTGGACACGTGGATGAAAACCTATGAAATAAATACATATACAGATGACAAGGGTCAGGGACTGACTGACACAATAATCGCGCAGGATATCACACAACCAATTACTGTCTCTCTTGCACTCTCAAATATAGAAATAGCAAGAGTGAAAGGTAAAGAGTTTGTTTGAGAGAGTCGTATATATTCTGTACTCTCAACACTACACACAACAATGCGACATATTTGTTTGATTGTATTAGTGATTTATCTCTGATTTTCAATAAAATACTAATTCTGTGTCCAGTATTTATTAATTAATTTAATTAATATGAATGAAAATATCTGTTATAAAAGTAGGATTGTATTATACAGGAATATTTCGCTTTGTCAGGGCATTATTTCCTCTATCCCCCCCACAGGGGACCAGTCCAGTGCGCCCTGAGTGATGCAGGCTGGGTTCCGTCTCAGAGTGTGACCGATCTACTGCCATTTGCATCTAGCGAATTGTTCTTTAATTGGCTTTTCGCCTGCCATGGTCCTGAGAACGGCATTTGACTCTGTTTGGGGCCAATAGATCTTGAATATTGTGCTAAAGCACCTATTTATAAACACCTGGTAGATTTCCAAGTCTTACATCCGTATAGCAGTACGCTCTAGAAATGATACAGGAATGCCATACAGGGCAAAGCATAGTGAAAGCTCCCCTTGCCTTGTTGAGTCTGCTGGCTACATATTCCTCCGTACCTCCCGAGCCTGTAATCATACTACCGAGGTAGCAAAACCTGGTCGTGGTCACAAGGGGGACACCGTGGAGCAAGATTGGGGTAGATCCTTTTACCTGTTCTCAATAGATGCCTTAAAAATATATTTTGTAATGTCTGTTGATGAAATAAACTGATTTGATCTTCTGCTTAATGCTTAAAATACAATCTTCATTAGTGTGTAGATTGAATAAACGACCATGCAAAGGGTGGTGTTGTAGATTAACATATATACAACTTCCAAAAATTTGTCAGACATGGTGGTCATAAGAAAAAAGGTGGAATGGGGAATGTTGTATTAAATAAAAACCCAACCAATGACAAGGTCATAAGTCCTGCAAACACCTCGATCAACCATATTCTGTTTCCAATTTGCATCTTCGTCTCTATTGAGATACAATTGATTCTTGATTTGATTTGATTTGGATCATTTGTGGACACTCGTAGGTCTACTGCCTTGGACATGTTCATTTTGAGACCTACTTTTGCCACTATAGACCTATAAGAAGTAATCCACAAAATCAAACCTTGAGATTTTGGATTTCCTTGGCCAGCTCCAAGACGCGTCGTGTGCCGAGCAGGTTGATGGCCACCGTGGGCCTCAGATTCAGCTGGAAGTCTAGGGTGGCGGCCGAGTGGAAGACGACGTTGACCTCCTTCGCGAGCATGGCGCGGTCCGCCGGACTGAGACCGAGGTTATCTTCGCCGATCTCGCCGGCGACTGCGACCAGCTTATTGAAGACGTCAGGAGAATTTGTCTCGAGGTATTTTTCAAATATCTAAACACAAATAATTACCAACAGTGAAACACAAGATTGGATTTGAAATTAGAACAATTAAACTAACTAGAGAAATTAAGAAAGAATGGTATTTTTTATTTATTTATTTTAACAATATAAATGGAACTACAAATGGACATTGAAATAAAATGCAGAATTGAAGTTGCAAGAGCTGCATTTAATAAAATGAGAAGCTTATTATGCAACGATAATCTTAACTTGAAACTCCGACAAAGAATGATTGAGTGTTATATATGGTCTGTTCTACTATATGGCTGCGAATCCTGGACTCTAAAAGTGAATGTAATGAACCGGTTGGAGGCGTTTGAGTTGTGGATATACCGCAGAATGCTCCGTATACCGTGGACCGATAGGGTCAGTAATGCAGACGTACTACAGAGAGCCAGAGCAAATAGAGAGCTGTTGTCGAGTGTGAAAATTAGAAAGGTCTCATAGTTGGGTCATGTGCTAAGGGGAGAAAAATACCACCTCCTTCGATTGATATTAATGGGTAAAGTGAAGGAAATACGGAAGGAATGGATGAAGGATGAATGGCTGAAAAGATATATACAAGTAGTCTGAATGGAAAAAGAAGTAGAGGAAGGCCAAGGAAGACATGGCACGACCAAAATAATCAATTACTGAAAGGCGGCCATGTTCGAAGTCGAGCGTGCATGTCACGATGTGTGAATGTAGAAGAGGCCCCGAAAGCTATGTCAGGATAGAACAATGTGGCGGTCCATCCTCTCAGCCTACCCCTCCGGAGAAACAGCGTGATGGTCAGTTAGTTAGTTAGTTAATAAATTTAGAAAGTATGAAATGCAAAAATATATAATTAAACATACGGCATTCTTGGTGATCTCCTGCAGACGATCTTGTATCTCCTTGCCCTTCTTGGGCCTCAGCAGCAGGTAGACCTTACCGAGGTCCGGCACGGACCTGAGCAGCTTCTCTATCAGGCAGATGCCCAGGAAGCCCGTTCCGCCCGTGATGAAGACATTCTTCCCGGAGAAGAAGTCCGCCACTTGGGAGTGCTCAGTCATCTGTAATTAATCATAATAAAAATTGACATAAATCCGGATGTAATCAAAAAGAGAATGAGAATATTTTTAATACAAGAGAGTAAAAGAGATGGTTCAAAGATGAGTAAAAGAGAGATCCCTGAGATGGTTTGGATATATGGAACGAATGGATGACAGTAGAATGGTTAAAAAGTCCTACACATGTTGACGACCGAGGAAAGCATGGCATTACCCAATGAATCAATTACTAAAAGGCGGTCAGTGCGTGCATGGTACGATGTACGAATGTAGAGGAAGCCCGAGAGATATGCCAGGACAGAGCATTGTGGCGATCCATTCTGTCTGCCTACCCCTCCGGAGAAATGGCGTGATGGTTAGTTAGTTAGTTAGTTAGAGAGTTAAAGAGAAATACTTGGAAGGGACAGAGAAATCAATCACACATCAAATTTGAATGCCTGGTTTTAGTGCGTGCGCTCGGTAATGTTATTTAGAAATATATTGTATTATTTATTTATTTTATTTATTTATATTAAATACACGAATGAGACATAATAAACGAAAAATATTTAGGCGACTCTTTTGGACACAAAACGGTGTAACAAAGATAAAACAACGACATGAAACCAAAAAAATCATACATATCAGAAGGAAGATAGTATATTTTTTATGAACACTGCCTCACTGACACTGAAAATGTCTAAATCCGAGACGATTAGATTCAACGTCCGAATTTCTCTTCCTACTGGCATCACCAGAGGCAGGTTGGTTCTGCGTGCCGGAGTAAAGAAATAGCAGGTAATTATCAGGAACAAAAATATCTATTTGCTCCAGAACATAGGGGTTCTCAATAGAGAAAAAATGTATTGCCACTAATTCTTCCCTATTCAGTTGGAGGGAGTTATACCCCAGCATACCCAAGAGAGATAGAGCCAAGGATATACCCCGTACTCTCAAGAATTTCTTTTGAACCCTCTCCAACATGAGAGAATACTGAGCCTCGTGAGGACTCAACATCACGGCACCTCCCTTGAGCCTGCTTCTGGTATATAATTATAATAATAATTAATTATATATAAATTTTTATTAATTTTTAATTAATTATTAAATAATTAAATAATTAATTAAATATAATTACTTATATAATTATATAAATATAATTACTCAACCCTTATAAAGAAAGGTGTGGCAGTCCATTCTTTCTGCCTACCCCTTCGGGGAGACGGCGTGATGGTTAGTTAGTTAGTTAGTTTTTCGAAAGGTATAACTGTTTTTTGCTCGGCTTTCACTTCACCATGAATCACAATTTAATTTTTCCTTTTTGTTTACGACCCTTTCTCTACTACCATCGGCATTTCTTTTGTCTGCATCTGTATCGAAATTCCAAAAATTCGCAAACTTCAGATTGTGAACTTTCAATATATTATATATTTCATATCGGCGGAATTTTCTCCCTCACTTTCACAATCTGAAGTTTGCGTATTTTTAGAATTTCGATACATTTTGTAATCACCCATAATTTATCACAAATTTAACGTAAATAACACTTTAATAAGTTAAAATCGATCGCAAAAAAAAAACAATGAACGATACTGTTGTACCTATTAATTTTCAAGTTCTTTTTTTAAACACATTTTAACTCAAACTAATTGGTACTTTTTGTGAATTTTGTGTTCAGTACTTACCCGTAGCTACGTATCTAGTTTAAGTACCGAGTTGAAAATATTATATCTAAAGGGAGGTAGGAAGAGAGGATGGACTGCCACACTGCTCTTTCCTGATATATTTCTCTCGATTCCTCAACATTCATTCATCGTCTCTTGCACGCACGTCGATTTCTCCGACTCCTCACGTGGCCGACATTATTTTCCTCGGTCACGTTTTCCTCGGTCTTCCTCTATTTCTAGTTCGATTAACATCTTTAACATATATTTTTTTTACCATTCTTTCTTGATTCATTCTTTCTATATGTCCAAACCATCTAAATGAAACTTTCATTATTTTGGTCATAACACTCTCATTAGCACCGCATTCACTTCTTATATTTTCATTCTACACTCCATCATACACAGATTTTACACACATACCTAACTAACCGTCACGCCATTTTCCCGGAGTGGTAGGCAGAGAGGATGGATCGCCACAGTGTCCTGGTATACCTCTCGGGATTCCTCTACATTCATATATCATACCATGCACGCACGTTGATTATTCCGACTTCGAATGTGGCCGCCTTTTAGTAATTGATTAATTTGGTCATGCCATGTTTTCCTCGGTCGTCCTCGGCTTCTTTTCCCACTCACGCTGCTTGTGTACAACTTTTTAACCATTCTACTCTCATCCATTCGTTCCATATGTCCAAACCATCTCAGGGATCCTTTTACACACATTCGTCTAAGAGATCTCATTTCTACTTTGTTTATTATACTTTCATCTATATTTTGCCAGTTCCGTGTTTCGCCTATATACATAAGGTGTGTTTTTTTTATATTTAAAATGCGACAATGTAACATGTAAAAATATCCACAAACTTTTGAAACATTATCTATCTATCTATCTATCTATCTATCTATCTATCTATATAAATAAAAGGCAGTTTTGGTTGTGTGTGTGGACTATTTCTGAGGTTATTCCTGAGCTGATCATTTTCCAAGTTATACACTTTACTAAATGGAGTATCCCGGTCGTCATAGGCATATTTTTGTTATTAATCGAGCTCTAATTAACTTTGTAAATTTATAAATTTTCGTAGTGCGAGCGAGTATAGACCTTCATGTTCGTATCACCTGAGTATCGATCTTTAGAGTCTATATTCGCTTGGCGTGATAAGATGCAAATTAGTGGCTTTTTTGACTCTTTGTGTGGTCAGATATGAAATTAGTCGCTCTTTTGAACTGAAAAATATACGCACGTATAGGGATGGGCAAAACGACTCATCTCAGGGATCTGATCTGAACGGTTCCGCTCAGCAAAGTGAGCCGACTCTTTTTAACGATCCACGGTTCACTATTTTGAGTCGTTCAAAGTTTGAAATTATTTTAGTGACCTTTTTTTTTGCTCCTCGACCAAAAAAGTTGATTCCGGTAAAAAAAAAAAATTCACCAGGATAAATTTTTTGTCGATGAGCTAAAAAAAAAATTCACAACGACAAACAACTTTTTTGACAAACGACTCGATAATTATCAAGAAGAATCGGCTCACTTTACTGAGCGGAACCATTCAGCTCAGATCCCTTAAAAATAGTCGACTCTTTTGCAATAATATACGATTCACCGGAATTTTAACAAGAGTAAACTACGAAGTCGTCTTATTGATGAGAACCTGGAATTGTGCCTAAAATTAAGAATAACAACAAACAAACATGCATCAGGCCCATAATAACATACGGAATCAAAGCAAGAGCAGACACTGTCAGAACCAGACTGCGACCTATTGTGGGGAGAACCGTTAGAGATAGGATACCCAACGAATAAATTCGCAAATCCTGCAACATTGAAGACATAGTGAGATGGAGTAGGCAGAGACATCGAGAGAATGGATCCAGCAAGAATTCCTAATATCGTGATGCAAGAGACTCCAGAGGGCCGTCGACCACCAGGATGACCACCAAAGAGATGGAGAGAAGGAGTGCAAAAATTATAATAAAGGTTATCTAAATCAATAAACGTATTTGGCTCTCAATTTTTTTTTAAATCGTTGTAAAGTACGCATTTGGCTCTTTGGCTAATAAGTTTGCCGACCCCCCTGACCTAGCGGATCATTGAGCTGCCGCTCTTTTTTTTATGGATCATCCCTCACCCGCTCACCAAAAAGATTCGAATCTTTGAGTCGACTCGTGAGCGGATTGCCCATTCCTATCTCTAAGCTATGTTTAAGACCAATTGGCATCAAAAACTCATTTCAGACTTTTTGTAAACTTGCCACCTTGGTAATGCCCAGCCTTCAATTGTTCAATTCACATTAGTATTATTCAAGTTCACAGCAAGTTTGCTTGGATTAAACAAATGTTTTAAAGATATGAACTGAATTAGGATACACACACTCTTACACCTATACACATGTCATTTTATCCAATAAAATAATTGATATTGAACTTTAATTGTATTTCTTTAATATATATTGGGTGTATTTATATACTCTAATATAGCAATAGCGAAGCGTTGCCGGGTCAGCTAGTTATATATAAATATAATTACTTACATAATTATACAAATATAATTACTCAAGCCTTATGTATGGGAGCGAAGCATGGAACTGGCAAAAGAAGGATGAAAGTAGAATAAATGCAGTAGAAATGAGATCTCTTAGACGAATGTGTGGATACTCTGTATATGATAGAGTGTCGAATGAAAATATAAGAAGTGAATGCGGTGGGAATAATGGTGTCATGAACAAAATAATGAAAGGATCTTAAGATGGTTTGGACATATGGAAAGAATGAATGAAGAAAGAACGGTAAAAAAAGTGTATGTTAACGATGTAAATGGAACCAGAAATAGAGGAAGACCGAGAAAAACGTGGCACGATCAAATCAATCAAATATTGAATGTCGGCCATGTGAGGAGTCAGAGAAATCGACGCGCGTGCATGACGCGATGTATGAATGTTGAGGAATCGAGAGAAATATGTCAGGAAAGAAAAGTGTGGCAGTCTATTCTTTCTGCCTACCCCTTCGGAGAGACGGCGTGATCGTTAGTTAGTTAGTTAGTTAATTATAACTATAATTTGTGTTAAAAAAATTAACAGTTAATAATGTTGAAGTGTCATAGTGTTTCGGCCAAAAAAAATTATTATTAAATTTAAATTTTAAAAATTATTTTAAGCATGCCATTTTTATAAGAGTCGCATGTGGCTCGTGGGACGCGGTTTTCCGACCACTGCTTCGCACTACCAACAAAATAATTCGATTGAAGTTGCGCCAATCGGAGGCGTCAATCACATTACTCGCTTTTAGAATATAATTAGCGTACTGTGTGTGTATTCAATTAGAAAAGTTCAGTATTTATTATTTTACGTAACGCAAAAGGGGGCGCCCTCTGACATCCGCAGGCATTACTCAACCGCAGAGGCGAGCAGACCATATCGAGGGCTTGGAGGTGGCAGCCCAGGTTATTGCGCAACACTTGAAGCAGAACTTACGATGCGCTGTGGAAAAAATACAGCGTGTTCACGAAAAAACTTCGCATTTCAATAATACTAGGCCGTCATTTTATATGTAGTGCGAATTAATTCGATATTGTTTTTTACAACATTTTGAATGTATACAAATACGTGAAGACGAATAACTGGATTTCACCCATTGCGGGCTATCAATTTTAAGAATCAATTGTATCTCAATAGAGACGAAGATGCAAATTAGAAACAGAATATGGTTGATCGAGGTTTGTCAGACATGATGATCATAAGAAGGAAGGTGGAATGGGGAATGTTGTATTATGACAGATCATAAGTCCTGTAAACACTTTGATCAACCATATTCTGTTTCCAATTTGCCTCTTCGTCTCTATTGAGATACAATTGATTCTTAAAATTGATAGTCCGCAATGGGTGAAATCCAGTTGTTCGTCTACAAGTATTTGTATACATTCAAAATGTTGTAAAAAACAAAAAACTGGTCAAAACTATAGCATATAGATTGGAGTGACATCTCTAGGCGGTTTCTAGCAATGCGCTAAATGGCGGTAGCCTTTCACATTGCGTTAAAAATATATTCTGATTAATGCTTAAAATACAATCTTCATACATGGCGTTAGTGTGTAGATTGAATAAACTACCATGCAAAGGGTGGTGTTGCAGATTGACATATATACAACTTCCAAAAATTTGTCAGACATGGTGGTCATAAGAAAAAAATGGGGAATGTTGTATTACATAAAGCGTGCGCTTAACCCAACCAATGACAGGTCATAAGTCATGTAAACACCTCGATCAACCATATTCTGTTTCCAATTTGCATCTTCGTCTCTATTGAGATACAATTGATTCTTAAAATCGATATTGTTTTATTTTGTTGAATCGATCTTTATAGCGCGAGCCAAATTTATGTAAAGGGTATAGCTATCATATTGATTCTAGTGACATGTGATAGGTAGCTAGACTATCGCCATTTTATTGTCACGTAAATTTTGCATCAGATCAAAGACAGTGTTACAATCACACTGCCATCGCCGGGAATCGAACCCGGGACCTTCGGACAGATGGTTTGGACGTGCGTATTTTATTTGAATGACATGTCATGTTTCGCCTGTCTAAGACACATGTAAAGGAAATATATTTAAATGGCGTAAATGAAACTAGAAATAGAGGAAGACCTTGGAAAACGTGGCATGATCAAATAAATAAAATATTAAATGTCGGCCACGTGAGGAGTCGGAGATATCGACGTGCGCGCATGAAACGATGTACGAATATTGAGGAATCAAGAGAAATAGCAGTGTGGCGGTCCATTGGCGTGATGTTAGGCTTCATCGTCCGGACCGGAAGAGTTTTCTGAGATCCCAATGTGGCCAGAGTCCTATACAACGTGTTGGTTCGGAGCAGACTCGAAAGTGGTTCTGTGATATGGAGTCCTCACGAGGCGAGATATTTTGTTATGCTGGAGAGGGTTCAGAAAAAAATTCTGAGGTATCTCTACATGAGGGAGTATGGTAGTTATCGGGGGCTCTATCCCACGGCATTTCTTTTAAGAATGCTCGGAACCAATTCTCTACAGTTTCGAAGAGATGGACATCTCATAACCCATTTCTTTAGATTAATCAGGGGATATTTCGAGAACTCGGCCGTGCTGGAGGATGTTGGTCTTTTTGTCCCCGATAAATATCTCCGACAGCGACAGCACAGATTGTTTTACCTACCGGCCACCAGAACCAACCTGCCTCTGGTGACACCGGTGGGAAGAGCAATTAGTCTGCTGAACGCGGTCTCCCCGGAGATCGACGTCTTTCATATTAGTGAAGGTACGTTCAAGGGAGAAATACTCTTGACTTTAGAAAGCATCTTGTCTTCCTTATGTGGAACCATCTCTAATGCGTTCCTGGTATTATGTTGTATGTAACTAGCTAACTAACTAGCCATTACGCCGTCTCCCCGGAAGGGTAGGAAGAAAGAATGGACCGCCACACTGTTCTGTCCTGACAAACTTTTCTCGCTTCCTCTACATTTGTACATCTTGTCATGAACGCACGTCAATTTCTCCGACTCCTCATGTGACCGACATTCAATATTTTATTGATTTGATCGTGCCACGTTTTCCTCGGCCTTCCTTTATTTCTAGCTCTGTTCACGTCGTTTACATATACCTTCTTTTCTCTCCTTTCAATATTTTGTCTGTTTTTCCATACATTCTTCTTAGTGATCTTGTCAGTCCCAGGCTTCGCTTCCATACATGAGAAATGACACTAGAATGCTGCCATATCTGCTTCAATGGGTGTATTCCTATTGGTGGTGTCGATTTTGAAATAGAATTCATTACGCCGGTTGAGGATACGATGTAGCTTCACCCACTTTAGGGAAGTGTGATATTTATTATTTACACACCGTGAACACGCGGACAGGTAGGGGCACAAGTCACACTAGTTCAGAGCCGGCACAGAACGATTGCGCATGCGCTAGGAAAGTGCGAGTTGGCCTTTACCATAGGGGCCCAAGTCAAAATAAAATATAAACTTTAAAAAAACATATTAATAGTATTATACTTAGGAAATTGAAAATAACTTTGTTTAATCCACAAAATATTAAAAAAACACGACATGTTTCGGAGGATACCTCCATCTTCAGGTGTAAAAATATAATAAAAACTAAACAAAGAAAGACTAATATAAAAACGCATTTAATATTCGATACAATAATTTAAATTTAAAAATTAACCTGGGCTATTTGTTATAAGTACTAATATTTTTTTTTTTATCAGTAAGAACTAATAAATAATATTAAATAATAATAATACATGATGATAATATAAAAAAAAATATTAAAAAAATATGCCTATTGGTGGCGATGAGGTTCGCAACCCATCACACCGCGTCTCCCGTGGGGCGAAAAGAGAAGGATGGAGTGCCGCATCAGTAAAAGTGTGACAGTCCATTCTTTCTGCTTACCCTTTCGGGGAGACGGCGTGATGGTTAGTTAGTTAGTTTTTGTTAAATGTTTCTCAACATGGTTACATATATACAATTTTCAAAAAATAATTGTCAGACGTGGTGTTCGTAAGAAGGGCGGAATGGGGAATGTTGTATTACATAAAGCGATCGCTTAACCCGACCAATGACTTGAATTCTAAATGATTAATTTGCATTTGCCGAATCATGTCGTGTTTTTTAATATTTTTTTTTTAATATTTTGTGGATTAAACAAAGTTATTTTCAATTTCCTAAGTATATTAAAAAAAACATCCTAAGTTTTTTTTCTGACATACTTTTCTCGCTTCCTCGACATTCATACATCGTATCATGGTCGATTTCTCCGACTCCTCGCGTGACCGACATTCAATATTTCATTGATTTGACGACGTGCCACGTTTTTCTCGGTCTTCCTCTATTTCTAGTTACATTTACATTGTTAACATGTACTTTTTTACCATTCACTATTTCCGTGTGTCCATCCTTTCATTATTTTGTTCATAACACTTTCGTTCGCATCGCATTCATTTCTTATATTTTCATTCGACACTCTATCATACACAGATTTTACACCTTCATCTAAGAGATCTCATTTCATGCTAAGAGTCGGTACAAGAACACCAAGGTCGCATTGTATTGACGTGCATAATCCCAAGGAAATGATTTTTGTTTATTGAATGAAGCCGTTATAATCCGAAGCCGCAGTTGCATCAGATCACCGAAACCAGTATTGGCTTGCTCCAGCGAGAGTCCATGGTCTATAGTCCATACTAGAGTGATCTCGGAACACCGATCTGATCCGGGTAAAGCGAGGCGAGTATTGCAATTTTGAAATAATGATTTCAATGAGCGAATAGCCAAAATCGTGCCTTTCAAAAATGTGTCTCTGCACAACGTTATTAAGATTCACCATACTTAAAAAAAACATGTACGCACGTAAGAAGTTAAACTTCTTTGTAAGTAATATTATATTTTTTCAATTCATAAAAAAACAGTGTCAAGTTTTTGTAAACGCACTGTTGCAAAAAAAATGGCAGTGCACAATAGTGTTCTTGTACCGACCCTTATGTATGGAATCGAAGCATGGAACTGACCAAAGAAGGATGAAAGTAGAATAAACGCAGTAGAAACGAGATCTCTTAGACGAATGTGTTGATACACTGTGTGTGATAGAGTGTCGAATGAAAATATAAGAAGTGAATGAAAGTGTTATGAACTAAATAATGAAAGGATCATTTAGATGGTTTGGACACATGAAAAGAAAGAATTGTAAAAAAGGTATATGTTAACGATGTAAATGGAACCAGAAATAAAGTAAGACCGAGGAAAACGTGGCACGATCAAATAAATCAAATATTGAATGTCGGCCACGTGAGGAGTCAGAGAAATCGACGCGCGTGCATGATACGATGTATGAATGTTGGTTCACTATTGCAAACAATATTCCTAAGCCTTGGTTCTCACGGCATTGTACTGCACGTTTTTTTGCAGTATACGTTTTTACGAATAAGTAGTGGCCTATACTCGTACATTGTACATAGAACTGTTCACACGTCCTGTGTGATTGGGGAATGAAAATTGCCGCTACTTAGTTTTTACACGTACTGTATACGTAAAAAAAACGTGCAGTACAATGCCATGTAAATACCCGGCTGATCGTGCGTTTAAAATCGAATACGACAAAAAACGTGCAGTGCAATACCGTGTGAACCGAGGCTAAGCCGAACGGACACTGCTATGTGGCTTAAAATTTGAAAAAAAAAAAAAAAAAGTGAATACGTAACCACTTGTCGCCGTATTGATTACCATAACAAGAGACTGCAGTCGATTTTATTGGGATTCGGTGGGCGGTGGCTGTACCGGTTATTGGAAAATAATTACAGCACCAATCATTGCGAAAGACGCTAAAATTGGAATGATATCAAGGACGTATCAATGCCGGAGAAATTTCTTACAGCACCCTGTCACATACCGTTCACACGCCTCGGATTGCCACACCGAAGCAGTTCAAAACTGTACATCCAAACATAGTCAAATGATTTTATTAAAAATTTTAAGTTTTTAAATAATAAAAACTAACGAACTATCACGCCGTCTCCCCGGGTGTAAGCAGAAAGCATTCTGTCGATTCCTCAACATTTATACATCGTGTCATGCACGCACGTCTATTTCTCCGACTCCTCACTTGGCCGACATACAATATTAGATTTATTTGATCGTGTCACGTTTTCCTCGGTCTTCCTCTATTTTTAGTTCCATTTACATCATTAACATATAATTTTTTAATATTGTTTCTTCAAACATTCTTTCCATGTATCCAAACTGTCTTATTGTCCCATTGATTATTTTGTTTATAACATTTTCATTCACACCGCATTCACATCTTATTTTTTCATTCGACACTCTATCATTACACAATCGTCTAGGAGATCTCATAAAACTTCAGAAAACTGACGTTTTCATTCGTATTAATTCAATATTCAACGATATTTTTATTAGAACTATTTCCACTTTTGTCTTTATCTCTGTCTATCAGCGACCAACGTCATCGGGTGTTGTAACACCTGTTTATGAATCATAATATTTGTTATAAAAAAATCATAAACGTTCCAAAATAAATATTTATAACATCTGTCAGATCATGTAAACAATATTATCTTCTACTACTCCTTATTTGAATAGATCTGACGATCTGTGACACAGAGATCCAGCTGTCCCTCCATCTCTTAGGCGGTCTGGAGGCGATTTCACCATCCATTCGGGATACATGGTCCCTTCAGTATCTTCTTCTGGATCTACTCCACTGAACGATATCCTCTATATCGCAGGTCTTAGTAGTCCCTTGGTTCGCACAGTGTCAGCCCGCGTCTCTACAGCGTACGTCATGATAGGTCGCACGCATGTGCTTGTTCTTCCAGACCAGATTCTTCAGGCATCCTGACACGGCAGAGGCTTTACTGACTTGTTCACGTACTTCGGTATAAAGGTCACTTTGGCTGCAGATCTCCACTCCCAAATACCTGAAACTCATCACCTGCTTCACAGGTATATCATCAACAGTCAGCTTACATCTTGCAGGTTGCCTAGATATAGTGAGACTTTTTGTTTTATTGACTGATATAGCCATATTTAGCCTTTGGGATACTGTGTGGAATTTGTACAACATTCTTTGCAGGTCATCTTCAGACTCTGCTATTAATGCGGCATCGTCCGCATAGCAAATGACGTATGTATCTTTATAAGATGAAAACAATATTATAATATTTTAAATCTGTATGTATATTTATAAGATGTATGACTGAAGAAGGACTGGTTGTCCGAAACATGTCTATGTAATTTTTTTTTAATGTAAGTGTTGTATAAACGAAGTGTATAAAAAAAGAAAAAGAGAAATAAAGCAATTACCACACAAAGTATGGTAAATACAGAAGAAATAAATAGAGTTTTATATTTTAACAGTATTTTCTATAACATTTATTATATTTTACCATGTTAAGGCATTATCAAATGGACATTTAACGGTCCTGGCATGACCAAATTATACATTATTAAAAGACGGTCACATTAGAAGTCGGGAAAATTTACTAACTTGCGTGTTAATGTAGAAGAATATCGAGAGGTGTGTCAGGATAGACCAGTGTGACAGTCTATCTTATCCGCCTACCCCTCCGGAGAAACGGGGTGATGATTAGTTAGTTAGTAAGTCCTATTTCTACCTACAGGAGACCAATCTAATGCCCCCTGAGCGATGCAGGTTGGATTCCATCTCAGGGTGTGACCAACCCACAGCCATTTGCGTCTAGCGACCTGTTTTTTAACTGACCTTTCAACTAGCATAGCCCAGAGAACGGCATTTGACTCGTATGGGCCCAAAATATCGTAAATATTAAGCGGAAACCACCTATTTATAAACACATGGAGTTTCCCAATTACGTACGCAGTAAATTTCCAATTCTCGCATCCTTGAGGATATCAGCAAAACAAAATGGACCTTTTTATCGATTTTAAATAAGTTGACATTTAAACGAAATAACGCAAGGATCATTAAGACGGTTTGGACATAATGAAAAAAAAAATCTTTTTAAACAAACGAGCAAACCATCACGCAGTTTCTTCGCAGAGGTAGAGAGAGAGATGGACCGCCACACTACTCTATCCTCTCTAGCTTTCTTCACATTCGTATAAAAAGTCATACACGCACGTCGATTCTTCCGATTTCTTACATGACCAACCTTTCATATTTGATTGATTTGGTCATGCCATGTTTCCTTCGGTCTACCTCGACTCCGTACTCCGTATACATCCTTAACGTATACTTTTTTAAGCATTCTTTCTCCATCTATGCGTTACATATGTCTGCTCTTCCCACCGTTGTCATCAGAGGCAGATTGGTTCTGGCGGCCGGTAGGTAAAACAATCTGTGCTCTCGCTGTCGGAGATATCTATCAGAGACAAAAAGACCAACACGTCATTCATATTAGTGAGGGTACGTTCAGGGGACCAATACTCTTGACTTTAGAAAGTATCTTGTCTTCCTAATGTCGAACCATCTCTAATGCGTTCCTGGTATTATGTTGTATTTTTATAAACTAACTAACCATCACGCCGTCTCCCCGAAGTGGTATGCAGAAAGAATGGACTGTCACACTTTCCTTGCCTGACATATTTCTCTCGCTTCTTCAACATTCTTACATCGTGTCATGCACGCGCGTCGATTTCTCTTACTCCTCACATGGCCAACATTCAATATTTGATTTATTTGATCGTGCCACGTTCTCCTCGGTCTTCCTCTATTTCTGGTTCCATTTACATCATTAACATATATATTTTTTACCATTCTTTCTTCATTCATTCTTTCCATGTGTCCAAACCGTTTTAATGATCCTTTCATTATTTTTTTCATAACACCATCTTTGGCACCGCATTCACTTCTTATATTTTCATTCGACATTCTATTATACACGGAGTATCCACACGTTCGTCTAAGAGATCTCATTTCTACTGAGTCTTTTGAGTTAATAATAAACTGATTTGATTTGATTTGAACATGTGATAGGTAGCTAATCTATCGCCATTTTATTGTCACGTGAATTCTACACCAGATCAATGACAATGTGACAATCATACTGCCAATGCCGGGATTCGAGCCTGGAACCTTTGGTGTGGGAGTCATAGCACTTGCCACAAGGCCACGAAGGTCTTTAGGTCAGTCGAAGGATAAAAGTGGGATAATATCCTAAACAATTGGTGATTATTATTTTATTTCTTTAATCCAATATTAGGGGTTCAAACGGGTAGTAGGGCTACGATGGGGTATGTTTTGCTGGAAAGTATGCCTCTACAAAATGTCGTAAGGCGCCATGTTGCGTTTACAACAGCAACACTACTATCAAGTCCAACTCTCTAGCGTCCACGAGAGGTCTTTTTGAGAGAGAGATGTGGCACATATTACTTAGTGCCATAGCAGATAGAGAGAAGACGAATGGTGAGCTTCTAGCGCCATAAAGCTGGATACACCCAGCTAAGGGAAGGTAACCCCGACAGAAAATCCTCCAGAGAAGGCAAGGGGATACCACTCTGGATATTTTTCCCCAGATCATCACTGTGAAAAATACTCAAGGGTGATAGTCAACGTTGGGGAGACCTCACAGGACACAGAAAGAAGAAGAAGAAGAATCCAATATTTAAACGATGTACATTGTAATGGTTATGAATCCATACGGAAATATCGCAAATAAATATATTTGCTAGAAATTTAAAATCACGAATGTGAGGTTTTGCGCTTACTCGTGCGTTCAGTTTAACTAAGAAATTTCTCTTTGGATACGCAATAGAAATTTTCATACTACGAAAGGAATTTTTCTTTTCCGAATATCAATTGAATAATCGATATTTTTAATACAGGAAATGCGGGTCTTTCCTAACCGATGCTGCGTAACGAGTACTCATTATCTCTTCTTCTTCTTCCTAAGCCATCCTAGGCCTCCTCACACGTCCTCCATTTTTCTCTATCCCGTGCGACTCTCGTCCATGAAGCAAGGAAGTGGCAAAATAAGGATGAAAGTAGAATAAATGCAGTAGAAATGACATCTCTTAGACGAATGTAATGTAAAGGTTGACGGTTTGTTGGTTTATTATTATTATTATTATTTGGGTGAAAAAAACTTCTTACATAATTACAGCGCGAGCCAAATCGATGTAAAGGGTGAAAAAAAAAAGAATATCAAAGGAAATATACATAGAACCCTATAAATAGGAATATGCCAGTTATTTCCTTGCTGCCTTTATCGTAAGGGTATTCACGAATTCGCCATAATTGCATCCAAAGAGGTCTATCTCTTTTGAAACCTCATTTAAAAGACGAATCGCTTTCAATACAGGAGAACTTCGAAGGGCCTCTGTGCGGCAATTTGGGGCATAAAATAATATATGCCCCCTTACTCTGCTATAACTATGGGGAACGTATAGATTTAGTTCTCTCAGTATTCCTGGATTGTAAATACCTCCGGATAATAGTTTAAAAAAATGCTTTCCTAGAAAGATCATTCTATGAGTTTCAAGATTGTTGAAATGAGGTATAAATATCTCAAAAATCGTTTCTGGATCCTTTCTAGTTCCAAGATGACTGTTCTTTCTCTGGGGTCCCAAATGATAGAGCAGATGAAATCGACGTGCGTGCATAACACGATGTTTGAATGCAGAGGAAATGAAAAAAATAGGTCAGGACAGAACAATGTGGAGGTTGACGGTTAGTTAGTTGATTCTACCTTATTGTTAAAGAAACAGTAATTATGGTAATGTTTACTACAGAGCAGGTTGGCCAATCCGCTCATATGCATTTTCTCCATACATGAATATTCGTAATAACATTAACAATAGACAAACTTGGGAAATACGCGCCATAGACTTGACACATTCACATAACAATCGGTTTTCTCAACTGCCAATTGAACGCAAATTCACAAAAAGACATTATTCTTCTTCTTCTTCCTCAGCCTACTCTCGTCCACTCCTGGACAAAGGCCTCCTCCATTCGCTTCCACGTCACTTTGACTTGTGCAGACTGCATCCAGGTTATTCCGACGTGTCGGTTCAGATCATCCTTCCACCGTAGTTACGGTCGCCCTGCACATCTCTTTGCCGTCCACGGTCTCCAAGTCAGCAGTCTTCTTGTCCATTTTTCATCCGAGCTTCTGGCTACGTGACCTGCCCATTGCCATTTTAGAGTCGCCACCCGGTGGATGATGTCTGTGACCTTTGTTTTTTCTCTCACCGTATCGTTTCTGACTCTGTCTCTTAGGCTTATTCCTAACATGGCTCTTTGGGTCACTCGTAGCTTCTCGGCACTTTGTTTAGACAATGTTACAGTTTCAAGACCATACCACTTACCAACTGGCAGAACTCTAAATTAAACTCTGGCACTTCTTCATCGGGAGAACGATATAATCTAACTAAAGTTAGTTAGTTTATGAGAAGTTAGATAGATGATGAAGGTTTAAAGCAGTGTTTCTTAACCGTATTCAAAGAATCGCCACCTTTACCACAGAAAATTTACATTTCTCTCAATATAGGTATGTATTTTATGCAATGGATTTCCTAGCGTTACTATTGTATTTATTGCCTTTTAACTAATTAAACTATTTAACTAACTAACCATCACACCGTCTCTCGACGTGTGGATACTCTGTGTATAATAGAGTGTCGAATGAAAATATAAGAAGTGAATGCAGTGCGAATGATGGTGTTATGAAAAAAATAATAAAAGGATCATTAAGATGGTTTGGACACATGGAAAGAATGAATGAAGAAAGAATTATTAAAAAAATATATGATAACGACGTAAATGGAACTAAAATTAGAGGAAGACCGAGGAAAACTTGACACGATCACATAATTCAAATATTGAATGTCGGCCATTTGAGGAGTCAGAGAAATCGACGCGCGTGCATGGCACGATGTATGAATATTGAGGAAGCGAGAGAAATATGTAATAGTTTACAAAAAGTACTTTACCTTACTAACTAATTAAACATCACGCCGTCTCCCCGAAGGGGTAGCAGAAAGAATGGACTGCCACACTTTTCATTCCTGACATATTTCTCTCGCTTCCTTAACATTCATACATCTTGTCATGCACGCGCGTCGATTTCTCTGACTCCTCACATGGCCGACATTCAATATTTGATTTATTTGATCGTGCCACGTTTTCCTCGGTTTTCCTCTATTTCTGGTTCCATTTACATCGCTAACATATAATTTTTTTACCATTCTTTCTTCATTCATTCTTTTCATATGTCCAAACCATCTTTATGACCCTTACTTTTTGTAGCTGTCGCAAATCCGGTACATTGCCGCGCTTTGAGCGCAGCTAGTGCGATAAGCAGGAAGGTGGAAAACTTGGCTCGCGGTGTGTCTTTTGCGAGATATTGGGGGGTACATTAAATATCTGAACATCTGCATGTCAGAAGGCCAATACAAGTCCAATACATGCCAATGTTTTCGGAACAGCCTGTATATTTTAAGATGCGAATACTTCACATTTAGACTTGGTACTTACTCTAGTACGTACGTAATAATAGTAAATAATGACAGCTTATTGACCTTGTATTACGAGAATAAAACCGGTTTCTAATAAGATATCTACACCAAAGATTCCTAAACTTTTTGACACGCGGTCCCCTTTAAAAAATAATAATAATAATCCCCTGTGGTACCTTCTAAAATCTTAAATAAAACAAAAAAGTGTACATATGCAGATGCAAATATAAGAATTGAATGCAGTGCAAATGAAAGTGTTATGAACAAAATAATGAATGTGACAATTAAGATGGTTTGGACACATTGAAAGAATGAATGATGAAATAATGATTACAAAGTAATGAAAACAAATAAAATATTATACAAAATTTCTTTATTATTATGTATTTAGTGTTCTTCCACTTGTGTTTATGTTCGACCGGTACCAAATAAATTTTGTACATCTTTTTTTGTTTGTTTTCATTATTTAAAATAATCTTCTACCAAGAAATTTCAATTAAAAACATTAATTATTTGATTAGATAGAATATGAAAACGAAACAAGAAATAAAAAGAGACCGAGGAAAATGTGGCACTGAATCGAGGCCAGATACTGTCAAGACAAAGAGCATGCTCAGAGATGAAAACACTCCGCGCTATAGCTGGCAAGACCCTACCGGATCGAGTTAGGAATACAGCAATCCGAGAGATCTGCGAGGTCGAAGATGTGGTCAGATGGGGACGTCAAAGACAGCGATACTGGCATCAACGTGTAGAAAGAATGAGCTCAAATAGGATTCCACACATAGCTCTCCATGGAACGCCAAACGGACAACGCCGACCAGGAAGACCCCCGAAACGGTGGAGAGAAAGCTGGAGTTCAGCGTCTCAAGAGGACCCACCTGAAATAACAGACTCCTGAGTCTACCAAAAGTGAAGAAGAAGGAGAAGATATTTAATACAAAGTGCCCCCTTATTTCGCTTAAGTTTCCCCAGAGAAGCCAACTTGCACACTTTGGAAACCTGGTTATATTTTTAATAAAAAAAATATTTGCATACTTCAAGTCAATCAAATTGTGATAATGAAACTTTGGAATACTAAAAAACAACATAAACAATAAAAAAATAATAACATCTATTAAGAAATAGCGACCTAACTCTAAAAATAAATATATGCGCGTTAGAATACTAAAATTATAATAATGTTTAACTAACCAACTAACTAACCATCACGCCGTCTTTCCGTAAAGTTAGGCAACATAATTGACCCTCACACCGTTCTCTTTAACACACTTCTCTCGCTTCCTCGACATTCATATATCGTGTGATGCACGCACGTCGATTTCTCCGACTTCTCTCATGACCGACATTTAATATTTGATTGATTAGATCGCGTCACGTTCTTCTGTCTTTCTCTATTTATAAATCTTCAATAAATACTTTAAGCAAACATCTCCAGGCGTTATCTAGCAATGTATGTTAATGGCGGTAGCCTTGAACATTCCCCATTCCTCCCTTCTTACGTGGTGGTCGTAAGAAGGGCGGAATGGGGAATGTTGTATTACATAAAGCGTGCGCTTAACCCAACCAATGACAGGTCATAAGTCCTGTAAACGCCTCGACCACCATATTCTGTTTCCAATTTGCATCTTCGTCTCTATTGAGATACAGTTAATCCTTAAAATGATAACCCGCAATGGGTAAAATCCAGTATTCGTCTAAAAGTATTTGTATACATTCAAAATGTAATAAATACTTTGTTTATCATTCTTTCTTCATTCATTCTTTCCATGTGTTCAAACCATCTTGATAACCCTTCCATTATTTACACTTTCATTCGCACCGCATTCACTTATTATATTTGCATTTGACACTATCATATACAGATGAACCACACATTCGTGTAAGAAATCCTTTCCGCTGCATTTTTACAACTTCCCTTCAATACACAAGGGTTGGTATTTGAACAACGTTATGCACTGCCATTTTATCATTTTTACATAGACTTTTGTTTGCGAAGACAACTTTACGTATACCGTTAACTTCGTTTGCCTGCCCCAATCTTTCTATCAACATCCCTTACCACTCGCCCATTATTTGTAAACATAACTAACTAACTAACCATCACGCCGTCTCCCCGGAAGGGTAGGCAGAAATAATGTACTGCCACACTTTTCTTTCCTGACATATTTCTCTCGCTTCCTCAACATTCATACATCGTCATGCACGCGCGTAGATTTCTCTGACTCCTCACGTGGCCGACATTCAATATTTGATTTATTTGATCGTGCCACGGTTTCCTCGGTCTTCCTCTATTTCTAGTTCCATTTACATCGTTAACATATACTTTTTTGCATTCTTTCTTCATTAATTCTTTCCATGTGTCCAAACCATCCTAATGATCCTTTCATTATTTTGTTTATAACACCATCATTCGCACCGCATTCACTTCTTGAATTTTCATTCGACACTATCTAATACACATAGTATGCACACATTCGTCTAAGAGATCTTATTTCTACTCCGTTTATTTATACTTTCATCCCTCTTTTACCAGTTCCATGCTTCGCTTTCATACATGTGTAAACATACTTCCAAACAAATAAACAAATTAATCTACTACGCAATTTCTTTATCTTTATTAAAGTTTTTACAAATAAAATTGCGCAAAATATTCAAATTTCACACTAAAATTTGACATTTTGGTACTATTTTACATTTTTGTATTTGGTAGCTATCCGTGGCTTTATCCCACCGCATTCCTCTTGGGCATACCGTGGACCAATAGTCTACAGATAGGTAGGGATGGGTTCACATTTCTTCACACTTACCAGGGGATTCTTTGAGAATTTCGTAATCTTTGAGGACATGGTTAACTTCGACAGTCTCTTAGTCGACTTATCTCCCAGTTTGCAGAACCAACCTGCCTCTGGTGATGCCGGTGGGAAGAGCAATCAAACTGCTGAACACGATCGCTTCGAAGATATAATTCATATTAGTGAAAGTACATTCAGAAGACACTGGGGGCGATAGCAGGCAAGACACTGAGAGATCGCGTGAGGAACACCAGAATAAGAGAGACGTGTGAGGTTGAGGATATCATGAGGTAGGCCTCTTCCATCTGTCTCCATCTTTTTCTATCCTGTGCCGCTTCAAACCATTTTTTCCCGGCGACCACAACAATATCGTCGGCCCATCTCTTCTGTGGCCGACCGACACCCCTTTTGTTTTCCCTTGGCCTCCACTTTAAGACGTTGAAAGTCCATCTTGAACTTGGCTGTCTGGCTACGTGTCCTGCCCATTGCCATTTCAATATTGCGATCCGATCCATGATATCGGCGACTTTTGTTCGGCGTCTGATTTCTGTATTTGTAATTCTTTCACTCAGACTTATGCCCAACATTTGCCGCTCCATGGATCGGTGCGCGCATTTCAATTTGTGGACAGTATTTATGGTCAGGGACATTGTTTCCAAACCATATGTCATCACAGGCAAGATGCATGCTTCGTAGGTTTTCCTTTTTAAATTAATGGGATATCCTTGTTTCTCATTATATCGATGCTGTGTTAATCGCTGACAGTGAAGAAAATTTGCAAGTCTTAGTGTCAAGGATGTATGAGGCATGCAAGAAGAGTGACTTGGTGATGAATGTGTCTAAATCTAAAGTGATGGTTTTCGAGAAAGAAGAATGCATGACGATTTGTGATATAAGTGCGATGGGCGAGAAATTGGAGCAAGTTTCTGATTTTACGTATCTGGGAAGCATGTTTACAAGGGACGGAAAAATGGAGAAAGACATCGAAAGGAGGGTTGGTGCTGTGAATAAAATAAATGGCGCACTCAAAGTCATTACTGCAAATAGAAATATATCCACAGAAGCAAAGATGACAGTACACAATGGAGTTCCAGTGCCAACCCTCATGTATGGAAGTGAAGCTTGGAGCTGGCAAAAGAAGGATGAAAGCAGGATTAAACGCCGTAGAAATGAGATCACTAAGAAGAATGTGCGGGAAAACGTTGTATGATAGAATACCGAACGATGAAATAAGAAAGAAATGTAAGGCAGATAACTGCATCATGAATAAAATTAAAAAAGGATCCCTATGATGGTTCGGACATATGAAACAAATGGATGAGAGTAGAATGGTTAAAAAGTTGTACACAAGCAGCGTGAGTGGGAAAAGAAGCCGAGGACGACCGAGGAAAACATGGCATGACCAAATTAATCAATTACTAAAAGGCGGCCACATTCGAAGTCGGAACAATCGACGTGCGTGCATGGTACGATGTATGGATGTAGAGGAAGCTCGAGAGGTATGCCAGGACAGGCCAGTGTGGCGATCCATCCTCTCTGCCTACCCCTCCGGGGAAATGGCGTGATGGTTAGTTAGTTAGTTAGTTAGTTAGTCATTATATGACTGAGCTTTCCGAAGGCTGCCCAACCAATTCTTTTGGGTATTTCTACCACCTGGTTTTCTTTTCCCATTTAATAACTTCCAATAAATAAATAAAAGATAATGCATAAGTAAATACGCCAAGAAACCGCATAAACAGATAATAGAAAAATGACACCTTAATTAAAATTAGTATTCAATGCCAAATAGTGGCAAAAAGTCAATAAATCGAGGACTCTTATATAGTGTTCTCGATAACCTGCAAAACGGACTTTGAGCAAAGTATTAAAAATATACATATTACAAAAAGAACAGCGATTTTTTTTTAATTACAACTGGTCTTATAGGTCAGAGACTGCACTGAAACGAGTAACTAACTAACTAACCATCACGCCTCCTCATTGGACTGGTAGGCAGAAAGAACGGTATACTTCTCTCGCTTCCACACATTCATACATCGTCGATACGTGGCCGACATTCAATATATGATTGATTCGATCGTGCCACGTTTTCCGAACTAACTAATTAACCATCACGCCGTCTCCCCGAAGGGGTAGGCAGAAAGAATGGACTGCCATACTTTTCTTTCCTGATGTATTTGTCTAAACATTCATACATCGTGTCATGCACGCGCATCGATTTCTCTTACTCCTCACGTAGCCGACATTCAATATTTGATTTATTTTTTCGTGCCACGTTTTCCTCGGTCTTCTTCATTCATTCTTTCCATGTGCCCAAACCATCTTAATGATCCTTTAATTATTTTGTTCATAACACATTATTATATATTTTCATTCACGGAGTATCCACACATTCGTCTAAGAGATCTCATTTCTACTGCATTTATTCTACTTTCATCTTTCTTTTGCCAATTCCATGCTTCGCTTCCATACATAAGGGTCGGTACAAGAACACCATTGTGCACTGCCATTTTAGCTTTTTGTTTGCGATGACAACTCTAAGTGCACCATTCACTTTGTTGCCTGCCCTAACCCTTCTTTCCATATCCCTCTCCACTGTAAACATACTACCCAAATACACGAACTCATCTACTTGCTCCAAATTTTCACCATTCACGCTAATGTTGCAGTGTGTGTGTGTTAAATTTGTACATGTCAGAGAGTCAAATGCACATATAAAAAGTGAATGAGGTTCGAATGAAAGTGTTATGAACAAATTAAGAAATTCATTAAGATAGTTTGGCCACATGGAAAGAATGAATGAAGAAAGTATACAATGATTATGTAAATGTAACAAAAAAATAGAAGAAAGCCGAGGAAAACGTGGTACGATAATAATTTTGAATAATTAAAAGTTTTTTTTTATACATAAACTTGCAAGGTAAATTTTAAAAGGGATTGTTATATTCGAAATGGATATTTCGTAAGGTAGACCGGTGTGCTAGTGGTTTACTATGACGACATGTCTCCATTTCTCATCAACGCCAGAAGACTCGTTTCCAAAGCACTCAAGAATTTTGAAAACTTCATCGTGCCTAGTGCAAATATGGAAATACAGGGTGACGTTACATTACTTTATTCTTTTTTATAATTTAATAAACGTTACAGAACTAAGCAATGAACAGAAGTCATAATTAATATGAATAAAAACGTCTGTTTTATAGAAATTTTATTTTATATGAATATCAAATCAAATCAAATCAGTTTATTTCATCAACAGACATGACCAAATTAATTTTTAAGGCATCTATTGAGAACAGGTAAAATAATATATTGTGTATAGTATACTACCAGAAACGCATGAGAGATGGTTCAACATTAGGAAGACAGGATACTCTCCAGAATCGAGAGTATTTGCCTTCTGAGCGTACTTTCACTAATATGAAAGACGTCGATCTCCGAGGGGACCGCGTTCAGCAGATTAATTGCTCTTCCAACCGGTGTCACCAGAGGCAGGTTGGTCCTGGCGGCCGGTGGGTAAAACAATCTATGCTGTCGGAGATACCTATCAGGGACAAAAAGCCGAACGGCCTCCAGCACGGCCGAGTTCTCGAAACATCCCCTCAGTAATCTAAAGAAATGGGTTATGAGATGCCCATCTCTTCGAAGCTGCAGAGAGTTGGCCCCAAGCATTCCCAAAAGAAATGCTGTGAATGACATGTTTCGCCATGCTAAGTAACTAACTAACTAACTAACCATCACGCCGTTTCTCGCCGGAGGGGTAGGCAGAGAGAATGGATCACCACACTATTCTATCCTGACATAACTCTCGCGCGTCTTCTACATTCACACACCGTGACACATAGTTTCATCTATTGTTCCTGATACGAAAATGACTACCTTTCTGAAACGCCTTAATTGTTTGTTTTTGTTGTTGTTGTCATCCGTTAACTGCAAATTCCAAGATTCGCGTTCATACATAAGTGTCGGCACTAGAATTACATTGTGCACTGCCATCTTTGCTTCAGTCGTTATTTTTCCATTTGACGTGATGGTTTTGAGTACATCATTAATTTTGTCTCCAGCACCAACGCTTCTTTCGAAGCCTTGCTAAGGCAATTTCATATTCGACTATGCAGTAGTATTATCAGACTTATCACACAGTTTTGAAGTCGGAACAATCGACGTGCGTGCATGGTACGATGTATGAATGTAGAGGAAGCCCGAGAGGTATGCCAGGACAGAACATTGTGGCGATCCATCCTCTCTGCCTACCCCTCCGGGGAAATGGCGTGATGGTTAGTTAGTAAGTTTTATCACACTAGTTAGTTAGTAATAACATGCAATTCTTCTTCGGGCATTTTTGTTTAGCACAGTGGAGGAAAAGTATTTAATCTGAATAAATGGCGTTGTTGTTATCGACGTATTTTTGTCTGGTGCCTGCTCTATAATTATGAGGTGTCGTTCTTCTATTTTTACGAAACTAATATAACAGGTTTTAATAGGTCGTAGAATATAGGATTATTGTGGAAAAAATAAAATAAAAAACATCCAGTCTTCGATAATATTCAGAAAATCCTCAATAAAAAGGATTAATTGTATCTCAATAGAGACGAAGATGTAAATTATTTGGAAACAGAATTATTTGTCTACAAGTATTTGTATACAAAAAAACAAATTCTATAAAATGTAAAATTTTTAATTATATCTCAATAGAGACGAAGAAACAAACTGGAAACTGACTATGGATGATCAAGGTGTTTACAGGACTTATGACCTGTCATTGGTTGGGTTAAGCGCACGCTTTATGTAATTACAACATTCCCCATTCCACCATTGTTATGATCATGTATGATACATTTTTTGGAAGTTGTATATATACTCCAAATCCATACTTATTTTCACGTGGCAGTTCCAGTTAGCCATCTATGTAGATTTGATTGTACTAATCAATTTTTTAGATTAATCTATACAATCCATCCACTAACGCCATCTATGAAGAATGATTGTTTTAGCATTTAGCAAACTACTTTATTAACACAATGCGAAGAGGCTACCGCCTCCTATCGCTCTGTTAGAAGTCGCCTGGAGTATCCACTCCTATTTTATACGCCAAACAAAATTTTAAATTAACCACCCACAGGTGAAAATCCAGGATTCGTATACAGATATAAGTATACATTTCACAAATATCTATAAAATGTATTTATATAAAAATAACTAACTAACCAACGCGCCGTCTCCCAGAAGGGGTAGGCAGATAGAATGGACTGTCACACTTTTCTTCACTGACATACTTCTCTAGCTTCCTCAACATTCATGCACGCAAGTCGATTTCTCGGAATCCTTGCGTGGAGGACATTCATTATTTTATTTATTTGATCATACCACGTTTTCCTCTATTTCTAGTTCCATTAACATCGTTGACATATATTTTTTACTATTCTTCATTCAACTTTCGCACATCTTCTACATTCACACACCGTGACAAGCGCGCCCGTTGATTATCGTTGGCGTCTCCTCCTTGGCCTTCCTCGACCTGTTTCCATTCACACTAATAATAAAAATAATAATATGCTAACTTTTAAAGCGCCGTTTTTGTGATGTAATCACCTCAAGGGCGCTTTAAGACATGTTTTAAGTCTAAAAATCTAAATGTGACCGCTTAAAAAGCGATCGGTTAAAAAGTATAGTAGAACAAAGTATAAATGTTTAAATTGGGTATGAAATACTACTAAGTAGTACAAGTCTTGTATACAACTTTTTTCACGTCCTTATTCTTCTTCAAGTGCCCTGTCGGGTCCCCCCAACGTTTGTCGATCACCTCGGCGAACCTGTCTCTGTCCTGCGCCCCTCGGAACAGCTCCTCCACGTTTCACAGCCAGGACACCGGGCCCTCGATGTCCTGGCTCAAGTTTCCCCTTCAGTTGGAGAAGGTGGTACGTTTCCCCACGCAGTACATGACCCAGACGTGAAATCTTCCAAACCTTGATAGCTTATAACAGCTCCCTGTCAACTCTAGCTCGCCTCGGGACTTCGGTATTGGTAACCATGTCTGTCCAGGGAATTATGAGCATTCAGCGATAGAGCCACATTTCAAATGCTTCCAGTGTGTTCGTTGAGTTGACTTTTAAGGTCCACGTTTCACAACCATACAATAAAACAGACCACACATAGCATTCGATTATTCTCTGGCGGAGTTTCAAAATTTGCGTTATCACTGCAGAAGAGCGATTTCATTTTATTAAACGTAGCTCTTGCTGCCTCAATTCTGCATTTTATCTCTACATCTGGGTCAAGAGATTGTTAATATGCTGCCGAGGTATTTCAATTTTTCCACCCTTTCAACGTTACGGCCGTTCAAATGCAATACTGACCCACTGTGGTCAAGCCGTCCGAATATCATCCATTTAGTTTTACTGACATTTATTGTTAGACCCAATCTTTCACATGTCCAATCCATCTTAATTCATGACCCTTTCTTAATTATTTAGGATGCATTCATTCACTTTACATTAACTTCTTACTTCTTCAAAAGGTATTCTATCATACATTGTTTTCTACGGCCTTAATCCTAATAGCTCTCTTTCTGCCAACTTCTGGGAAGCATGTTTACAAGAGACGGAAAAATGGAGAAAGACATCGAAAGAAGGGTTGGTGCTGGGAATAAAATAAATGGCGCACTCAGTCATTACTGCAAATAGAAATATATCCACAGAAGCAAAGATAAGCAAGTACACAATGGAGTTTTAGTGCCAACCCTCGTGTATGGTAGTGAAGCTTGGAGCTGACAAAAGAAGGATTAAAGCAGGATAAACGCCGTAGAAATGAGATCACTAAGAAGAATGTGCGGGAAAACGTTGTATGATAGAATACCGAACGATGAAATAAGAAAGAAATGTAAGGCAGATGACTGAATCATGGATAAAATTAAAAAAGGATCCCTGAGATGGTTTGGACATATGGAACGAATGGATGAGAGTAGAATGGTTAAAAAGTTGTACACAAGCAGCGTGAGTGGAAAAAGAAGCCGAGGACGACCGAGGAAAACATGGCATGACCAAATTAATCAATTACTAAAAGGCGGTCACATTCGAAGTCGGAATAATCGACGTGCGTGCATGGTACGATGTATGAATGTAGAGGAAGCCCGAGAGGTTTTTACAGAACATTGTGGCGATCCATCCTCTCTGCCTACCCCTCCGGGGAAATGGCGTGATGGTTAGTTAGTTTAGTCTGCCAACTCCAATATTAACTATTATACATAAGTGTCGGCACTATAACCCCATTGCGCATTGATAATGTCTTAGCAAGGCGAAACATGTCATTCCCATAAAATAAAACAAAATTCTAGAAAACAGACGTTTCGATTCGTATTAATTCAAGTTTATATGCATCGAAAGGTCCTTTCGACGTAAATAACTTCAAACTGACCAATTTCGAGTTACCTAGTTTTAACATTGAGGTCAATCTATATTATATAAAATGCAGGTGCCACCTGTGGATACAATTTATAAGCGTGAGGTTATATAGAACGCTTAACCAATTTGAAATGGAAGTCTCTCGTTCGAAACCTGTTTGGACGAATTTATAAAGTACAGTGTAAATTTGTATTGCGTACATCGTAATATTAAACCAGTTGGTTTAAAAAAATGCGTACAGGCGAACGAAGGTAAAATGTTATCACGTAAACAATTACATAAAAATCAATTACAAAGTCCTGCAAATGGTTCAGTTGTAGCACAACATCCCTGTTTACAGCTGCTGTTTCAAGGGTAGACATAGCCATGAGGGTGTCCAACCCCCGATAGCAGAGGAAAAAGAAGAAGGAGAAATAATAATAATAAAAATATTTATAGCAAAACAGAAGTAACTTATTAAACAATTAAAGAAGCTAATGATTTTACTGAAATATTTTGATGAAAGTTCATTTAAATGAGATCTCTTAGACGAATGTGTGGATACTCTGTGTATGATAGAGTGTCGAATAAAAATATAAGAAGTGAATGCGGTGCGAATGATAAAGTTATAAACAAAATAATGAAAGGATCATTAAGATGGTTTGGACATATTGAAAGAATGAATGAAGAAAGAATGGTAAAATAATTATACGTTAACGATGTAAATGGAACTATAAATAGAGGAAGACCGAGGAAAACGTGGCACGATCAAATAAATCTAATATTGAATGTCGGACATGTGAGGAGTCAGAGATATCGACGCGCGTGCGTGACACGATGTATGAATGTTGAGGAAACGAGAGAAATATGTCAGGAAAGAAAAGTGTGTCAGTCCATTCTTTCTGCCTACCCTTTCGGGGTGACGGCGTGATGGTTAGTTAGTTAGTTAGTTAAGTTCATTTTAAATGACTTCTAATTCAGCCTATTCCCATCCATCCACTTTTGGAAAAGGTCTCCTCCATTCGCTTACACGGCACTCTGTCTTGTGCAGACTGCATCCAGGTTATTCCGACATGCCTGTTCAGATCATCCTTCCACCGTAGTTGCGGTCACCCTGCACTTCTCTTAGCCGTCCACGGTCTCTTAGTCAGCAGTCTTCTTGTCCATTTTTTGTCTGAGCTCCTGGCTACGTGACTTGACCACTGCCATTTTAGAGTCGCCACCCGGTGGATGATGTCAGTGACCTTTGTTTTTTCTCTCACCGAATCGTTTCTGACTCTGTCTCTTAGGCTTATTCCTAACATGGCTCTTTGGGTCACTCGTAGTTTCTCGGCACTTTGTTATAGTTTCACACACGCATCATAAACTTTTTTTTTTAGGTTGATAAATTTTCCGTTTTTATTAAATGTAACTCATTTTTCTGAAAGCTGCCCAGCTAAATCCAATTCTTCTCTTGAACTCTGCGGTTTGGTTTAAATAGCAATTAAATATAATTGTTTTATAACTGTTAATGCAAAAACTTTGTTTTATATCACAATTGTATTTACTTTACGACAGCTGTTTCATCAACCAATGTTGACATCATCAGGTGTTAACCAATGTTGACATCATTAGTTGATGAAACAGCTGTCGTAAAATAAATACAATTGTGATATAAAACAAAAATTTTACATTAACAGTTATAAAATGTTTAAATATCATAAAAAAGTTAAAGTTTCGGCCAAAACAATGGACTATTTAAATATAATTGTTTTTTTATTAACTATTTGCACTTACTGTCTTTATTTCGACAGCGATCGGTTTCGCCCGGCTAACTGGCATCGACAAACCATTCTGTACATTTTCTTTATTTGCATTTGACACTCTATCATTGCAGATTTAAAATTCGTCTAAGAGATCTCACTTCTACTGCATTCATTGTACTTTCATCCTTATTTAGCTAGTTTCACTTCCATACATAAGTGTTGGCACTAGAAGTCCATTATGTACTGCCATGTTTGCTTCAGTGGATATAATATTTTAATTTTCAGTGATGAATTTGTCAATTTTTCGGTGTTTAGATCACTCTGTATACGATATGGTATTTGGCAGGGCCATAAAAAATATTGATTCAAGTTGTTCGGACAAACTTGGAGATGTCCAAAGTACAAGAATTTTCTAAAAATTAAGAGACGCCATAATCGGATAAGCAAAAAACTAACTAACTAACTAACCATCACGCCGTCTCCTCGAAGGGGTGGGCAGAAGCAATCGACCGCCACGCAGTTTTTTCATTACATATTCTCTCGCTTCCTCAACATTCTTACATGGTGTCATGCACGCACGTCGATTTCTCCGACTCCTCACGTAGCCGACATTATTATTTTTTTTCTTATTTGATCGTGCCACGTTTTCCTCGGTCTTCTGCTATTTCTGGATCCGTTTACGTCGTTAATATATACATTCGTTGGCAATCTTTCTATGTGTCCAAACCATCTAAATAACCCTTATATTACAATATTTTATTCATAACACTTTCATTTGATTACAACTAATATTTGCATTTGACACTCATATATAGATTTATCACACATTCGTCTAAGAGATCTAATATCTAGTGCATTTATTTTATTTTCATCCTTTTTTAACCAGTTCTATGTTTCACATCAGTACATTAGGGTCTTAGGCCGACTTTTCCTAGGTCTTCCTCTATTTCTAGTTCCATTTACATCGTTAACATAAACTTTTTTTTACCATTCTTTCTTCATTTATTATTACATGTGTCAAAACCATCTTAGTAATCCTTTCATTATTTTGTAATTCGTCCGCACTATCCGCAACGAGAATTACAAGTCTTGGTGTCGAGAATGTATGAGGTATGCAAGTTAAATGATTTAATGATGAATGTTGAAAAGTCAAAGGTGATGGTTTTTGAAAGGGAAGAACAAATGACAGTTTGTAACATAAGTGTGAACGAAGAGAACTTGGAGCAGGTTAGTGAATTTGTGTATTTAGGTAGCATGTTCACAGCGGATGGCCGAACGGATAGTGACGTCGAAAGAAGGGTCGGTGCGGGTAACAAAGTGAATGGAGCTTTAAAAATAGTTATTGGAAACAAGAATTTATCAATGAAAGCGAAAACGGCCGTTCACAATGGAGTTCTGGTCCCAACACTAATGTATGGAAGCGAAGCAAGGAACTGGCAGAAGAAGGATGAGAGCAGAATAAATGCGGTAGAGATGAGGTCCCTAAGACGTATGTGTGGTAGAACGATATACGACAGAATCTCAAATGCTGATATAAGAAGGGAATGTAAAGCGGAAGAAGGTAATATGAACAAACTTATGAAAGGATCGCTGCGTTGGTTCGGACATATGGAGCGCATGGATGGAGAAAGAATGGTTAAGAAAGTATACGTTAATGATGTAGATGGAGTGCGGAGTCGAAGCAGACCGAGGAAAATTAATCAAATTTTAAAGGTTGGTCATGTTAGAAGTCGGAAGAATCGACGTGCGTGTATGACTCGCTGTATGAATGTGGAGGAAACTAGAGAAGCGTGCCAGGATAGAGGAGTGTGGCGGTCCATTCTCTCTGACTACCCCTACGGGGAAACGGCGTGATGGTTTGTTGGTGTTGTTATAAATAGAAATAGTACGAGAATATTTTGAATACACGAGAACCAGAGAGGAATACTTCGATGCTCTCCGAAAGTAATTCGAAATGCACACGATGCACGTGCCCGAGAACGTTTCTGGATTATTTTGAATTTTGTTATGATTATTGTTGTATGTCAGCAGTGTAGAAAACAAAAGAAGAACAATTTAGCGTTGTTATTTGTGAATATTTTTTATTTATAAAATTTGTTACTGTTTACAAATATTAATTAATTACACATATGTGACGCAAATATTTAAATCAATAACTTAACGATAATTTTTTTTAAATATAATTAGTGAAAACAATTAACCTCTCTTGACGCAAGAGAGATTTTAGGAATGATCATTTGTTGACAAGCCATAATAGTTTTGTGACGTCACACACACGGAGACCTACCTGACGCAATCCTCCACATTTATAATACATTATAAGTCCATTTCTGTCAAATGGGACCTGTTTCTTGTCCTACTCTGAGCAAACCCAGTTTCAACTAAATTACGATACGCAGACAAATCCCAGAGATATTTACATTTCTTACTGTGCGAATGAAAGTGTAAAGCGCCCCATACACGATCAATTAACTAACTAACTAACCATCACACCGTCTCCGGCACTCCATCCTTCTCTTTTCGCCCGCGGAAGACGCGGTGTGATGGGTTGCGAATCTCATCGCCACCAATAGGCATCTCCCGCGCACACTTCGATCGTCCAACGTCCACAAAATAAATCTAATTAACTAACCACTACGCAGTTTCCCCGGAGGGGTAGGCAGAAAGAATGGATCGCCACATTGTTCTATCCTGACATACTTCTCTCGATTCCTCTACATTCATACATCTTGTCATGCACAGAAGGAGGAAGGCACCTGCTCAGGACCTTGTCCGAAAGGCGTGCAAGATGAATCGGCCATGTAATACGACAAGAAGGCCTCTTGCATGCTATAATGGAGGGGACAAACTCTAGGGGACGCCCACGCCGAGAGTACCTGGAGGACCTGTTGGTGGACGTGCGCTGCACATCATATGCACATTTCAAAAGAGCCGCACAAGACAGGGAAGAATGGAAGAGAAGAATAGAAGAAATTGCTGCAAACCAATCCCAGGATTGAAACTTTCTAACTCTAACTAACAATAATTCAAATATAAAAATGAACCTGTTTTTTTTTGTTATAAGTACTAATAATTATTTATTTATTTTTCAACGGTAAGAACTGATAAATAATAATACATGATGGTAATATAAAAAAATGTAATTTGGAAAAAACATACATTTGAAAAGACATAATTTATATAGAAATTAAAAACTAACTAACTAACTAACCATCACGCCCTCTCTCCGAAGGGGTAGGCAGAAAGAATGGACTGCCACACCTTTCTTTCCTGACATATTTCTCTCGCTTCCTCAACATTCATACATCGTGTCATGCACGCGCGTCGATTTCTCTGACTCCTCACATGGCCGACATTCAATATTTGATTTATTTGATCGTGCCACGTTTTCCTCGGTCTTCCTCTATTTCTGGTACCATTTACATCATTAACATATAATTTTTTTACCATTCTTTCTTCATTCATTCTTTCCATATGTCCAAACCATCTTAATGATCCTTTCATTATTTTGTTCATGACACCATCATTCTCACCGCATTCACTTCTTATATTTTCATTCGACACTCTATCATACACAGAATATCCACACATTCGTCTAAGAGATCTCATTTCTACTGCATTTATTCTACTTTCATCCTTCCTTTGCCAGTTCCATGCTTCGCTTCCATACATAAGGGTCGGTAGAAGAACACCATTGTGCACTGCCATTCTAGCTTTTTTGGATAGGTTTTTGTTTGCGATGACAACTTTAAGTGCACCATTCACTCTGTTGCCTGCCCCAACCCTTCTTTCAATATCCCTCTCCACTGTAAACATACTACCTAAATACACAAACTCAACTACTTGCTCCAAGTTTTCACCATTCACGCTAATGTTGCAGACTGTCGTGGTAATCAATAAATGATTAATTTGCATTTGATTAAGAATGGGAGCTATATTGCATTGCATAATCAGCCCCATGGGACTCGTCCTCGTGGAAGACCTCCTAAAAGATGTAAGGACAGCTGGGAGTCTACCTCACAGGAGGAGCAACTCTCTGGAGAACCGACTACATAGGTCTACAACAAGGAAAAAGAAGTAATGTTATGTTCTCTGCCTAAGTTAACTAACACATGTTATATATGCTAGGTTCTTGCATTAATTTTGTAATAATTTTGGTTAGCTTATAACGTTCTCCCGATGATGAAAGTGTAAAGGCATCGAAACATGTCGAGAAAAATAATTTCAAAAGTGGAAAAAACAATGTTTTAATTCATAAAAAAATTGTCAATACCAGAATTGTCAATAATATTGATACAATCATTTATTATTTGAGAGTACCACCATCAAAATCGCCATAACCCTGTACGCTGACTTTTAGTTTTTGATTGATTTGATTACGCCTTGCTTTCCATGATCTTCCACGGCTTCTCTTTCCACTCACACTGCTTGTATTGTATAATTCAATGCCGAATCATTGAATACGAAATTATGAATTTTTTTTACATAGGAACTACTACAAATTATACTACTACTTCCCTTGTGTATGGAGGCGAAGCATGGAATTGACAAAAGAAGGATGAAAGTAGAATAAAAGCAGTGGAAATGAGATCTCTTAGACGAATGTGTGGATATTCTGTGTATGATAGAGTGTCCAATGAAAATATAAGAAGCGAATGCGGTGCGAATGATGGTGTTATGAACAAAATAATGAAAGGATCATTAAGATGGTTTGGACATATAGAAAGAATGGTAAAAAAATTATACGTTAACGATGTTACTGGAACTAGAAATAGAGGAAGACCGAGGAAAACGTGGCACGATCAAATAAATCAAATATTGAAAGTCGGCCACGTGAGGAGTCAGATAATTCGACGCCCGTGCGTGACACGATGTATGAATGTTGAGGAAGCGAAAGAAATATGTCAGGAAAGAAAAGTGTGGCAATCCATTTTTTCTGCCTACCCCTTAGGAGAGGCGGCGTGATGGTTAGTTAGTAAGTTAGTTAACTACTACAAGAAAAATCTATATTTCTCGTATCAAATCCTCTCGATATGTGCTCGAAAAGTCAGCCTACTCTCACAGATGATCCCGAGATCTCTCATCGTAGATACATGTGCTAGTTGCTGGTTGTTCATTGTGTATCTATGATACACATTTCTCAGTGCTCTAGTAAAACCAGTGCCATTTTAACATTCTAACGTCATTATAATGTCATTTTCGAGACGGCAATGGCAGAACGCACTTGGAGACATTGAATTGCATTTGATTACTGTGACTCCAGTTAACAATATTATTAATGTCCGACTGGAGGCGTGGTAGAGGCAAAACATAAATGCTTTTTTCATAAATAGTCTACCATCGGTCTATCAAAGCAGATAATTGGGATTTCTTCTTCTCTGGTTTCAATCCTGGGATCGGTTTGCAGCAATTTCTTCTATTCTTCTCTTCCATTCTTCCCTGTCTTGTGCGGCTCTTTTGAAATGTGCATATGATGAGCAGCGCACGTCCACCAACAGGTCCTCCAGGTACTCTCGGCGTGGGCGTCCCCTAGAGTTTGTCCCCTCGGTCATACCCTCTATTGTGGCACGCAAGAGCCCTTCTTGTCGTATTACATGGCCGATCCATCTTGCACGCCTTTCGGACAAGGTCCTGAGCAGGTGCCTTCCTCCTTCGATTCTTTGGAGAACCTCCTCATTTGTAATGTGGTCTCTCCAGGAAATTTCTAATAGTCTTATATAGGACCACATCTCAAAAGCCTCTAGTCTCCGTTTATCTCTTTCGGATAGGCACCATGTCTCGCAGCCGTACACCAAGATACTCCATACATAGGTCTTGATGAGGAATATTCTCAGTTTTAGGTCAATATTATTCAATTCTATTATTTTCTACTCTGTCGATTCTATTGGGATTATGTCACATAATTGTGATGATGTCAAGAATTGGATTAAGCTAGGCAGCTTTCGGAAACATGGGTTACATCCTTAAAAACCGGAAAATACCGATCAACCTGAAACGAAAATTTTATGACGCCTGCGTTCTGCCAGTTGGTACTTGACACTGGTCTTGAAACTGTAACATTGTCCAAACAAAGTGCCGAGAAACAGCGAGTGACCCAAAGAGCCATGGAAAGAGCCACGTTAGGAAAGAGCCACGTTAGGAAAAATAATAAAAGAGGTGAGAGAGAAAACAAAGGTCACTGACATCATCCACCGGGTAGCGACTCTAAAATGGCAATGGGCGGGTCACGTAGCCAGAAGCTCAGACGAAAAATGGACAAGAAGACTGCTGACTTGGAGACCGTGGAAGGCAGAGAAGTGCAGGGCGACCGCAACTACGGTGGAAGGATGACCTTAACATACATGTCGAAATAACCTGGATGCAGTCTGCACAAGACAGAGTGACATGGAAGCGAACGGAGGAGGCCTTTGTCCAGGAGTGGACGGGAATAGGCTGAGGAAAAAGAAGAAGAAGAAATGATATGTACAAAATCTTCTTTCCCTGTTCACAATAAAATTATCGAACATTATTTTTACTGTTAACTAACTAACTAACTAACCATCACGCCCTCTCCCCGAAGGGGTAGGCAGAAAGAATGGACTGCCACACTTTTCTTTCCTGACATCGCTTCCTCAACATTCATACACCGTGTCATGCACGCGCGTCGATTTCTCTGACTCTTCACATGGCCGACATTCAATATTTGATTTATTTGATCGTGCCACGTTTTCCTCGGTCTTACTATATTTCTGGTCCATTTACATCATTAACATAATACTTTCTTCATTCATTATTTCCATATGTCCAAACCATCTTAATGATCCTTTCATTATTTTGTTCATAACACCATCATTCGCACCGCATTCACTTCTTATATTTTCATTCGACACTCTATCATACACAGAGTATTCCCACATTCGTCTAAGAGATCTCATTTCTACTGCATTTATTCTACTTTCATCCTTCTTTTGCCAGTTCCATGCTTCGCTTCCATACATAAGGGTCGGTAGAAGAACACCATTTTTACTGTTAAATTACCCATAAATCGCAGCCTAATATTAAAAGGTTGTCAAGCAACAGGAGAGTTATGACGTCATAGAATATTTAAAATGTGAATTACTCAGTCGGTATTATAGTTACATTATTAAAAACTTGGAACATTTGTGACTGATGGTTCACAGATGCCATTATCGTTCGGTATTCGAGAAGAAATTGAATAATTAATTATCTGTTTACGCTTCACTTCCATACATCAATATCGTTACAAGAACACCATTGTGCACTACCATCTTAGCTTTTTGTATGAATATAAAAAATAACCATAGGATATCGGAACAGTAGGGTAGCTAGCTGTCCATTTTCTGCCTACCCATATAGAAAAAGGTGTGATTAATACCATTTATGTATTCAACAATAAAATATATATTTATATAACTTAATTCAAGATAATTTAACAGCAATATTACTTATATAAATATGTCATAAGATTTTACGAGTATATACCTTATAATAGGCTATCAAATTGTTATAAGCCATTAATAAAAGTATTTATTTTACAGGTAAAATGACCTAAAAACTGTCTGATAATTAACTTTTCTCTAACAGTGGAGTATTTTTTGCATGTACAAATGTAAAACTTATTATTTAATGTTGAGGAAAACGTACGTTTTCCGCTATAAGCTTCCAAAATAAATACATACGTTAAAAAGCGTATCAATGGAATGTTTTTAACTCAAAAATCTTAAAATTTAATATGGTTATCGGCATAAAATGTGAATGGAACCATTAACTTCGCTTGATTTCATATTCCAAAGCACTTGTTCTTTTGTTTAACTTTTCAAAATTGGAACGGTGACTTTATTTCACAAAATAGATTACGGAAAGTCGATTTAAAATTTTACAAAAATCAAGTCTTAGTATCAAAATACGATTATTTTTACGTTCGTACGTATTAAAAAAACATTAATTTATGTAAAAAATTATAAACGTATAATTAGAGACTGTATTAGTGTTTAGAAGTGAAATACTTATGCAAGAGCCGGATATAAACCTAATCTTTCGATATAAAAACAAGATAAAAAAAGTATGGTACAAATCCTCTAGAAACATCTATAATAAAACAAACAAAAAACCGGTTACATCAAACGAAAGTATAATTTTGAATTAAGATGTGATAATAACAAAATAAAACATTTAAAATCAACTCAACACGGAAAGTGGGATTTGTCAAAAATTGCCGGTATGTACTTAACCTAATATAACGTGAATTAGTGTATAAATCAAGATTATTTTTATTCATATATCATTTTGAAATCTTACCTTGTCGAACGTTGATTGGTTCTGCTAACAAGGTAACTTAGAACTGGTAGCAATTAATGAGGAAATTGAACAAATTGATCACTAAAACTGAAAACGCGCCCAACCCGGTCGAACAGTTGTCAGAAACTGTAATTTTATTTGATTGGTCAGACCTACTCAGCTCACACGTAAGTATTTACGGCTTAATTCAAAATACAACTTATTTTGTTCATATCAATTTTACATTTTCAAATATGCTCGATACTTTTTTGTGCAGGGCATAAAACAAATTACTTAGTATTTTACGAAAAGTCAAGATGAAAAAATAATGTTGCCACTAGTAAAATTAAATGGTTGTATGGCGAGTACTCTTTATTTATTTTTAACCAGTCCTTGATGCTGCGAATCTAATAATTATTGCTTTTAAGAACTTTAACAAACAAACTATCACGCCGTTTCACCGCAGGGGTAGGCAGAGAGAATAGACCCCCACACTACTCTATCCTGACACACCGCTTTAGCTTCCTCCATTTATGTCGTATGTCGATTCTTCTGACTTCTAGCATGACCAACATTAACATCTTTATTAATATAATAAATACTTAATTACTACTTATAACAGAGCACAATGAAGTTCTAGCGCCGATCCTTATGTATGAAAGTGAAGTTTGGAGTTGGCAGAAGAAGGATGAAAGTAAGATAAATGCCATAGAAATGAGGTCACCAAGAAGATTGTGAGGAAAAACAAAGTGTGATAGAATATCTAATGATGAAGTAAGAAAGGAATGTAAGGCGGATGAATGCGTGATAAATAAAATTAAGAAAGGGTCACTAAGATGGTTTGGACATATGGAACGAATAGATGATGGAAAAATGGTTAAAAAGATATATACAAGTAGTGTGAATTGAAAAAGAAGTCGAGGAAGGCCAAGGAAGACATGGCATGACCAAATTAATCAATTACTGAAAGGAGGCCATGTTCGAAGTAGGAACAATCGACGAACGTGCATATCACGATGTGTGAATGTAGAAAAGGCGCGAGAGTTATGTCAGGATAGAACAATGTGGCGATCCATCCTCTTCGGCTACCCCTCCGGGGAAAAGGCATAATGATTAGTTAGTTACTACTTATATATTGTATTACTTCTTCCTATGGCCATACAACTCTTGGAGAGTTTAAGCCTCCTTGATGATTTTCCTCCAAGCTCCTCGATCCTGCTCCTTTTGCTCCTAACACTCCAATTTGCTCAACCTAGCCAGATCAGCCAGAACAATATTCATTAGGCGGTGTCTGTGCCCCCCTAGAGATCTTACCCCCGTGGGTTTAGACGCTTACAGGGTCTTGATTGCTCTGGTCTCTTTTTCTTCGGGTGCCGTATCAGGTCCCCCTGACGTTGGCAATCACTCCAGCGAAGGCTTCTCTATCTTGCGCGACCCGGAACAGCTCCCCCACATGTCTCATCCCGGTCCAGTCTCTTATGTTGCACAGCCAAGATGTTTACCTTCTACCAGGACCACGCTGCCGCTCAATTTTTCCCATCAGTATTAGTTGGAGTAAACTGTATTTATCTCCCCGCAGAATGTGACCCAGATATGAAATCTTACGGACCTTAACGTCCTTTAGCGGTTGTCTATTTCAATTGGCTCTTCTCAAAACCTCCAAATTGCTGATGAAACCTGTCCACGGTATGCGAAGCATTCTCCTGTGCAACCACATCTCAAATGCTTCCAACCGGTTCGTAGTGTGCACTTTCAGGGTCCAAGACTCCAAGCCATAGAGTAATACAGACCAGACATAGCACTTCAACATTCTCTGCGTTCTCCGGCTCAGCATACTTGCCCAATATATGCAAGGCAACTGGCTCTTAGGGTACGGCCACCTCAAAGTGCCAGGGTCGGAGGCTAGGTGGACAACTAGCGAACCAACAAATGGCTAACTATGGGACCGGTCACACTATAGGGTTCGCCCCACAGGGCTTCATCACAAGCGAACTGTGTCTTGGCGCTATCAGTGATTCTCGTGACGTGATAGGAATCTAATCTATTGTCACGTGAATTCTACACCAGACCAAAGACAGTTTGACAATCACACTGCCCTCGCCGGGAATCGAACCCGGAAACTTCGGGGCGGCAGTCAATGCACTTACCACTCGGTCACGAAGGTCGTCTATAATACTTCATCTCGTCATATAAAATACTTCATCTCGGTCGTCTATTAACTTCACTGGCTTAAGAGTCCAGGATAAACTCTGCTGGACAGTCTTCAAAGAGCTACATGGAATGGCTCTAAATTATATATCCGAACTCTGTATAACGGACAGCCTAAATACAAGGAATTCCACACTTCGTTCAGCGAACTCCTCGGCAATAGGAAGATTAGTTGAGCCGAAGCGTTGCCCTAGTACCAATTTCGGGGATCGAGCGTTTGCGATAGCCGGTCCATCAGTTTGGAACAATCTTCCTTCCCACCTCAGATGCATAAATGATCCGACAGAATTTAGATCTAATAATTTTTCATACCCAATTTAAAACTTGCATATTTGTTCTATTATACTTTCTAATCGATCGCGAACATCAATCAGATGCAGCGTTCACATTTAGATTTAAAACACGTCTTAATGCGCCCTTGAGGTGATTACATCACAAAAACGGCGCTTTAAAAGTTAGCATATTATTATTATTATTAATAATAATACCCTTTACAACGATTTGGCTCACGCTGTCATGATATTAAGAGGGATTCAACAAAATAATATTAATAATAATATGTTAACGTTGTGAATGGAATAAAAAATGGAAAGAAATAGAGAAAACCGTGGCACGAACAAATAAATTAAATATTAAATGTCAGCCTCATGAGGAGTCGGAGACATGTGTGCATGATGACAGAATTTTGTAGAAGCAAGTAAAATATCTCAGGAAAGAAGAAGATTAGTTCATTTTTTCTTCCTCTCTTATATCATTATAGCCGAACCCAAATCGACTCAAAGAGTGGAAGGTAAGACTGGGAGTAATGTTGTTTGTTGAAATATTTTCGTAGAAGTTCACTGTTAATTAGCTAACTAACCATCACGCCGTCTCTCCGAAGGGGTAGGCAGAAAGAATGGACTACCACACTTTTCTTTCCTGACATATTTCTCTCGATTCCTTAACATTCATACATCGTGTCATGCATGTACGTCGGTATCTCTGACTCCTCACATGGCCGACATTCTATATTTGATTTATTTGATAGTGCCCATCCCTAATGTTTGGAAGCGAAGCATGGAACTGGCAGAAGAAGGATGAGAGCAGAATACATGCGGTAGAGATGAGGTCCCTAAGAGGTATGTGTGATAGAACGATATACGACAGAATCTCAAATGCTGATATAAGAAAGGAATGTAGAGCGGAAGAAGGTATTATGAACAAAATTATGAAAGGATCGCTGCGATGGTTCGGACATATGGAACGCATGGATGGAAAAAATATACGTTAATGATGTAAAAGGAGTACGGAGTCGAGGCAGGCCGAGGAAAACATGGCATGACCAAATTAATCAAATTTTAAAGGTTGGTCATGTTAGAAGTCGGAAGAATCAGCGTGTATGACTCACTGTATGAATGTGGAGGAAGCTAGAGAGGTGTGCCAGGATAGAGTAATGTGGCGGTGCATTCTCTCTGCCTACCCCTGCGGAGAAACGGCGTGATAGTTTTTTTGTTTGTTTGATAGTGCCACGTTTTCCTCGGTCTTCCTTTATTTCTAGTTCCATTTACATCGTTAACATATAATTTTTTTACCATTCTTTCTTCATTCATTCTTTCCATATTTCCAACATCTTAATGATCCATAAGTTTACTGTAAAAAAATAAAAATAAAAACAACAATATATTTGATATAATTTAATTTATTAAGCAATTTTTGACAGCTCTCCCAACTGGCATGACCGCAGGCAGGAAAAAAAATAAAACACAATTTATTAGAAAGCTGCTTTATGGTAGATTATTAAAATAAATTATAAACAACGAAATATTAATACAGTTAAGACTCTATTAGGTAACAATTTTAAAATGATAATGATTTGGCTCCACTGTTATACCACGGGCATCCATTTTGAATATCTACTCCATTTTGTTTTCATTCTTTGATCATTCCCCTACAGTCTTAAATCAACACTACCTTGGAGTGTTACCAATGAAAAATAAAATTTGTGCATTTTTTAAATTTAATTAATTAAACACTCATTAAAACAGAGTATTAGCCGATTCGTAAGTGACACAAATACAAATGTCATTTGTGCCACAGAAAAACCATAGATATTTTAATTAAATAGATGTGTAATTTAAAATAGAACAGAATTCAAATATTTTTAGTTTGAAACAAATTTTATTCTAATTTTGACAAGTCATTCATTTAATAAACAGTTTTTTTCATGATTTTGTTAAGTATAATTGATTTTTATCTAGTTTTTTATGACATGTTATATATGTATTATATATTGGATAGATTACTAGTTAAAACGCAAAAAAGAGATATTATTTCACTTTCACTGTTCTGCCCATAATATAACAATGGTAATGAACTTCAACAATTTTTACCTTATATATTAATTAATTAAATATACATATTTTGAAGCAATTCTTACAAACTTGAGGACATTTCTCATAGATTCTTTATTGTTTATATCATACGATAAAGGTACTTTTTTGTCGAAACTAAAATTAATTATAAAAAAAAATAACAAAAAAGAATCCATAATTAGAAAAAAATTCTGACAGTTAAAATTTGAACAAGCGTTTTGAATCGAAATTTGATAACTCTCTATAACAATGATCAAGTGACGATATTTCAGAAATATTAACAACAATACACACAAGGCTTCCTGCAGGATTTGAACACACAGAAAACGAGTCATTATTCATATGTTACAATGTATGAATTTTTTTCTGTAATATTTTCAATCGATTTGTACCTTGACAAGTAATGATTAAAAATAATTATAATTTTTAATCAGTTGGTAAAAATATTATTATAAATCAAAACATATTGATATTTTTGATTTATTTAGTCCAAAATACACATGTAAGTTTGGTTTTTAAAGTTTGTTATGTATAATATTGTATATATAATATTATGAATCCTTTTTTATTGCTGGTTGAATCACTTATAAGAAAAAATATATATTAAACCATTTATTTAAGGCTTAAGTTCATCTTTCAAAAGTCTTTTTAACAAGAGGTTATGTATTCCTGATTATATTAGCGTTGGCTTTGTGTATAACTTCACACTACATAATTAAACAATTCCTTTCGAACCAATCTAACAAATTACTTTGAAATTAAAAGGTTATATCTTTAAAATTTTATACAAGGCATGCGTTTGCCCTATCATGACGTATGGAATAGAGGTCAGAGGCAAAACCCTCACGGATTGGATCAGAAATGAAACGATAAGGTCTGTCTGTGGTGTTGAGGACATAGTTAGATGGGGAAGAAGCAGAAGGCGCTTTTGGAGAGACCACGTGGACCGCATGGAGAATACAAGAATTGCAAAAATTGTTAAAGATGAAAACCCAAGCAGCAAGAGATTACCAGGAAGGCCGCCAAAGAGATCATCATCCCAGGACAGCCCACCGTCACAAACAGGTCATACGACCTAAACTAAGAGGAAGTAGAAGAAGAAGATATCTTTAAAAGCGTTATCAATAAATTTGGGGTGATTTGAACTTTTCTATACCTTTCTATAGTAGGTAATTACCACTTTGAATAAACTCAAAAAATAATGTTTCTTTTACTGAAATCTGCAATTTGATATTTTTGTGACCTGTTTTATACTGAATTGGATCCTTTGGATTGGAATTGGATGCCAATTTGATTGACAAACAGCTGTCATGACATTCTCAAATAGTGTATAATTGTTTTGGGCGAAACACTATGATATTTTAACATTTTATAACTGTTAGTGCAAAAACTTTGTTTTATATCACAATTGTATTATTTTATGACTGCTGTTTCATCAACCAATGATGATGTAAACTCTAAACTCAACTCAACTCTAGAGAACAAGTCGCTAGGCGCAAATGGCAGTGGATCGGTCACACTCTGAGACGGAACCCAGCCTGCATCGCTCAGGGTGCACTAGACTGGTCCCCTATGGGGGGAAAGAGAAAGCGAGGCAGACCTAGAGCCACCTGGAGAAGAACCCTGCAGGACGAGGTTAAGGCGGCAGGCCTCATTTGGGATGATGTTAGGCATCAGGCATGCGATAGAGTCGGGTGGAGAAGGTTCCTTGAGGCCCTATGCACCACGGAGGTGTGACAGGACAAAAAGAAGAAGAAAAATTATTATTTTTAAATTGTTTATACAAATACATAAGAGTAGTGTGAAGTTGTTGAAATTATTTAATTAAATGCATTCGAGTACATATTTTTTGCAAAAGCAGCATCGGTATCCGTTTGCGGATTGTTTTGAAGACAGGCTAAACGCCGTTGGAAGTGTAAATTTCAAAAAAGATAAAAATGTCAATTTACAAAGAGTCCGGACCTTCCGTTCAAAAGCTACTCACGATTCACATATTCTAAGAAAACACTCGGAGCCAAGCGCTGCCATATGTACAAGACAATAGAATAACTTAACTGTCTAAAAATAACACCGTTGGAATCCGACGTGACCTTACAAACTTTTGGAAGATATAGACTTTATATCTATTGGAGCACTATTCATATTTCTAATATAATATACAAATTAAATATAACTAAATACAATGTAACAACAAAATACATTAACACGGATACACAAAATATTAATTAAAAAAAAAAATTCCATCGTTGTTTGTGGATTTCACAGCTAGTGACATCTGTGTATTTACACTGCAACTATTTCACATGTAAGTTATTTTAATCACCGAATTCAGAAAGCTGTGAAGCCGTCGTGATCATTAAATCAATGCTGGCAAATCAAATAATGTTTATACAAACAGATTAAGTATAAATAAATGACATGTCATTTAATTAACTAACTAACCATATTTCCATCCATACGAAAGAATGGACTGCCACACTTTTCTTTCCTAACATAAATTCTCTCGCATCCTCAACATACATCGTGTTATGCACGCACTTAGATTTCCTTGACTCTCTGATATTTGATTTATTTGATCGTGCCACGTTTTCCTCAGTCTTCCCCTATTTCTAGTTCCGTTTACATCGTTAACATATACCTTTATAACATTCTTTCTTTCCTCGTAATCCTTTCATTACTTTGTAATTCGTCCGCAATATCCGCAATAAAAATTACAAGTCTTGGTGTCGAGAATGTATGAGGTATGCAAGTCAAATGATTTAATTTAAAAAAGGCAATGGTTTTTGAAAGGGAAGAGCAAATAACAGTTTGTAACATAACTGTGAACGAAGAGAACTTGGAGGATGTGAGTGAATTTGTGTATTAAGGTAGCATGTCCACAGCGGATGGCAAAATGATGTCCAAAACATCTTAATGATCCTTTCATTATTTTGTTAATAACACCATCATTCGCACCGCATTCACTTCTTAAATTTTCATTTGACACTCTATCATACACAGATTTTCCACACATCCGTCTAAGAGATATCATTTCATCTGCATTTATTCTGCTTTCATCTTTCTTTTGCTAGTTCAATGCTTCGCTTCCATACGTCGGTACAAGAATACCATTGTGCACTGCCATTTTAGCTTTTTTGGATATGTTTTGCGATGACAACTTTAAGTGCACCATTCACTCTGTTGCCTGCCCCAAACATTCTTTCAATATCCCTCTCCACTCGCCCATCTTTTCGCCCTCAATTATGAATGCTATTATTTAGTTTTTTAAGCATTTCGCCCAGATAACAATGCTTGTTCAATTTAACATGACAAATAATTTATATTTATTATGTTTACTACAATAATATTATCGGAATAAATTAATTCATAAATAATAAATAAAATATTAAAATCAAACTATTTATTTGAATTGCCAGCACTGATTAAAACATATTTATTTCTTAAAAAAGGACATAAAATTATTGATATATTTATTGTATCGGGTACTCAGAAGACAAATGAATGTTGGAAGCTGGATATTGATATAAAATGGCTTATAAATATTGAACAATTCATTAATAAATAAATAATTTAACAATAAATGACATAGAGTAGGCTTTAAGGGTGTCTTTTGTTACATATTCATAGATTCAATTCGAGGCTAGATGCAATACTCTGTGACATTTCATAGCAGGATTATTTCATTCTAAACCATAGATAAAATTTAAACACAGACAATGAAAGAGGTATTTTTTTAAATATATTTAATGTTAACTAAACAATGATTGTTAAAAATATAAGTTCTAGAAATTTTATTATATTTTATGGGTGTTCACATGTTTGATATTGCAATCAGATGTGATATTTGATAATGCCTTAGAAGTGCAAAACATGTCACAGACATAAAATATAATAAAACTTCTAGAAAACTGACGACATTGTTTCTCAATATAAGTAAAGTTGCACAAATGATTTTATGTATTATAGAAAAATAAATCAATAGATTAATTGTATCTCAATAGAGACAAAGATGTAAATTATTTGGAAACAGAATATGGTAGTCGAGGCGTTTACAGGACTTATGACCTGTCAATAAAGATTTTTTGCTTAATGCTTACAAATTATCTTAATAGATGGCGCTAGTGTAGATGGACCTACCAACAGTGAAGTTATTAAAAAATATTAACATATATACAAGTTCCAAAAATTTGTCAGACGTGGTGTCGCAAGAAAGGCGGAATGGTGATTTACATCTTCGTCTTCATTGAGATACAATTAATCCTTAAAAAATGATTAACCCGCAATGGGTAAAAATCCAGTATTTGTCTACAAGTTTTGTATACATAAAACAAATTCTTTAAGGCATTAAACATTGTAGAATTCTTCTCATTATGTTTAGAAGGAAGTTTGATTTGTCTCGTCAATTTTTTAACGGGAGAACGAAATAAACTGCTTATATCGTTTACTCGATAATTAAGGTGTGAAACCTTCGAAACACGTTGAGAAAAATAATCTCAAAAGTGTTTTAATTTATAAAAAAATCGTCAAAAGATCATTTGGCATTTTCTCGCTACTTTTTTTTGGATTATTATATCTGTATATGTATGATAGAGTAAGTTCTATGGTTTTCAAAAACAGACAGTGATAAAATACAATAAAATGAAAACGAAAACTTAACTAAACGCAAACACAGGAATTTCACTTAATTAGACAATAAAATATATATATATACAAAACATTTTAAATTAAAAAATATTCAAATACATTATTGAAATTAATACATTAAGTGCAAAGTAAAATTTGTAGACGAGACAAATTTCACGGTGTTCTTAACGTATGTAATATAAGATTAGGACTGGTCGCAATAGAGACGGTGTACTTTGACGAAGCTCCGGAGAACGTTCAGAGCGCATCGAAGCCTGGACCATGTAATTTTAGCCTTAAAAAAATGTCACACTTCCGTCATAGCCTTCCGTACCGACTCCAACTTACGTTCAAACAATAAATAAGTCTTAACTATAAGAACCGAAAGACCACCGGTTGAATTATTTTGTTTTTTAACTCGTGTTCGACTTATATACAAAACGCATTAGCGGTTTCGATCGGACGATCCAAACTTCCCGTCACTCGATATTACAGTTCGATAACGAGTGATCGGGAGCTGAACGTGCAATCGCTACTCGAAATCAGCCCAATTTTCGGGGCGTTTGATTTTAGAATGTGACAGCGCAAGCGAGTAATTGCCATATAAAATAAAATAAATACCTATTTCAAAATTTGTTACAATTTTCTAAGTATAGTATTATAATGTCCAGAACACTTAATAAATAATATATTTTTAGATTAAATTCTTAAAAATAAGTAATAATTAGATTAAATATAGCCAAAAAAAAAAAATCCTTCCTCGATTTCGTAAAACAACAATTACAAATGTCAACTAACGGTGTGGAGAATACAAATAGGCTTAGCCGGCTGTTTGGAGGTCTATCCTCGCCGTCTACACGCCGTTCCGATAATCACTTCATACAATATAGCCATAGTGTTGAAAATTATTAAGTTCCTTTGAAAGATATCAAACATTTGCCAATCTTTGATAATAATCTCACGAAATGAAAGCGTAATAAATTTCAAAACATCTATTTTTCAAAGCAACTTAACAATTTTGATAAGATATAAAATAAAATATCATAAATCATGAGGAAATACAGGGTAAAATCTTAATTTCTCACTATGAACAAATCCATAAATAAATTTAGTAAAATTAAAAATTTTTATAAAACGCTTTGATAAACACTTGTATTTTCACCACTCTATTTTTGTTTTATCAAACTAACTTGTTTCATTCCCGCCGGAAATTCGTCATGTTCTCTATTTGAAATTAATTTTAAATAATTCCTTAAATTTGAACTTGTGTATGCCACCAGATGCCTTCACTCAAAAGTCAAGATCTATTGGCCCCAAACAGTGTCAAATGCCGTTCTCTGGACCATGGCAGGCGAAAAGCCAATCTCTGAGACGGAACCCAACCTGCATCGCTCAGGGCGCACTAGACTGGTCCCCTATGGGGGGAAAGAGGAAGCGAGCCAGACCTAGAGCTGCCTGGAGAAGAGCCTTGCAGGACAAGGTTAAGGCAGCAGGCCTCAATTGGGATGATGTTAGGCATCAGGCATGCGATAGTCGGGTGGAGAAGGTTCCTTGAGGCTCTATGCACCACGGAGGTGTAACAGGACAAGAAGATGCCACCAGATTATTGATTAGAAAGTTTACTATGTTATTTCCCTATTGCTCATGGTGTACCATTCTATCACACTAATTGATCAATTCCCTTCTATTTCTTAAACATTAGCCCACATAAATGGCAATCTTCTTTTGCAACGATAATTATAATCTGAAACTCCGACAAAGAACGGTTAAATCTTTTATATGGTCTGTTCTACTGTATATCTGTGAAACTTGGATTCAAAGTGAATGTAATATGAATCGGTTGGAGGCGTTTGAGATGTGGATATGCAGAATGCTCCGTATAACGTGGACCGATAGGGTCACTAATGCAGACGTACTACAGAGAGTCAGAGCCAATAGAGATCTGTTGTCGAGTATGAAGGTTAGAAAGGTCTCACTTAGGGACGTCAGGGAATTGGTAGAAGGCAGTTGTATTGGCCGCGAAACGTAAGAGCAGTAGAGGAATCCAAGTGGCACAGGATAGAGATGCCTTCGCTGCAATGATCGCCAACGTTGGGGGGAATAAGTGAATAAGTCCAAATTTTATCATTTTATATATTGTATTTTTATGTTATTTTAGTTTATTTTGTAAGCTCTGGTGGGAGTAAAAAACAGTTGGTTTGACAAAACAAAAATAAACTGGTGAAAAAATTAATAAATATGTTTTTAAATTATTTTTAATAATGCCACACCCCAAATTAAGTGCTTCATACTAATTATTAATTTTTAAAACAACCGTAAATGTAGTTGCTTTTGTTAATTCGAATATGTATAATTTGGATTGTACGTATATTGTTTCCTATCATTTGAGCATCAAAACTATTTTATTACGTACGCACCCTCGTATTTCGACTTTTAATTTGTTTAATAATAAATTAATAAAACAATGAATTCACCCATAGTTAAACAATTTAAAGATGTGTCCCAGGACACTTTTTTAAATTGTTACTTTATAAGACATTACTAGGAATGTAATTCCTCTTTGATAAATAAATATATAAACATGTGTATACACAAGAACAAATCAAGGCATCAGATTGAATCTTTAAATTTAGAATTCATTCGGAACGACTAACAAAATATTTAAAAATTCAACTGTCATATTGTTTCAATATTCTTGGTAGATAATGTCACCGTCTCTCGGTCTCCAACCAAGACCTGGGCCCCTTTCCAAAGCCATCAGTCTGGTCCAAATGTCGGACACAACCCACTACATCCTCCAAGGAACCCTCCCCTCACCATCCAACAATATCCAACCTCATCATCCAAGAAAGAAATTTCCAACATGTGGAGGAGCAATAGCCTTCGGGCTGGTACTCCCGAAAAGACTAGATCCAAAATCCAAGATACAGAAATCTCCGTAAGACCTGATTTTCTACACTGTGTTTTAAACTAACTAACTAACCATCATGCCGCTTTTCTCGTTTACTCAACATTCATACATCGTGTCACGTCAATTTCTCCGACTCCTCATGTTGTCGAAATTCAATATTTGATTTCTTTGATCGTGCCACATTTTCCTCGGTCTTCCTCAATTTCCAGTTTCTTTAACCTTACCTTTTTTTACTATTATTTCGCCTCCGAAACATGTTGAAATAACTAACCATCATGCCGTTTCTCTGGAGGGGTAGGAAGAGAAGATGAACCGGTGCAAATTCGTTTATATTCATACATCGTAACACGCGCATTCGTCGATTTTTCTGACATTAAACATGGCCATCTTTTAATATTTGATTAATTTGGTTACATCGTGTTTTTCTAGGCTGTCCTCGACTTACTTTTCCATTCACACTGCTTGTATACAATTTTTTAACCATTATTCTCTCATTCATTCATTCCACGTGTATCTACCAATTCTGTTTCTTAATTAATACGAATGATAACGTCTGTTTTCTAGAAATTTTATTATAATTTACGTGAACGACAGGTTTCGCTTGTCATTTGTATAAATTATATTAAAACTAGTATAAAACAGACATTTTCATTTGTATTAATTATTTAATATGGAGTTTTTTTGGAGACCGTGGAAGGCAAAGAGAAGTGTAGGGCGACCGCAACTACGGTGGAAGAATGGCCTAAACAGACATATCGGAATAACCTGGATGCAGTCTGCACAAGACAGAGTGGCGTGGAAGCGAATGGAGGAGGTCTTTGTCCAGGAGTGGACGGGAATAGGCTGAAGAAGAAGAAGATGGAGTTTTATATCAATGTTAAAGAAATAACAAAATCTTTTCTTCTTTATTTCATAATTTGGTATTTTATCATGCAATTTCCCGCAATTTTTTTTAGGTAATCTCATTTCTACGGCATTCATCCTTCTTTCGTCACTTTAATACATAAGGGTTGGCACTAGAACTCCATTATATACTCCCATATTTCCTTCAATATTGACAATAAATAAACTGGATATATTCAGTGTTTCAAGTTCTCATTCAAAATTAATTCCAAAGTAAAAAATTTGTTTCTATACATTTGTATTGTGTTTTGGTCTTGTGTATACACACTTAATTTTAACCCCCATTGCGCTGGTTACTACATACGCAGTAAAAAAAATACTCAAACAGCGATTAACTGCATTTGCACCCCAGACAAAAAGTTCCAATTTGTCATAATATTACGTACAATTTAGTAATAAGGAATTAAAGTAAAAATGTTTAGAGATATATTTATATATGAGCTGCAAACGCAGTCTACCACAGTTCATACCATTTTTTTGCACTGCAAATATAGTAGACTGCACTATAGTGGTTAATAATTATAAAATCAATTATTTATTTTTTTTAAATATTATTTGCGGATAAAAAAAATCTTTCTTCATTTTAAACATTGGCCTATAAACATTACATATTCACTATCAATTTATCAAATTACGCATTACTTTAGGTCATTTCTCATGAATACACATTCCTAGGACACAGATAGAATTTCAAAGAGCACATATTTTACGCTTCCCGATTGAAAAACTAAAAAAACAAAACAATTTCAATGTTCCATTTTTAAATTTGTCAAAAAGAGTGTAAAACACATCACACCAGAATGATTTGTGAAGCAATCACAGTTATAAAAACAATTGAATAAGATTCTTTTATTCCCTATTCTGTCATAATTTAAAAAAAAAGAATTTTATATTAACATTGATCAAGTTATAATTTATTCACTCAGGGAGATAATTTGCCATAGAGTTAGTAACACCCCCTAAATTGGTTACGGAATGCTATCTGATTGGTTACCGGATCTAAATAGGCGGAGTTTATTGTTATTATTATTATTTTGCTGAATCGCTCTTTACATCATTAGGGTAATAGCTATCATTTTGATTCTCGTGACATCTGAAAGGTAGCTAATCTATCGCCATTTTATTGTCAAGTGAATTATGCAGCAGACCAAAGACAGCGTGACAATCTCACTGCCATCGACAAGAATCAAACCCGGGACCTTCGAGGTGGCAGTCAAAGCACTTACCACTCGGCCACGATGGTCGTCAATTATGGCATTAGCTTCTAAAATACTCTGCATTAGAAAATTACTACTTTCTCGAAATGGCATTCCGGTATCATTTCGAGAAAGCTCAAGCTCCAAATATTCAGCAGTAGCGTTAAAAGCGTACTGCTGTACGGATGTGAGACTTGGAAATCTATCATTGGAAAACTCCAGGTGTTTATAAATAGATGCCTTCGCTCAATATTCAAGATCTATTGGCCCCAAACAGTGTCGAATGCCGTTCTCTGGACCATGGCAGGCGAAAAGCCAATTAGAGAACAAGTCGCTAGACGCAAATGGCAGTGGATCGGTCACACTCTGAGATGGAACCCAGCCTGCATCGCTCGGGGCGCACTAGACTGGTTCCCTATGGAGAGAAAGAGGAAGCGAGGCAGACCTAGAGCCACCTGGAGAAGAGCAGGTCGAGGTTAAAGCAGCAGGCCTCACTTGGAATGATGTTAGGTATCAGGTATGCGATAGAGTTGGGTGGAGAAGGTTCCTTGAGGTCCTATGCACCACGGAGGTGTGACAGGACAAAAAGAAGTATTATAGAAATATTTTTTTCCCTTTTCTATTCATAAAAAATAAAATAAAAACTGGATTGCAAACAATCTCCCTGTGATGAACAGACTTTACAAATGAGATAGAAACTCTATTAAAAAGATAACTATCTGTCTTACGTTAAAATAAGTTGCATTTGAACATTTCTGACAACGCCTCTATCGGGCTGTGACCAAATTCGCACCCGCAATAGGCATATTATTAAAAAATTTGACACAAGTATACATCGACTTCCATAGATAACTGTAATATTTTTTTTCATAATGACACACCGGCGCCATCTTGTGACAGCCACGTAAAATAATATACAGAATGACAAGAATAGGGGTTTCAGAAAATTTCTTTGAAACGTCTATGGACAAAATGCGTTTTAAAACGCGGCGACGAGAAATAAATTCAGCTTAATGCTTAATAAACATAAATCTCCATAGATGGCGTAAGTATGTAGATTATATATAGAGTAATCTTAAAAAGATTAATATATGTAATCAAAATCTTCATAGATGGCACATTGAAACTGACATGTGAAATCTGGCATAGGACTTTAACATATATACAACTTCCAAAAACTTGTCATACATGGTCATAAGAAAGGTGGGATGGGGAATGTTGTAATTACATAAAGCGTGCGCTTAGCCCAACCAATGACAGGTCATAAGTCCTGTAAACACCTCGATCAACCATATTCAGTTTCCAATTTGCATCTTCGTCTCTATTGAGATACAATTCAATAAATTCACATCAAAATGTTAGGTTACGTTGTAATAATTATAAGATACAATAAATAAAATGAATTTTTATCAAATTATGGATATTTTAAAGTGTGCACCGCATTTTAAAACGCATCTTAACGGGTTATCTGTAAACAATAATGGAAATTAAATTTATGTAAACCAACACACAAATGAAATTGTGGGTTTATTTCGTTTATCCGTCGAGACTGTCACAAAAATATGTGACGTTGACAACGTCGAATAACATTTGAATATGACAAAAGATTAATATTGAAATGTTTCATTATTTCCACATAATTCATTCGTATGCCGATCATACGCATCAGGCCATCATAGCCAGAGTATCAAACGTATACTGCCTCTTTTTATATTGTATACAATTGTACAAAACAGAAGTTATAATAAATATTATCCGGAGTTAAACATTGAATAACGAGTCGGTATTCATTAGGCCGAATCCAATGCAAATCATGTTAGGTTAGGTGTTAAAAAAACTGTCGTAGAATCTTTTTTGATAAACTTAAGGCGTTGACAAGACGATGATGCCTCAAGTCTTCAACCAGTGCATCTTGCCAGTCATGATGTACGGAGCCAAGATGTGGACATTGACAAAAGGTCTAGTCTACAGATTCAAGGTCGCCGAGCGCGCCATGGAAAGAGCCATGCTTGGAATAACCTTGAGGGACAGATTTAGAAACGAATTTATTCGACAACAAACCAAGGTGACTGAGGTGGCTCTACGGATAGGTGGGCTGAAGTGGCAGTGGGCTGGCCATATCTGTCGGAGAACCGACAGCTGATGGGGAAAACGGGTTCCGGAGTGGAGACCGCGTACAGGATTCCATATATTTGGACGTCCCCCTGCCCGCTGGACCGACGATCTGAAGAGAATTGCTGGACATGGATGGATGGGAGCGGCAATGGATAGGGGGCGGTGGCGTGCTTTGGGAGAGGCCTACATTCAGCAGTGGATGACAGACTGCTTATGATGATGATGATGAAGAAGGCGTTGACACTTGAATTTTAAAATTACGTGTTTTTTCCACTTTAGAGTTTATTTTTCTCAACGCGTTTCGAAGACTTTACACCTTCATCATCGAAAGAAGCAAAAATGTTGCGCTTTGTTGCAAACCAGTCCCTTGGTTTGAAACAAGCGAAGAAGAAGTCATTTACTGTCATGATGCCAGTATATGCCGGATATTTGTGGTAAATAAATGCAGTTTTGGTCAATGTCAGAAGCGCATATAACATATAATTGCAACACCACCAAAACTTTAATAAAATAATTCAATTTTGATAAAAATTAATGCAGATAACAATTGTTGTTTAAGGCATCTATTGAGAACAGGTAAAATATAATATATAATACCAGGAATACATGAGAGATGATTCGACATTAGGAATAAAGATAATCTGTAAAGTCAAGAGTATTTGTCTTCAGAAGATACTTTCACTAATACAAAAGACGTTGATCTCTGAAGTGATCATGTCCAGCACTTTGATTGCTCTCTTCGCTGGCATCACCAGAGGCAAGTTGGTTCTATGCTGATACTGTCGAAGATAACCATTCGGAACATAAAGATCCCCTGTTAATATGTCATTTTAATCAGTATTTATTATTAAATATAAGCAAATATGATCGATTGATACTCTGGCTTGAGAAATGGCCATGCGTCAAGTCATGCAAACGGTGTCCAGACAGAAATCAAATCCACGTCGGCCGTAATCACATTGGCAATGGAAACCAGCTAGGTATATTCTACGTATTCAACTATAAAAACGACAAAGGATAAAAAAATGATTTCACAACTTTTAAAGCGTTGTCTTGGTGGCGGAGACGCGCTGGCATCAGGCCAGCGGGAGCAGCCGCAGCAGCTGCACCAGCCGCGACCAGATCAGGGACCACAGGGCCCGGAGAGCCCCCGAGCGGGAGAAGAGGAACCTCCACGAGAGGAAGACCACCGTTAGCTGGACCAGACGGTGGCAGCAGTAGTACCTGCATCAGATACAAACATGTTATTTTATAACTATACAGTAGAATGTCGTTTATCCGGACTAATTGGGACCGGATGTGTTCCGGATAGCAAAATAAGGTGTAAAATGATTTTTTTTTCCTCAGCGCATTTATTGATTATGAAATTACAAATTAAACTGCAAGAACGAGTATGTATGTAGTACATGTAGATAAAAAGGCTTTACTTCACTCAGAAAATTTATCAGAGATTTTTTTTTAACAAGATTAATCGTCTTTTTTGCAGCTAAATCGTGGCTTCGTTTTAATAAAAGCAATTGAGTTGAGCTGCTTTCCTCGTGCTCTTCAAACCATGATAGCGCAGTTTCTAATAATAATATATTTTTATGAATTAGTCATCTCAAGGGCGCTGTAGAAAATGCTCTGTTTTATGAACTAGTTAAAAATAAACATATTTAGAATGAGGGCTGCACCCAACGCAGTCAATAAACCCTTCTTATCAGGAAGGGATTATTTGAAAAGGTGCGTTTTGAGTCTCGATCTAAATTCTGATGCACTTAAGGTCTGCTGGAAGATTGTTCCAGGCTGAAGGGCCTGCTACCGCGAAGACTCGGTCGCCAAAGTTTGTGCTAGGACAGCGTTTTGGCACAGTCAATCCACCGATCGCAGAAGTCTTAGCTGATCGCAATGTAGACTGTCTGGCATTCAGGTTCTCGTTGATGCAGAGTTCAGATATATAAGCTGGTGCCATACCATGCAACGCCTTGAAGACCATCCAGCAGAGCTTGTATTGTATCCTTTCTGGACATTTCAGCCAATGGAGCTCCTCAAGATGCTGTGTTATGTGACAACTCTTCGGCACACCTCTTATCAGTCTTGCTGCTGCGTTGAATGCAGACTGGAGTTTATTAGTTTGCTGTTTGGGGGTGTTGGCGTAGACTCCATTGCAGTAATCTAGTCGTGATACGACGAAGGAATTGATTAATGTTTTAAAACTGTCAACGGGAATATTTATTTTTATGGATCAACTGCCTTAGATGAAAGAAGCTATTGCCGACTGTTTTATTGATTTGAGTTTTCAATGAAAGATCAGTCTCTAGATGGACGCCGAGAAGTTTTATTGAATTTTTAGGAGAGATGTCTGTGTCGGATGTAGATACTGGGGAGCGATCAATTAAGTTTTGACGCTTCATAGAAGCAGTCCATAGAAATTCTGTTTTTGATGGGTTTAATTTAAATTCGAAGCCATCCAATTTGATACAGTGTCAATGCAGTTGACTGTCGAAGATTTGACATGGCTTGTATCAGTGTTCTTCTTCTTATTTTTCCTTGTTGTAGTCTTATGTGGTCTCCTGTGAGGTGGACTCAGAGTTAATATTTCGAGAGTCATTGTAGCAGCTGAAAGGGTAGATAAAAAATGCAAGCGTACCTGGTCAACTGCGCTCTGGCCTTGGGAAGCGAGGCCGGGCTCTCCTTGAAGATGAACTGGCGGATGCCGAGCACGTAGCTCTGGACGTAGGTCTCCCAGTGGATGTTGCGCACGTCAAAGTCGAACTTGCGGCGGTCGTCGGGCGACAGAGCGCCGCACAGGCGCCGCACGTTGTCATCGCGGAACTGCCACTCCTTGGTCGTGAAGTACTCCAGGCACGTCGCCGCCTTCTCCAGCTTGTCTTGTATTCTCATCATTCTGATAACCACAGACAAATATTTTATTACAACCGTTACCCGTGAAAGAAGGAACTGCCCAATAGATTATAGGGTAACAAAAATACTGTCATATCACGCGACCCCTGAAGCCAATATTTTAAATTAACAAAATATCAATTTGCCTCTAAAATTATGTGTTTTCTTTACCACAAAACTGGCAAAAACTTATGTGTACACCTGGTATATCATTATTATAAATATTGTTTTCTAAACATTGATCTAAAAATCCATATTAAACAATTAATATGAGGTTTTTTTTGTATACGATAGGTCTTTAAAACCCAATTACTGTATACATTTTACATTTATAAAAATACATGTTAAAATAAAACAATAATTGTGGTATGTACAAAATATTAGCAATTGTGATATGTATGTACCTATATGATCCTTAAAGGACGTATAGGTCATTTGGAGAATGTCCACATGGACTGACACCTCATTCAAGAGCACCATACCCCGGGTCATTGTATGCTGCGCCATGACATTTGTCCTGCTATGCGGTATGCACAACAGATGGTGTCTTCTAGCGCGAGCATACCTGTCCGGTGCATTGAAGCCATAACACTCTAAGAGGTATGGGCTATCAATGAGGTTACGGAGTATTTTAAATCCTAAGATCATCAAAGCTCTGTTTCATTATCTCAGATATACTTGTATATATAATACAATATAATATGATAATGACTCAGCAAGCCTCGTTTAAACAGACATTTTCATTCTTGGACTTGGATCTTCTGGCTTACAGAGGTTCAGCTCTTGTGACTCTTCGTATTGGGATATGTAGCAAGAATTGAATGCGTTGTTGTAAATACAAGTATATCTAACTAACTAACTAACTAACCATGACGCCATCCGCAGGGGTAGGCAGAGGATGGATCGCCACATTGTTCTATCCTGGGATTATTCTCGCGCCTCTTCTACATTCACACATCGCGAGATGCACGATCGTCGATTGTTCCTACTTCGAACATGGCCGCCTTTCAGTAATTGATTAATTTGGTCATGCCATGTCTTCCTTGGCCTTCCTTGACTTATTTTCCCATTCCCACTACTTGTTCATTCATTTCTCGGCGCTACATCCCGGTGTGGGACTTGGCCTCCTCCACTGACTTCTGTCTCTGGCCATCTCTCTCCATTCCCCAGCTCCTTTCATTTTCTCCCAATCTTCTTCCACGCAATCCGCCCATCTTTTCCTCGGTCTGCCTCTTGGTCTCTTTTCGCGGGGCACCCATCTGGATATAATTTGGGGTGTTCTACCCTCTGGCATTCTCTCCACATGGCCAGCCCACCGTAGGCGTTGAGACTAACAGTATCTCAAAACAAACAAGCAAACAAACAAACCATCACGCCGTTTCTCCGCAGGGGTAGGCAGAGAGAATGGACCGCCACACTACTCTATCCTGGCAAACCTCTCTAGCTTCCTCCACATTCATACAACGAGTCATACACGCATGTCGATTCCTCCGACTTCTAACATGACCAACCTTTAAAATTTGATTGATTTGGTCATGCCATGTTTTCCTTGGTCTGCCTCGACTTCGTACCCCATTTACATCATTAACGTATACTTTCTTAACCATTTTTTCTCCATCCATGCGTTCCATATGTCCGAACCAACGCAGCGATCCTTTCATAATTTTGTTCATAATACCTTCTTCCGCTCTACATTCCTTTCTTATATCAGCATTTGAGATTCTGTCCTACATCGTTCTACCACACATACGTCTTAGGGACCTCATCTCTACCGCATTTATTCTGTGCTCATCCTTCTTCTGCCAGTTCCATGCTTCGCTTCCATACATTAGGGTTGGAATCTTATTACTTGTATATATATATTTTTAACCATTCTTCCCTCATCCATTCGTTCCATATGTCCAATTCATCTTAGTGACCCTTTCTTGATTTTATTTATCACGCATTCATCCGCCTTACATTCCTTTCTTACTTCATCATTAGATATTCTATCGTACATTGTTTTTCCGCACATTCTTCAAGTATATCTGAGCTGATGAAACAGAATATGTTAGTTAAGATAATTGATGTGGCTTCATACATTGTTAATATTAATTAAGAAGCATAACCGCAAAATATTGGAAAGCATTATCCGGAACTAATTAAATCATTTTATGACCGCTTATGCAAACAATGCTCACATTGTTATAAAACACTAAATGACGCTATATAAATACAATAATTAATTACAAAGTACAATATTACTGATGAAACTAGTCATTCTTGTTAATTAAAACTTCTAGTAAACAGATATTTCGATACGGTGGTTAGTTAGGTTTGGTTGAGTTAGTTATTTAGTATTTTTTTCAATAAATCCATCGTTAATATTTATTCTAATCACTGTAGATTAGAATTTGATGAATTCTGCTTTAAATACAATATGATCATATCCATCTCAAAAACGAAGTGTATGACATTCTCTAGAAACTAACTAAGATGCGAAATCTCCGTATGCCAAGAAAAAATTGAACAGATAGACCAATTCAGATATCTCGGAAGCGAATTCACCAGCTCTAATGATCTCTCCAGAGAAGTAAAATCACAGGTAGATAAGGCTGCAGCGGTTGCAGGCTGCCTAAAAGATGTCATATGGAGAAACAAGGACATGAAGACTGACAGCAAGGTACGCATTTATAAGACCTGTGTGCGACCAATCCTCACATAGGGCATTGAATCGAGGGCAGACACTGTCAAGACAAAGAGCTTGCTCAGGACAACCGAGATGAAAACACTCCGCGCTATAGCTGGCAAAACCCTACGTGATCGAGTTAGGAATACAGCAATCCGAGAAATCTGCGAGGTCGAAGATGTGGTCAGATGGGGACGTCAAAGACGGCGATACTGGCATCAACATGTAGAAAGCATGAGCTCAAATAGGATAACATAAATAGCTCTCCATGGAACGCCAAAAGGACAACGCCGACCAGGAAGACCCCTGAAACGGTGGAAAGAAAGCTGGAGTTCAGCACCTCAAGAGGACCCGCCTGAAATAACAGACTTCTGAGTCTATCAAAAGTGAAGAAGAAGACTATAGATTAGGTTAGATCAATGTGAGGTTATGTCATTTCATAACTAACTAACTAACTAACCATCACACTGTGTCGGAGGGGTAGACAGAGAGGATGGAGTGTCTTACTGCTCTGTCCTGACATACCTCTTGAGATTCCTCTACATTAATACATTGTAACATGCACGCTCGTCGATTTTTCCAACTTTTAATGTGAATGGAACTGAACATGGAACTAGCAAAAGAAGGATGAAAGTAGAATAAATGCAGTAGAAATGAGATCTCTTAGACGAATGTGTAGATACTCTGTGTATGATAGAGTGTCGAATGAAATTATAAGAAGTGAATGCGGTCCGAATGATGGTGTTATGAACAAGATAATGAAAGGAGCATTAAGATGGTTTGGACATATGGAAAGAAATAATGGTAATAAAATTGTATGTTAACGATGTAAATGGAACTAGAAATAGAGGAAGACCAAGGAAAACGTGGCACGATCAAATAAATCAAATATTGAATGTCGGCCACGTGAGGAGTCAGAGAAATCGACGCGCGTGCATGACACGATGTATGAATGTTGAGGAAGTGAGAGAAATATGTCAGGAAAGAAAAGTGTGGCAGTCCATTCTTTCTGCCTACCTCTGAGACGACACCTTTCTGAGACGGCGTGATGGTTAGATAGTTAGTTAGTTTTGAATGTGACGCCTTTTAGTAATTGATTCATTTGGCCATGCCATGTTTTCCTCGGCTTCTTTATCCATTCACACTACTTTTAACCATTATTTTCTTATCCATCATTCCATATTTTCAAAAAGAGAACTTACTAACTAACTAATCATCATGCCGTCTCCCCGAAGGGGTTAGGTTAGTTAACTGTGAGACTATGTCATGTCATGTTAGGTTATTACTCACACAGCCTTCTTGCCAGTAAACCTGGCGATGAAGTCCACCAGCAGCGCGGGCAGACGGTGGTACAGGGCGTTCTCCACGGTGTGCAGGGTCCGCGAGGAGCGCACGTTTCCTCCTGGCCACCACATCAGGTCACCTAAGGTTAAAATATTCATATTAATCAAAGGTATTTGAATCAACCAACATTAATATTGCCGGTTGCCACCTATGGCTTCGAAACTGTAACATTGTCAAAACTACGAGTGACCCAAAGAGCCATGTTAGGAATAAGCCTTAGAGACAGAGTCAGAAACGATACGGTTAGAGAAAAAACAAAGGTCACTGACTTCATACACCTGTAGCGACTCTAAAATGGCAATGGGCAGATCACGTAGCCAGAAGTTCAAACCAAAAATGGACAAGAAGACCGCTGACTTGGAGATGATCTGAACCAACACGTTGGCAATGAAATAGGCCTTTTCTACTATATTCGCCATAACTTTGTGTGTGGATTCATTCAATATCTGACTACATTTTAATATCTGTCAAAATTGACCACATTCATGAACAATTTGTTTAAATATTTATTTTGTATATACAAAAACTAACAAAACACTGATGAAGGACGTCTGTGTCCCACAAAAATGTTTGTATTTTAATTTTTAATAAAGTAGTGCTGTTTACAAAGTAATTGAAAGATGCCTTTGTCCAAGAGTGGACAGGAATGTGCTGAAGAAGAAGCTTTTGGCCCCAGTGACAAATGGCATTCTCAGAGAAGGAGCAAATGGCTATGGATCAGTCACACCCTGAGACACCTCAGGGCCGACTAGACTGGTCCCCTCTGGGTGGAAAAGCGAGGAAACGAGGCAGACTTAGAGCCACCTGGAGAAGAACCCTGCAAATTGTGTTAGAAGAACAAGGGAAATTAGCCAAGGGCGATGGTTAACAAACGTGGAAGAAGCACTTACTGAACGGATGTTTTCTAATATAGTGGAAGCAGAGCCCCACGAAGTCCTTCCACCGTATGGGCTGCTGCTGCCCGGTACAGCAGTTGTAGACTGTAATCCCGTCAGATCTGCAAGCATAAATATTGCATCGATAAAATATATAAAATCTTCTTCCTATGTGGTCTGTTCTCCAGAGTGTTGCTCCTCCTGCAAGGTAGACTCCCAGCTGTCCTTCCACCTTTTAGGAGGTCTCCCACGAGGACGAGTCCCATGAGGCTAATTATGTAATGCAATATAGGAGAGTCTGGTTGTGTCCATTCTTTGAACATGACCATACCAGTCCCTTTTTCCCTGTTTGCTCCATCTTATAATATCCTCAACCTCACATATCTCTCATATTCTGGTGATCCTCACGCGATCTCTCTGTGTCTTGCCTGCTATCATCCTCAGTGTCTTCATTTCGCAAGTACTCAAAATTTGTTTGGTCCTTGCTGTGTCTGCCCTTGCTTCGACGCCATATGTTATTATTGGTCTTACGCATGCTTTATAGATTCTCATCTTACTCTTAATGGCCATGTCTTTGTTTTTCCATATTGTAGATTTAAGAGCGCCAGAGATTGCAGCTGCCTTGTTCACTTGGGCTTGTATTTCTTCCCGCAGATCAGCTCCTTCCACCAAGTCTTTGCCTAGATTGATGAAGGTCCCGACTATATATAATCAAATCAGTTACTTATTTCAAATGCACACAGACACATGTTGATTTATCTAATTTCTAACATGACCATTTCATAATCAATCTAAAGCTAGACATATTACATACAGGTTTCCCACCGCTTATCCTAATTTGCTCATTCAATCCCTAAGTCCGTCCCTCGTCCATGCGGGACTTACTTAATCAACGGGACCAGGCAGATTCAATCTACTCCTAGTTCCTGAATGGAGGCCAAGTTTGGGCCAGAGAAGTGTCGGGAGACAGCCTACCAGGTGGAGCGATGATATTGTGCGAACGGCGAGAAGGGCCTGGAAAACACTGGTGAGAGACCAAGAAGCATGGCGTGGAGGTGGAGAGTCCTGTGTCCACCAGTGGATGGAGACAAGCTGACGAAGAATTATTATGTTTTTTTTTATCAGATGGCAGATATCAGATGATCAAACTGATCACTCGGTTTTGAGCAAACTTTTTACTAAACCCATTAGTCTCAAATATTAGACCTATTGTTTGAGTTTCATCAGATTTCATGGCTATAAATGATTTTATTTTAATGAACCAAATTCTCACTTAACCGCCCTATGCATGCGAACGTACGTGATATGCACACTTTGATTGTACAATTCTGCGCTATCCCGTATCACGTACGCGCTTGAAAAAAAATAATGTACCTAAAATATACAAACCGCTAGGGATACGCACACTTCCAACAACACCCAAGTACAAATCTTCACAAGTATGATAGTTCTTCTTTGCGGTCGAGTATTTGACGTTTCATTATATTTTTTAAATATAGTTAAAAAATAATTAAATTTAATATAGTAAATAAATATATTTTATTATTGTAGCCGAGCTATAGAGGGCTCCCTTCGCTTACCCAAAGCTGGCGTAAGGCGCAGCGGTGCCTTTCGTCAGCTTCACTCGTGCACTCCCTAGGCCCATCCCCCGTCCATGCGGGACTTACGTTAAAAAATAATAATAATATATGTATATTTGCAACCAAGGGGGACCCAGACCACATTTAAGCTACACTACTCTCCCTCGATGTCCCGCCGTACACACATAGCAATACAACAACAAAAGAAAATTAATTTAATTAATAAAAATGTGATATTTCTTGGAAAGTTACCCGCAGGCAGGGCGGTTAGATAAATTATTATTACCTGGACGTGGCCGTCTTCCATGCAGCTACCACCATCAGGTTGATGACGGTGTCCACGGGCACAAGGTCGGCGATACGCTGGCCGTGACAGAGCATAGTCCGGAAGAATCCTTTGCCGGCCGCTGCGATGATTCCCGTGGGGCCGTTCAGGTTGTCCAGCCACCCGTCCACTGGCTCCCGGCGGGAAGACAGGACTGCAATGTGTATTATTCACGTTTAAATTAAATAATTAATATACATTTTACATCACGGCTGTTCACAATGGAGTTCTGGTCCCAACCCTTGTGTACGGAAGTGAAGCATTGAACTGGCAGAAGAAGGATGAGAGCAGAATAAATACTGTATATATGAGGTTCCTAAGATGTCTGTGTGGTAGAATGATGTATGACAGAATTTCAAATGCTGATATAAGAAAGGAATGTTTATTTATTATTTATTTATTTACTTGAAATAGTACACATGTACACAACATAATATGTTCTAATAAAAACAATTAAACATTCTTTATAATAATAAGGGTACATTTTGTTTACATATTTATTTAATTCTATTCTAAAAAAATTTATGCTCTGCACACTTTTGACATCCTCCGGTATATCTTCATAAATTTTAAATGCTTTATACTTAAGAGAATTCTGAGATTTGTTTTTTTTTCTGAATGGGAGCCTTAGTTAATTTTTCTTTCTTGTTTCATATTGATGTTCATGTTGGTTACTTTCTATCTTTCTTAAAAATTCTTGGGAGGTGTGCCATGTCATTGAATGCCGGCATTTTACTATCAGCCTAGCCGTAAATTGAGCGGCGTATTTAACTACTTGCCGGCGACATATACTTTAATTTTGCTAGTTACGTGACAGTATAAAATAATAGTCGTGCTTACCAATGGAAGGCCTGACGATGGCAATCGGAATGTGTCCCCTCTCTTTAGCTTTGAGCAACATGTCTTCAGCAAGGGCCTTTGTGAATGTATAAGTATTTGGTCGGTTACCTACGAGAACAAATACATTGAAACTCTGGAAAATTTATGAAACAAACAAATATTGGCTCATCAAACGGTACTTCTGAACCTTCAAAGGGCTGCTCTCGATAAAACGAGGAGTTTGCAAGAAAAATTTAAGCATTTTGTTTTTTTGAATATATACAAATACTTGTAGACAAATACTGGATTTAACCCATTGCGGGGAAATCATTTTTAAGGATTAATTGTATCTCAATAGAGACGAAGATGTAAATTGTTTTTTGGCAACAGAATATGGTAGTCGAGGCGTTTACAGGACTCATGACCTGTCATTGGTTGGGTTAAGCGATCGCTTTATGTTAACAACATTCCCCATTCTGCCCTTCTAACGACCATCACGTCTGACAAAATTTTGAAAGATGTATATATGCTACTATGTTAAGAACACTTCACAATTTTTGGGTCAATAATCTTAATAGATGGCGCTAGTGTAGATTAGCCTGCAGATTAGCCTTGCAGACGGTCATGATTTCTTCTTTTTCAAAAATCATTACCTTGGACTTATTAACATTCATCATCAGATCATTTCGCATGCATACCTCATACATACTATTCACCATAAGACCCCCAAAGAGATGGAGGGATAGCTGAGAGTCAAATTCACAAGAGAGGCTATCCTGACTACAGGAGTAGACCAGAGGTCTAATAGGAGACATTGTTTATATATCTCACCGATGAGCATGGGTGTGAGGTGGTCGACCAGTTCCTCGTCCACGCAGTGCACCATCTCCACGATCTTGGAGGGCACTACGGGAGGCGGGTAGATCATCTCGTCCACGATGGCCCGGTCGCAGTTGCAGTACGCCGTTGACACGTGGACCAGAGCCTGTCGTAAACACAGAAATCACATTTTTAAGGATCTCAATCACATCGTCTCTATTGAGATTACACCCTCTAGCACGGCCGAGTTCTCGAAATATCCCCTGATTAATTTAAAGAAATGGGTAATGAGATGCCCATCTCTTCAAAGCTGTAATGATTTGGTTCCAAGCATTCCTAACAGAAATGTCATGGGATAATTATAATTATAATCTAACATATAAATGTAAATTAATAATTAACTAAAAATGTAAAATAAAAATAAAAATAAACATAAAATATTTTTTTCACAACATTTTGAATGTATACAAATACTTGTAGACAAATACTTGTAGACGAATACTGGATTTTATTTACCCATTGCGGGTTATCAATTCAAGGATTAATTTTATCTCATTAGAGACGAAGATGCAAACTGGAAACTGAATATGGTGATCGAGGTGTTTACAGGACTTATGACCTGTCATTGGTTGGGTTAAGCGCACGCTTTATGTAATCTAACATTCCCCATTCCACCTTTCTTATGACCACCACGTCTGACAAATTTTTGGAAGTTGTATACTCGTATATGTTAATATCCAACACCACAATTCACATGTCAGTCTCAATTTACAGACCAGCGCCATCTACGAAAATTAGATTTAAGCATTAAGCAGAAGATCTTTTTATAACGCAATGTGAAAGGCTACCGCCATTAACGCACTGCTAGATAATATTTTTCGTAATATTGATATTAATATTTTTTTTATTAAAAATGTAAATTAATTATTAATATTATAATTAACATGTAAATTAATAATTATAATCTAACATGTAAAATGAGCATACCTCCAGACGACACATCCTCTGGCAAAGGTTGGCCAGCGACTCGGTGCCCAGCATGTTGATGGCAACGGAGAGTTTCAACTTCTCGTCAAACTTCACGGTGGCCGCCGAGTGGAATACGATAGAAACCTGCCAACCACACAATACATTAACCACGATAAACCATTATCCGATTAAATTTTCACTTTGTGGTCAGACATTTTAAACATGTAGACATAAAATAATAAAACATGTTGTATTTAACTGCGTTATGGTTATTATTTCATTTCATTTTTTAATATCATTTCAATTATTTTAATAAAATCACAAACATTACAGATATATAATTCCTGATCGTTTGCAATTACATTATAAGAATTTATAAGAGAAGCATAAAAAAACCATTAAGATTAAGAATTCGTCACCTCAGAGTAAGAGGGTTCCAACTAACAACATTTCACATTTGGCTTTTTTTCGTGAAAAGTGTTCTTACTAACCTTATCTATACGTACAATTAAAAAAAACATTTAATAGTATCGTCATTTTGATGTTACGAAAAGAATCAAGTTCCATCTGATCATTCAAAACACACGATTCACTGAAGAAGGATTCATTTAAACTTAGAACTTTATTATTCCAACTGTAGCCAGACAAAATTTACACGTTTCTCGGTAAAAGGATCTCTGGAAATTGGAATAAAACCCTTTTATTCCAAGATACACACCCGAAACCAACAAAACTTTGACTTCATTTTTCTCAGCTTTTTACTTTTGTCAGTTGGAACCTTCTTACTCTCAGGTGACGAATTAGAAAGAATCATAACATTGATATTGCATCCCTGAGGCAACTCACACTCTCACGAAATATGTCCATCTCTGAGGCGACCCGATTAAGCATTTTAATTGATGCCAACTAGTTTCGCTTGGACCCAAGCTTCATCAGGGCAATACAATGACTGTGACAGTCCATTCTTTCTGCTCAGCCCTTCGGGGAGACGGCATGATGGTTAATTAGTTAGTTAGTTATGTAATTCCCAAGGGAGAGTTTTTACCTTTTGGATGAGAATGGCTTGATTTTCATTGCTGATTCCCAGGAAGGATTCTGTCACATCTCCCTGGATAGGAATAATCTTGTTCATCTCCCACGGCCGGTCCTTTCTTATGGTTTCGAAAAGCTGCAAATTAAATCACATATTTAAATATGGAATATTAATACTTATCTGGGAAGAAAGAAAGATATCGAAAGAAGGGTCGGTGCTGGGAAGAAAATAAATGGTGCTCTCAAAGTCATCTCTGCAAATATTTAGAAATATATCCACTAAAGCAAAGATGGCAGTACATAATGGAGTTCTAGTGCCAACCCTTATGAATGGAAGTGAAGCTTGGAGCTGGCAAAAAAAAGATTAAAGTAGAATAAATGTCGTACAAATGATGCAACTAGCACATGTATCTACAATTGTCCGTGATCAGTTTCAACATCTATTGGCCCCAAACAGTGTCAATTGCCGTTCTCTGGACCATGGCAGGCGAAAAGCCAATTAGAGAACAAGTCGCCAGTCGCAATTGGCATCGGTCACACTCTGAGACGCAACCCAGCCTGCATCGCTCAGGACGCATTAGACTGGTCCCCTATGGAGGGAAAGAGGAAGCGAGGCAGTCCTAGAGCCACCTGGAGAAGAGCCCTGCAGGACGAGGTTAAGGCAGCAGGCCACACTTGGAATGATGTTAGGCATCAGGCATGCTATAGAGTCGGGTGGAGAAGGTTCCTTGATTCCCTATGTGCCACGGAGGTGTGACAGGACAGAAAGAATAAGAAGAATCCATGATGAAAGAAACGCTTAAAAGTATACACGATTACAAAATAATACTTGTCATATCTTTGATCTTTTAATATGCCAATAAAAAGTTTATTTTAATAGCTATGCAATCTCTGAAACTATACTTAAATAGTATTACTTTATTTGAAAGTAAATAGATGTAAAAAAAACCTCAAATGACTGGAAGCGCAGTGTTAGGGTATACCCTACTAGAAGATATACAATGTATGTTTTCGACACTTGATAAAGTTACCTACTTAAGAAATAGGGGCGCTTTATTTTTTTTTTAAATTGAAAAACTGATGTTTTTTTTATTTTTTCTCTCTTCAAGTAAGTGGCCTATTTTCTTCTAAATAGTCTCATTTGAAAGCTATAAAGTCTACCTAGCTAAGAAAATAAATAAAACTAACAATATCGAAAGGAAACTTATAAATTCTTCTATATTCTTCCACTCTACATTTCTTTCTTATATCAACATTTGAGATTCTGTCGTACATCACACATATGTCTTAGGGACTTCATCTCCACCGCATTTATTCCGCTCTCATCCTTCATCTGCCAGTTCCATGCTTCGCTTCCATATGAGTACATAAGGGTTGGGGACAAGAACTCCATTGTGAAAGGCCATTTTCGCTTTCATTGTTAAATTCTTGTTTCCAATAACTATTTTTAAAGCTCCATTCACTTTGTTACCCGCACCAACCCTTCTTTCGATGTCACTATCTGTTATATACATATTAAATACCGTGAAACTCCACCTTGCACGACAACAGTAAGACTTCCAGCAAGTCTGACTAGAGAGGTCCTCGTAAGTCCTGGGCAATGTGATCACTGACCTAAACCACAGGTCGTAGCAGACAGCGAAAGAGCGTATGACATATCTTTGGCTCCACAAAACCTACACCCTTCAGTCAAGAAAAGGAAATCCTTGCAGAAAAATCCTAGGGAAGCCAATGGGAAACTATTCCAGTAACACTTCCCAGGAAATCACTGTGGCAAAAAGCATTCTCCAAAGTCGGGCGGACCTACACTACAAGAAGTATATATGTAAGAAATAAATGGCATACCGGCGAGCTAGTCAACTCTGATAACCTCGATGTGATGTCCTGGCCCCGTTTCGGCCTCATCAGTAGATAAATGTTCTCTATCTTCGGACAGCATCGCAATAACTTCTCAACCAAAACCTGAAAATAATAAAGTAATTAAACAACTTGAATGATGCACTTAAAGTTGACATCAAAAAAAAAATTAAAATAACGGTCTGATGGTTAAACAGTTTACTTTAAAATTTTTAAAAGGTAAGGGTCTCAAAAAAGATATGGGTGACAAAAAAAAAATGGGTCACAAAAAAATATGGTTACTGTTAAAATTTAAAACACTGTTATAATATCACAATTTCTAATATTCACTGAGAGGGTCGGGACAGCTATTTCGCCAACCGATGTTGGCATCATCAGGTGTTACAATAAACTGTTATTGTAACACCTGATGATGCCAACATCGCATGGCGAAACAGCTGTCGCGACACTCACAGTGAATACAAATAAATTGTGATAGTGTTTTAAATTTTAACAGTAATAATGTTGAAGTATCATAGTGTTTCGGCCAAAAAAATGGACTAAAAAAAATATGGGTCATAAAAGATATGGGTCACAAAAAAGATATGGGTCATTAAAAATATGGGTCACAAAAAAGATATGGGTCATAAAAAGATATGGGTCATAAAAAGATATGGGTCTCAAAAAAGATTGAATTTACAGTTAAATAGTGATTTTTACTAACTTTTCCCATAAAGCCGGTCCCTCCCGTGATGAAGATGGATCTCCCTGCGTAGAAGTCGGCCACGGGGATGTAGTCCGTCTTCTTGAAGCCCTGCTGGTTGACTGGTGGCGCCTCCATTCCGGTAGTGGACGAAGCCATCTCGAGTTACTTTCCTCTTTCTAGATTCTGGTTCAACAACAACACATCCGAATTAGAACGCTGCTAAATTATGTGTGGTCACCCGCGCGCCTTAAGCTTGATTCAATTTGAAAGCACTACAGACACTCTTAGTTCATGAGACTCGGTACACTTGTCGTACATTTTAAAAGCTTCCGTTAAAAATAGAAATAAGCAAAATGTTGCCTAAAATTTAATAAAATATTATTCAATTTACTAGTAACTTTACACACATATTGCAAAGAGGTTGTACTATATTTTTTAATTTATTTATTTTATATTAAATGCGGAATAACAAGTCTCTTTTGATTAGATTTATAATTTATATAAAAAGTTTATATTATTATATAATTATTATTACATATATTTAGCGATTTGTGCGCATTTTAACGAAGACGTTTCAAGCACTTTATTTTATTTGAATTTCTATAGGAAGTATCTTGGAAGAAATGGAATATTTAATTTAATATTTTGATAGTTTCAACACTACACTAGTGGACGAAATATGGTTCGAATGGTGTTTTGCACTATTAATTATAATATTATTTAAAAACACAAACATAAACTCAGTTTTTTTTCGTTGTGGTGTACTCGTATATTCAAACGGTCGCCGAACGTCAAGTCTGACAGGTGGGAATTTGTTTTTTTTTTTTTTAATTTTGATTTTTGTGGAACGTCAGACGGGGCCGGACCGACGGACTGGTGGCGCCATGGCCGCGTGGGGAGTCAGGGCCGGCGGGAGAGGTGTCTCTAGCGGAGGCCGCGGGCTCATACTGCCCATGCTGGTGGGACCTACGGAGGAAATCAGACATTAACATTTCAGACACTTGAGTTGTGAAGTCACCGCACTAGCATTTCGTGGACAGGTACGGATCAGAAAAATAATTTTGAAAATCTTTATTTTTGTTTTAATTTAACTTTTTTTTCTCTCGATTTCTCAAAATTCATACATCGTGTCATGCACGCGCGTCGATTTCTCTGACTCCTCACGCGGCCGACATTCAATATTTGATTATTTTGATCGAGCATGAAATACAAGTCCTGGTGAATAGTATACATAAGGTATGCATGCCAAATGATCTGATGATGTATGTGAATAAGTCCAAGGTAATGATTTTTGAAAAAGAAGAAATCACTGCAACATTAGCGTGAATGGTGAAAAATTGGAGCAAGTAGATGAGTTCGTGTATTTGGGTAGTATGTTTACAGTGGAGAGGGATATTGAAAGAATGGTTGGGGCAGGCAACAAAGTGAATGGTGCACTTAAAGTTGTCATCGCAAACAAAAACCTATCCAAACATTTACATTAAAACTTAAAAATAATTACGATTGTGCAGTGAACCAAGTTTTTAAAGGGTAGAAAATCTTTACTTTAGTGAATTTTTCACGGGTTGTAACTAATAATAATATGCTAACTTTTAAAGCGCCGTTTTTGTGATGTAATCACCTCAAAGGCGCATTAAGACAGGTTTTAAATCTAAATGTGAACGCTGCATCTGATTGATATTCGCGATCGGTTTAGAAAGTATAATAGAACAAAATATGCAAATTTAAAAATTGGGTACGAAATATTAAAAATATTGGTTTTCAGCTTAGATCTGAAGTCTGTCGGATCATTTATGCATCTGAGGTGTGAAGGAAGATTGTTCCAAGCTGATGGACCGGCTACCGCAAACGCTCGATCCCCGAAATTTGTACTAGGGCAACGCTTTGGCTCAACTAACCTTCCTATTGCCGAGGAGTTCGCCGAGCGAAGTGTGGATTTCCATGTATTTAGGCTGTCCGTTATACAGAGTTTAGATATATAATTTGGAGCCATTCCATGTAGCGCTATGAAGACTGTCCAGCAGAGTTTATACTGGATTCTTTCTGGACTCTTAAGCCAGTGAAGTTCTTTGAGATGTTGTGTTATATGGGACTTTTTTGGAATGCCTTTAATGAGTCTTGCTGCTGCATTGAACGCAGATTGAAGTTTGTTTAATTGTCATAAATTCCATTACAATAATCAAGTCGTGACACAACGAAGGAATTTACAAGAGTTGTGAAAGTGTCATGGGGAATACTCCTTTTGACGGATTAATCGTCTTGGATGGAAGAAACTAGCGGTGACCGTGTTATTAATTTGGGATTTTAGGGACAGATTTGCGTCAAGATGAACACCAAGAAGCTTTGTGGAGTTTTTGGAAACGATATCATTGTCAGCTTTCGAAATTGAAGAATGATCGATAAGATTATGTTTTTGATGGATTTAGTTTAAGTTTGTTTGATGCCATCCATTTAGATATGGCATCAATGCAGTTGGCAATTATTGACGTAAGATGTTTGGTGTCATCAGGGTTGCAGAAAAAATAAGGTTGTTGGTCATCAGCATTGCAATGTGAGAGGAGGCCAAAGGATTATATTATTTTGGCAACGTCATTCGTAAACACGATAAATTAAAGGTGTCCTAATACAGAACCTTGTGGCACACCAGATTGGATATTAAAAAAATAGGATTTTTTGGATGGATTAAGTTTAAGTTTGTTTGATGTTAGTATAAATATATTCCAGTTCGAGCCTGGGTAAAGTTTTGGCCCACGTGGGATTAGGCGACAAATTGGTCCAACAATGACCGGCCGTGTAAGTAACGTGCCCAATAATCTAATTAAACGTGCGTACATCGAGTGCGTGCGTAAGCCGTTGGCCCATCGGTCCATCTCTAGACACCGTGGGCCCATCTGGCTGCGTTGGTACTACGGCACTACAGTGAAGGTGCGTGAGTTTTTTTTTTAAGTCATATGTGCATTCGAAAAAGGGTATCCTTTCGTTTTTTAAATCATAAAACACATCTAAATTCAATGACTAATTGTACCTCAATAGAGACGATGGCAGTGCACAATGGTGTTCTTGTGCCGACCCTTATGTATGGAAGTGAAGCATGGAACTGGCAAAAGAAGGATGAAAGTAGAATAAATGCAGTAGAAATGAGATCTCTAAGACGAATGTATGGCAAATCTGTATATGATAGAGTGACAAATGCAAGTATAAGAAGTGTATGTGGTGCGAATGAAAGTGTTATGAACAAAATAAGGAAAGGGTCATTAAGATGGTTTAGACACGTGGAAAGAATGAGTGAAGACAGAATGGTAAAGAAGGTATATGTAAACGGCGTGAATGGAGCTAGAAATAAAGGAAGGCCTAGGAAAACGCGGTAAAATCAAATCAATCAAATATTGAATGTCGGTCACGTGAGGAGTCGGAAAAATCGACGTGCGTGCATGACAAGATGTATGAATGTAGAGGAATCGAGAGAAGTATGTCAGGACAGAACAGTGTGGCGTTCCATTATTTCTGCCTACCCTTCCGGGGAGACGGCGTGATGGTAAGTTAGTTAGTTAGTTAGTCAATAGAGACGAAGATGCAAATTGGAAACAGAATATGGTGGTCGAGGTGTTTACAGGACTTATGACCTGTCATTGGTTGGGTTAAGCGCACGCTTTATGTAATACAACGTTCCCCATTCCACCCTTCTTACGACCACCATGTCTGACAATTTTTGGAAGTTGTATATATGGTACAAAGTAACACCATACCTCACATTTTTTAGTTCAATCTTCACACTAGCGCCATCTATGGAGATTGGATAAAGCATTAAGCAGAAGATCTTTTTATTAACGCAATGTGAAAGGCTACCGCCATTAACGTATTGCTAGATAACGCCTGGAGATGTCACTTCAATTTATATGCTAGTTTTAACTTGGACCAGTTTGTTTTAACTGGTCCAACATCTAAATTCCTTTGATAATGCGGATAGTGCGGAAGAATTACAAGTCTTGGTGTCGAGAATGTATGATGTATGCGAGTCAAACGATTTAGGGTCTATTTACACTGGACAGTCATCAGCCGATACCGACACGTCACGCGTTTGCGTTGAGCAAATAATCGTTTTGTTTGTTTTGGTGTCTTGTTACTTTTAATTAATGCCGATTCCGTTCATACTATATTTAAATTCCGAGATAATCGCCTTCTCTGAGGATCACTGCGTTGTTTATAGAAATAGAGGAAAACGTGGCACGATCAAATAAATCAAATATTGAATGTCGGCCATGTGAGGAGTCGGAGAAAACGACTCGCGTGCACGACATGATGTATGAATGTTGAGGAATTGAGAGGAATATGTCGCAGTCCATTTTTTTGCCTACCCCTTTAGAGAGACGATGTGATTGTTAGTTAGTTAGTTTTACATCATGGCCGTTCACAGTGGAGTTCTGGTTCCAACCCTTGTGTATGAAAGCGAAGCATTGAACTGGCAGAAGAAGCATGAGAGTAGAATAAATGCGGTAGAGATGAGGTCCCTAAGACGTATGTGTGGTAGAACGATGTACGTCAGAATTACAAATTCTGATATAAGAAAGAAGTGTAGAGCGGAAGAAGTTATTATGAAAGGATCGCTGCGTTGGTTCGGACATATGGAGCGTATGGATGGAAAAATAATGGTTAAGAAAGTATACGTTAACGATGTAAATGGAGAACGGAATCGAGGTAGACCAAGGAAAACACTGCATGAACACATTAATCAAATTTTAAAGGTTCGTCATGTTAGAAGTCGAAAGAATCGACGTGCGTGTATGATTCGATGTATGAATGTGGAGAAAGCTAGAGAGGTGTATCAGGATAGAGAGTGTGGTGGTCTATTCTCTCTGCCTACCCCTGCGGAGAAACGGCGTGATAGTTTGTTGTTGGCATAATTGTATAGTCCTTTGACTAATATTATAAATATAAGTTTTTAATCATAGCTTTTATCACAGTAAGGATTTTTAAATACAAAATTGGTCAATAGATGTCTCTCGTGTATCACTCTAATTATTATATTTAAAAATTCTGCTTATCTCCGATAGATGGGGTTTGAAACGTTATCTTTGAAATGCACTCTCAAACATTGACATTACACTTGATATGAATTATTATATTTAAATATATAAGTTAAATAGATAATTAATCTTAATGCATTACTTAAACGTAGAAAATTCTAAAAATAAATATTAAAATTTTAATCGTTTGTGGAAAAGTTTAAAGTCTATGGGCTCGATAAAATGTATATTTTTAAAATCAAATCTTTTTTTATTTATTTAAATAAAAATACATTACAAATGTGTATGATAGAGTGTCGAATGAAAATAAAAGAAGTGAATGCGGTGCGAATGATGGTGTTATGAACAAAATAATGAAAGGATCATTAAGATGGTTTGGACATATGGAAAGAATGAATGAAGAAAGAATGGTAATAAAAGTATATGTTAACGATGTAAATAGAACTAGAAATAGAGGAAGACAGATGAAAACGTGACGCGATCAAATAAATCAAATATTAAATCTCGTCATCGTGGGAAATTGACGCGCGTGCATCGATAGAAATATGTCAGGAAAGAAAAGTGTGGCAGTCCATTATTTCTGCCTACCCTAGACGGCATGATGGTTAGTTAGTTAGTTATTAATCTAAACCTGAAACTCCGACATGGAATTATAAAAGTTATATAATATATGATCTGTTTTACTATATAGGTGTGAGTATTCCGTTAAGCTGGAGAGAGTTCAGAAAAAAATTCTGAGGTATCTCTACATGAGGGAGTATGGTAGTTATCCGTGGCTCTATCCCACGGCATTTCTTTTAAGAATGCTCGGAACCAATTCTTTACAGCTTCGAAGAGATGGGCATCTCATAACCCATTTCTTTAAATTAATCAGGGGATATTTCGAGAACTCGGCCGTGCTAGAGGGTGTTGGTCTTTTTGTCCCTGATAGATTTCTCCGACAGCGACAGCACAGATTGTTTTACCAACCGGCCACCAGAACCAATCTGCCTCTGGTGACACCGGTGGGAAGAGCAATTAGTCTGCTGAACGCGGTCTCCTCGGAGATCGACGTCTTTTATATTAGTGAAGGTACGTTCAGGGGACAAATACTCTTGACTTTAGAAAGTATGTTGTCTTCCTAATGTGGAACCATCTCTAATGCGTTCCTGGTACTTTGTTGTATTTTTATAATATTTAACCTGTACTCAATAGATGCCTTAAACATTTTCCTGTTTGTAATGTCTTTTGAATTAATAAACTGATTTGATTTGATTTGAAACTTGGACTTTGAAAATTAATGTTATGAACCGGTTTTACGAAGATGAAAGAATTGTTACAGAATCCCCTAATAAATCTGAAGAAATGGGTAAGTGTGAACCCATGCCTACTCACCGACAGACTATTAATTAGACTAGAATATTTATTTGCAGTATGCATTTAATATTTTTCTTAAACGGAGAATCGTACAAAAATACCCCACTGAATTCGAATGCGTATTTTGGTTCACAGATCAAAATCATAGATAACTTAATGAAGGTACGTGCCGTTTCATATTATTATTTATGCCCTATTCTTCCGTTACGTTTGATAGGGTTGTCAAAAATACTACAGCGACTTTGTCTATTTTGAAACACCACCAGCGTTCTAAAAAAATATTTCTTATTCTTCAGCCGATTTCCGCCCACTCCTGGACAAAGTCCTTCTCCATTTACTTCCACGCCACTCTGTCTTATGCAGACTGCATCCAAGTTATTCCGACATATCTGTTCAGGTCATCCTTCCACCGTAGTTGCGGTCGCTCTACACTTCTCTTTGCAGTCCACGGTCTTCAAGTCAGCAGTCTTCTTGTCCACTTTTCATCCGAGCTTCTGACTACGTGACCTGCCCTTTGACACATTTGATTCGCTACAGGTGGATGATGTCAGTGACCTTTGTTTTTTCTCTCACCGTATCGTTTCTGACTGTCTCTTAGGCTTATTCCTAACATGGCTCTTTGGGTCACTCGTAGTTTCTTGGCACTTTGTTTGGACAATGTTAGTCTCGAGACATTAGCAACTGGCTAAACACAGGCTTCATAAACATTATTTTCAGGTTGATAGTTATTTTACGTTTTTTTAAATATCAGATTTATTAACAGCATTTTAATTTTAGATAATCTTAAGGCGTTAGGCCTGTGGAATCCCATAATGACGATTTTTTTATGAATTAAAACACGGTTTTTTCCACTTCTCAGTTTACGTTTCCGGTCGAAACTGGTCGAAAATATATTTAAATAATTGAATATATAACTAACTAACCATCACGCAGTCTCCCTGAAGGGGTAGGCAGAAATAATTGACTGCCACACTTTTCTTTCCCGACATATTTCTCTCGTTTCCACAACATTCATACATCGTGTCATGCACGCGCGTCGATTTCAGTGACTCCTCGCGTGGCTGATATTCAATATTTGATTTATTTGATCGAATTCCATTTACATCGTTAACATATATATTTTTTACCATTCTTCCTTCATTCATTATTTCCATGTGTCCAAACCATCTTAAGATCCTTTCATTCACTTCTTATATTTTCATTCGACACTCTACCATACCACAAGAGTATCCACATATTCGTCTAAGATATGATGAAGGTATATGAATGAAGCCATATTATTCTTCTTGCTACAACATATATTTTTATTTACTGTATTTTTTTTATACGATAGAAATAATAAAAAGAATAAACTTTGTTCTAAAAGGTAGAGTTTTTAAACATCAACAAATCATCACGCCGTTTCTCCGCAGGGTTAGGCAAAGAGAATGGACCGCCACACTACTCTATCCTGACACACCTCTCTAGATTCCTCCACATTGATACAGCGAGTCATACACGCACGTCGATTCTTCCGACTTCTAACATGACCAACCTTTAAAATTTGATTAATTTGGTCATGCCATGTTTTCCTCGGTCTGCCTCGACTCCATACTCCATTTACATCATTAACGTATACTTTCTTAACCATTATTTCTCCATCTATGCGCTCCATATGTCCGAACCAATGCACCGATCCTTTCATAATTTTGTTCATAAAACCTTCTCTCGAGATTCTGTCGTATATCGTTCTACCACACATACGTCTTAGGGACCTCATCTCTACCTCATTTATTCTCCTCTCATCCTTCTCCTTCTGGCAGTTCCATGCTTTGCCTTCATACATAGGGTTGGGACCAGAACCCCATTGTGAACGGCCGTTTTCGCTTTCATTGATAAATTCTTGTTTCCAATAACTATTTTTAAAGCTCCATTCACTTTATTACCCGCACCATCCCTTCTTTCGACGTCACTATCTAAATACACAAATTCATTCACCTGCTCCAAATTCACTTCGTTCACACTTATGTTCCAAACTGTCATTTTCTCTTCCCTTTCAAAAACCATCACAGAGATATTAAAAACTGTGATAATATAATATTTCGCAGAAAAAAAAAACGTTTTTTCACAGGAGCGTTTTGGCAGCCCTGCTCGTGATAATCCCGTGACCCATAAAGGCATGACAATTGCCAGCAGTGAAAAAATAAAGGGTAAATAAACAGCGGGTACCTACCCAGCCCACACAATTTGCATATCAATCTTCATTCACAAGAATCACGTTCGGGGGTCACTCGCTGACGAAACGAGCTAATACCACGTGAAATATTATAATGTAATTTAATATTAACATCACAAGCCGCGATACTGCGTACTGGAGTGACATACCATATTTAAATCAATTAAAAAAATATTTTAAACCCCCAAATGAAATATTAAAAAAATAATTTTGAAAAAGAAGAAATCATGACAGTCAGCAACATTAGCGTGAATGTTGAAAATTTGGAGCAAGTAGATGAGTTCGTGTATTTGGGTAGTATGTTAACAGTTGAGAGGGATATTGAAAGAAGGGTTGGGGCAGGCAACAAAGTGAATGGTGCACTTAGAGTTGTCATCGCAAACAATAACCTATCCAAAAAGCTAAAATGGCAGCGAAGCATTGAACTGGCAAAATAAGGATGAAAGTAGAGTAAATGCAGTAGAAATTATATCTCTCAGACGAATGTGTGTATTATCTGTGTATGATAGAGTGTCGAATGTAAATATAAGAAGTGATTGCGGTGCGAATAAAAGTGTTATGAACAAAATAATTAATGAAAAATTAATATGAGAAATCGACGTGCGTGCATGACACAATGTATGAATGTTGAGAAAGCGAGGAATTCAGGAAATAAAAGTGTGACAATCCATTATTTCTGTCTATCCCTTCGGGAAGACGGCGTGACGGTTAGTTTGTTAGTTGGTTAGTTATGTCATAACCAATTCATTACAGCTTCGAAGAGATGGGCATCTTGTTACCCATTTCTTTAAATTAATCAGGGGATATTTCGAGAACTCGGCCGTGCTAGAGGGTGTTGGTCTTTTTGTTCCTGATAGATTTCTCCGACGGCGACAGCACAGATTGTTTTACCTACCGGCTACCAGAACCAATCTGCCTCTGGTGACACCAGTGGGATGAGCAATTAGTCTGCTGGACGCGGTCTCCTCGGAGATCGACGTCTTTCATATTAGTGAAGGTACGTTCAGGAGACAAATACTCTTGATTTTAGAAAGTATCTTGTCTTGCTAATGTCGAACCATCTCTAATGCGTTACTGGTATTATGTTGTATTTTTAAAATATTTTATCTGTACTCTATAGATGCTTAAACATTTCCTGTTTGTAATGTCTTTTGAGTTAATAAACTGATTTGATTTGATAATATAGCATTGTGGCGGTCCATCCTCTCTGCCTACCCATTCAGAGAGACAGTGCGATCAACACAGGGTTTCAAGCAATACTCCATTATATGTGAAGCGATATGTCGCATTAAGGATGTAACATAAATGCACTTTCTTAACGGTAAAATGTGATAATTAAGTCAAAATCGGTCTTAAGTATATTGGTGACACAGCTTTATGACCGATTTCACTTTGTCTGAATATAGCAACTAACTAAAAACGCGCCGTCTCTCCGAAGGAGTAGGCAGAAAGAACGGACTGTCACACTTATCTTTCCTGACATATTTCTCTCACTCTTTCAATATTCATATATAGTGTCATGCACGCGCGTCGATTTGTGTCGTGGACAATGACTCTAAAAGAACAACAAAGAATCTACTGCTTTGAGAATAGAATACTTAGAATGATCCTGTGACCCAGACCCGGTGTTGCAGCGGGAACTTGGAGGCATAGGACCAACCAAGAGATCCGTACGATGACCCAGCAGCCCCTTATAACGAGCACCGTAAGAATAGGTCACCTAGCATGGATTGGGAACGTATGCCGATCCGATGAGACCAGAGCAATCAAGACCCTGTACGCGTCTAGACCGTCTGGAGTAATACCTCTATAAAGACCTAGACAGCGCCTAATGGACAATGTTCTGGCTGATCTGGCTATTATTATTATTATTATTCTGATGACTTGTATTTTAAGTGCGTCGTTTTGTAAAATCAATTACTCCAAGGGCGCACTAGATAATGACTGAACGAACAGTGCAGTCTTTAGAAATGTCTTAAATTTAACGTCACTATCCTCATACTTAATACTAACATGGAGGCTATTCCACGCCAACGGACCCGCAACGCTGAAAGCACGATCATAGAAACTTACTTTATTGGCTATGACTGGAATTATTATGTTGTTTGCACTTGTTTATACTGATCGGAGTGAACGTTGCCTTTTCGTTGGCATGGGTGTCATGCAGAAGTCCGATATATACGCTGGCGCTCTCTGGTGTCGAGCCTTAAACACTGTCAAACACAATTTATATTTTACTCGCTCTCGGATTTTAAGGCAGTGAAGGTCCTTCAGGAGCGGCGTGATATGACAGTGTTGCCCCATAATCAATCGGGCAGCAGCATTGAATACGCTTTGTATTCTGCTTAATTGATTATTTGACAATCCAGCGTACATTCCGTTGCAATAATCTAAATGTGACACTACAAAAAAATTTACGAGGGTCCTAGCTTCACTAATAGGTAAATATCTCCTTATATGCTTTAACTGTCTCAGTTGGAAGAAACCAGACTTAACAAGCCCTGATATGGCTAGGTTGGACGAATCGGACTGCTGGGAGCAAAAGGCGCAGGATCGAGGAGCTTGGCGAAAAATCATCAAGGAGGCTAAAACTCTTCAAGAGTTGTATGGCCATAGGAAGTAAGTAAGTAAATAAGTTAGGTTTTGTTGCGATTCCTGGATTGTGACGGTCAAATGGATGGTCGGCCTTCGTGATTGGGACATAATTTATTGACCAGGCTGTAGTTTAGTTAAAATGTGCTTATTTCCGGTGCCAAATTACTTTTGGCAAAGCGTATTCCTTATCAAAGATATGCAAACAAATACCAACTGCACAATATTATTTAACGCTTTAATGTGTACTCTGATACAATATCTATGGATTGCGGACGTAACACCAGTCAAATATTTACAGATTGCTTGCGTCAAATATGTTTTGCAAAACAAAATATGTAACGATCGAAATATAATTAATTAAAAACCATTACAAAAGGGTATTTTTCAAATGACATTTAATAATACCCACGTTTTTTGTACCTCAAAGAAAACGGTTATTACCCCTGGCTGTACCCAACTGATTTCTTGCTGGGTATGCTGGACTACCAATCATTGAAAATTAGACGAACTATCCATTTGGGTGTTCATTTTTTTAAACTGATTCGTGGTCGAATATATAACTTTGATATTTAAAATGACTTGACTTTGTTTGTCCCTGACAAAGGCAACATAGATTATTTCACCTGCCACTGTGTAGAACCAATCTACCTAAGGTAATGCCCGTGGGCAGGGCAATAATCCTTCTAAACCGCATCTCTTCGGATGTGGACATCTTCCACGATAGTGAGGCTACCCTCAGAAAACATCTATCTTTTATAATGTAAAAAATGTATAAAATTGAAATTTGCTTCTCTTGTTCTTCTTATTGTTTCTTTTTACTTAATTGTTCTGAATTGTTTTTAAATATCTTGTATTTTTTGGGGTTAATGTCTATTGTTTATTTTGAATTTTTGTATTTTTTAAATATCACAATTGTATCTTGTGTTCAAAATAGTTTTTTTTATATCCTATAGTCATAAGCGATTAAACATTTGATTGATTTGATCGCGCCACGTTTTCTCGGTTTTCCTCTATTTCTAGTTCAATTCACATCGTTAGCATATACTTTTTTTACCATTCTTTCTTCATTCATTCATTCCATGTGTCTAAGTCATCTAAATGAGCCTTTCATTATTTTGTTCATAACACCATCATTCGAACCGCATTCACTTCTTATATTTTCATTGGACACTCTATCATACACAGAATATCCACACATTCGTCTAAGAGATCTCGTTTCTACTATATTTATTCTACTTTCATCCTTCTTTTGCCAGTTACATGCTTCGCTTCCATATATAAGGGTCGGTACAAGAACACCATTGTGCACTGCCATTTTATCACTTTAAGTGCACCATTCACTTTGTTGCCTGCCCCAACCCTTCTTTCAATATCCCTCTCCACTCGCCCATCTTTTGTAAACATACTATCCCAAATACACGAACTCATCTAGTTGCTCCAAATTATCACCATTCACGCTAATGTTGCAGACTGTCATGGTTTCTTCTTTTTCAAAAATCATTACCTTGGACTTATTCACGTTCATCATCAGATCATTTCGCATGCATACCTCATACATACTATTCACCAGGACTTGTAGTTCATGCTCGTTGTCTGCAAGTAGAACAGCGTCATCCGCATACAAGAGACAGCTTACTGACACTCCGCTCATTTTGGCACCTGCATCCCCAACCCTTTCAGCTCTAATAATAATAATATACTCAATGTGTACTAGCTCCACATCACCGTTGAAGTGAGGTGTATGGATTAATGACAAATTAATTAGTACTTAAAAGGATTTCTGATATCGAGTCAAATGCTTCGGTTGTTGACCGACACACCGACCTTGACATAATAACCGCCTTGGGCCGCTCAGTATGGACAGAGACGTCAAAAATTTAAATCAAAATAACATCACCGAATAAAAAAGAACTCACCGCAGAAGCACGCAATTCCAAACGGCCATACGAACGATTTACACCTCGCTATAAAATCACGCAAAACTGTAAAATAATTAGAAATTATATCTCGTTCCTACGGTAAAAATATTGACTAATAAAATCGCGACGGGCAAATTTTGAGCAATGCGTAAAAATGTCTTTTCATTTGAATTGTAAATATTTTATTTCTAACGAATACATGTATCCTTTTTAATTCTGCGTATTTTAAGTATTTTTTTTAACATTTCTCTCGTTATGCAGTTGTTTTTTTTATTTTTTTATTTGAAAGTAAAAGGTGTTTGACTCAATAAAATTGCATTTTGTACATATTTTCACAACACTCTGTTTTTTTACACCCTCTTTTAAAATACACAAACATGTTTTGGTTGTGACACCCTATTTTTTTAATACTAAAACCAAGGATTTAAATCGAAAGTATTAGAATTCAATTATAAAATCTCCAATATGACCAGAAAATAGCTCATTATTATGATGAAGAAATCGGGTCGTGTCAGGTTTGAACTCACGTCCCCTGAATCAGGAGCCAAGCATTCTGTCCTCTAGACTACCACGCAATATCGACGTACAAATTTTAACACAACCAAAAAATGTGTGTAAAAAGTTTTAACAAAACCGAAACATGAATGTAAAAAGTTTTAGCAAAACCGAAACATGGATGTAAAAAGTTTTAGCAAAACCGAAACATGGATGTAAAAAGTTTTAACAAAACCGAAACACGTCTGTGAAAAGTTTTAGCAAAACCGAAACACGTCTGTAAAAATTTTAGCAAAACCGAAACATTGATGTTGTTTTTTTAGGCCAAACGAAACATGTCTGTAACATGACCTCATCCGATTTTGAATTTAAATATCGGATGATGTCATTTTCAATATCGACCACATTTTGTATTATCTTTCAAGGAGTGCTCCATAGAGCGAAATAGATGATAGTCAGACGGAGCAGGGTCTGGTGAATACGGGGGGTGAGGTTGTAACCTCTCACATTAGAGTGTTTGATTTTGAGATAGGCATTGTTTTTTGCACCTTACATTATCATAAATTATCCACTTTTCGACCCCTGCCACAAGTTGTGCCAAAAATCGGTGGATTATTTTTCATGATAATAAAAAATCAGAACAAGAAGTTCTGAAATAAGAAAGATCTGCAATGTGGAAGATGTCGTGCGATGGGGAAGACTGAGAAGACGCTACTGGAGAGATCATGTGGAAAGAGCATGTTCTGAAAGAGTGATCAATATAGCCGCAAATAAAGTACCAACAGGAAATCCACCGGCATGAAGACCACCTAAAAGATAGCGAGACAGTTGGACATCTGTATCCCAGGAACAGGCTCCGAGAAATAACAGGACACAGTCTTAAATAAAACAGAAGAAGAAGAAGATATGCCTGACAAGTGCTTCTTTGTTAGCGGCGGATAGCTCGTGCGGCATCCAAATACCCATCTTACGCACATCCCCAATCCGTTTTAACCCTCCCTTCCCTGTGATGGGTATCTTCTACACGTTACTTATAATAACCATCAATATCTCTATAAATATAATAAATCCAAGGCTAAGATTTTAGGTATTCCTCCATAATATATTTACGCATTGATTAAAAAAATTATATTAATAATAATCAGAATTTATCGGGTACATCGGAGGTATTTTGTGAACATCGGAAACAAAATTAGTAACGCTGAGTGCGCAACACGACGACCTTCGTGGCAGAGTGGTAAGAGCTCTGATTCCCATTCCGAAGGTTCTGGGTTCGATTCCCGGCGATGGCAGTGTGATTGTCACATTGTCTTTGGTCTGGCGTAGTATTCACGTGACAATAAAATGGCGATAGATTGGCTACCTGTCACATGTCACGAGAATCAATATATCAGCTTAAAAAAAAATGTATACTGTAGGGTTTAAGCAACCTGTTGTATACGTAATATTCGCATCTCACTCTTGCATATTTCACTGTGGAAGCGCGAGGAGCTCAATATTCTCACTGCCCGGCAGTAGCTCTCGGGCTTGCAACCAGAGTGGACATATTATGCCCGTTCCGTGAGCGTTGCCAGATTATTTTTTTTAAATGTTTTTAGCAAATAAATCTCAATTATTATAATTGTTTACTTCAATTATAATTAATTAAGGGGATTAGCTATGAATGTTCTTATTTTTCCGATTTAAAATCGCTCATTTTTGATTGGGTACTGAATACCCAACACAGGAATGCGCGTTTTAATTTAAGCACCGTAAGGGAAAGGTTAAATAAAATAGTACTGTTAGAACCATGAAGATTTGAGTTAGACACAATTCTTCAATAGTCTGAAATGGATCGGACTAAAACTGTTTCAAACCAATGACTCAATTCCTGGTCACCTAATATTAACTGCGTTGTAGGAAGAAAGTTGATGTTTAGTAAAAGCGATTGGATAAAAAAAGTATGGCGTCATCAATTTGTAAACAACTTTTTGCACATAGTAATATAATAATATTTCTTTTTTTTTACGTAAGAACTTCCGCGTTGGCTGTAATTATATTTTATATATCGCAGAATAACAATAGTTAAATAACATGCAAGATGTTTTATGATTGGTAGAAAGTAAACTCAAGACACAATCGCGAGATAATTAGATTGTCATTACATAATACTCTTATGGACATACATTAAAGAACTTGCCAAATAAGGATGTAATTATAAAAAAAACTATTTGTTAATTAAATGTACCGTATGGACAGGTGTATGAAAGAGCCGGAAAGGTTGGATGTAGGTGCCAAAATCAAGTCAGTTTATTCACTCAAAAGACATTACAAACAGCACAAAATTATGTAGAATTTGTTATTTTTGTACACAAATAACAAATTCTATAAAAAAAACTGGTACAAGTTAATAGCATAAAAATTGAAGTTTCACTCCAGGCGTTATCTAGCAATGTGATAATTGCGAAAAAGCCTTTCACATTGTATTAATAAAAAAATTCTGCTTAATGCTTACAAATTATCTTAATAGATGGCGCTAGTGTACAACAATGTGAAGTTAATAAAAATAGTAGCATACGAGTATATACATGTTCCAAAAATTTGTCAAATGTGGTGTCGTAAGAAGGGCGGAATGGGGAATGTTGTTAACATAAAGTGATCGCTTAACCCAACCAATGACAGGTCATAAGTCCTGTAAACGCCTCGACCTCCATATTGTTTCCAAATAATTTCCATCTTCGTCTCTATTGAGATACAATTAATCCTTTCAAAATCAAATACATTCAACATAATACCAAAAACGCATTAGAGATGGATCGACATTAGGAAGACAAGATGCTTTCTAAAGTCGAGAATATTTGTCCCCTGAACGTACTTTCACTAATATGAAAGACGTCGATCTCCGAGGAGACCGCGTTCAGCAGACTAATTGCTCTTCCCACCGGTGTCATCAGAGGAACTCGTAGATTGGTTCTGACGGCCGGTAGGTAAAATCTGTGCTTTCGCTGTCGGAGATATCTATCGGGGACAAAAAGACCAACATCCTCCAGCACAGCCGAGTTCTCGAAATATCCCCTGAATAATCTAAAGAAATGGGTAATTAGATGCCCATCTCTTCGAAGCTGTAGAGAATTGGTTCCGAGCATTCCCAAAAGAAATGCCGTGGGATAGAGCCACGGATAACTACCAAACTCCCTCATGTAGAGATACCTCAGATTTTTTTCGGAACGGAATATCTCGCCTCGTGGGAACTCCATATCACAGAACCACTTTCGAGTCTGCTCCGAACCAACGCGATGTATAAGGACTCTGAGCACATTGGGATCTCTGAAAACTCTTCCGGTCCGGACGATGAAACCCAACATCCTCAGTGCAATGTCACAAATCCTCTCGATATGTGCACGAAAAGTAATTTCTCTTGATTTTTCAACATTCATACATCGTTTCATGCACGCACGTCGATTTCTATGACTCCTAACGTGGCCGAAATTTTCTCACGATTTCCTCGTTCTTCCTCTAATTCTAGTTCCATTTACTTCCTCAACATACTCGTATACTTTTTTTTACAATTCTTTCTTCAATCATTCATTCCATGTGTCCAAACCATCTTAATTATTATTTCATTATTTTGTTCATAACACTATCACTCGTACCGCAATCACTTCTCATATTTTAATTCGACACTCCATCATACACAGATTTTCCACACATTCGTCTAAGAGATCTCATTTCTACTGCATTAATTCTACTTTCATCCTTTTTTTATCGCTTAAATACATATTTTTTTGTTAAAACTAACTAAACATCACACCGTCTCCCCGAAGGAGTAGGCAGAAAGAATGGACTGCCACTCTTTTCTTTCCTGACATATTTCTCTCGCCTCCTCAACATTCATACATCGTGTCATGCACGCGCGTCGATTTCTCTGACTCCTCACATGGCTGACATTCAGTATTTGATTTATTTGATCGTGCCACGTTTTCCTCGGTCTTCCTCTATTACTGGTTCCATTTACATCGTTAACATATATATTTTTTACCATTCTTTCTTTCCATATGTCCAAACCATCTTAATGCTCCTTTCATTATGTTGTTCATAACACCATCATTCGTACCGCATTCACTTCTTATATTTTCATTCGACACTCTATTACACACATTCGTCTAAGAGATCTCATTTCTACTGCATTTATTCTACTTTCATCCTTCTTTTGCCAATTCCATGCTTCGCTTCCATACATAAGGGACGGTAGAAGAACACCCTTGTGCACTGGAATACCCACAGAAATACAATTTTATAATATTTAATTATTTGATCGTGATTTCTCTATCTTCGATTTCAAGTGTGGTAAATCTCCCGGGAGGAGCTTTGTTCGCAAGCGTTCCTGCTGTCTCATAATAGTCGTTCAAGATGAACTTTTACAAACGACTGTCTCGTCTAGAACTATTTTTATACCACTGTCTGTCCTTTGTGTCTATAAAGAGAACAACTCACTAGAGAAAGCAAGACGGAAAGCAGCTAAGCAATTGTCAGATGTTGTCAAGCAATCGACAATGCTGTTGACTATGAATATTTTGAATACAAGAAAGAAAAGAAATACTTCGATTTTTTTAAAGTAATTCGAAATGTACACGATTCGCATGCCCAAGAATGTTTCTAGATAATTTAAAAATTATTATGACTATTGTTGTAGTGTATAAAACTAAAGGAGAACAATTTTGTGTTGTTTTTTATTAAAAATTAAAACTGATTACTGCTTACGATTATAGAGTGAACCAAGTTTTTAAGAGGTAGAAAATCTTTACTTCCGTAAATATTGGTAAAATAAATTTAAAAAATAATGTATTTAAGGCCGAGGAAAACGTGGCACGATCAAATCAATCAAATATTGAATGTCGGACACGTGAGGAGTCGGAGAAATCGACGTGCGTGCATGACAAGATGTATGAATGTAGAGGAAGCGAGAGAAGTATGTCAAGACAGAACAGTGTGGCGTTCCATTCTTTCTGCCTACCCCTCCGGGGAGACGGCGTGATGGTTAGTTAGTTAGTTAGTATGTATTTATGTCAAAATTTACCACATTCATGAAAAAATTGTTTAAATGTTTATTTTGTATATATAATATAATAATTAACAACACTGATGAAGGGCTTCTATGTCCTAAACATGTTTGTGTTAAATTATTATAATTTTTTTTTTAAATATAGTTGTTAACAAAGAAATAAACATTGTTTAATTAAATCAATCGTTTTGAAATGTGTAGGGATTACACATCACAGTAATGCGAGTACTTTATATTTTTATATTATATAATACAAAAAGAGTTCGATAACTAATTACAGTAGAACGTCGTTTATCCGGAAGCCAGTTAACCGGAACGTCAATTATCCGGAAAAACCGAGATGATGAAGCGTTCTGTACCGTGACCTACGCATGACTAAGCTTACCCCACCACACTTACACAACACTGGGTGTAGGTTTCATCATCCTTCTCCTCCCCCCTCCTCTAGTTCCCCCCCGCACCCTACGGACAGTCAGTCTCCCGCTGTGTTTGAGTTTCAACGTGTCATATCGATAGTTTCAACCTGTCATTATTTATTCGAGATAAACCTATGGTTCCAATTAGTCCATATAAACGACGTTCTACTATGTGTTAATTTTATAAAATTTAAGGATTGCTTGAAGAAGCTGAAAGAAGTGAACGAAGAGAATTTGGAGCAGGTGAGTGAATTTGTGTATTTAGGTAGCATGTTCACAGCGGATAGCCGAACGAAAAGTGACATCGAAAGAAGGGTTGGTGCGGGTAACAAAGTGAATGGAGCTTTAAAAATAGTTTTTGGAAACAAGAATTTATCAAAGAAAGCGAAAACGGCCGTTCACAATAGAGTTTTGGTCCCATCCCTAATGTATGGAAGCGAAGCATGGAACTGGCAGAAGAACGATGAGAGCAGAATAAATGCGGTAGATATGAAGTCCCTAAGACGTATGTGTGGTAGAACGATATACGACAGAATCTCAAATGTTGATATAAGAAAGGAATATAGAGCGGAAGAAGGAATTATGAACAAAATTATGAAAGGATCGCTCCGTTGGTTCGGACATATGGAGCGCATGGATGGAGAAAGAATGGTTAAGAAAGTATACGTTAATATTTAAATGGAGTACGGAGTCGAGGCAGACCGAGGAAAACATGGCATGACCAAATTAATCAAATTTGTCTTTTTAGAAGTCGGAGGAATCGACGTGCGTGTATGACTCGTTGTATGAATATGGAGGAAGCTAGAGGGGTTCGCCAGGATAGAGTAGTGTGGCGGTCCATTCTCTCTGCCTACCCCTGCGTGGAAACGGCGTGATGGTTTGTTTGTTTTCTTCGAAGTTGTTGGGTGATCTAATACGTTTGTGAAAGTTTTTTAATTAAAACATATTGTATGACGCATCGTCTCAGGGCACCATCGATTTCTAACATTTAAAAAGCTTCTAGTTCTTTCTTGAACAGTCATCACGAATGTTCATAGTTTTTTTCTATATGTGAAACACTGGGTAACATCTCACATCTGTTCGTTCAACTTTTATTTACGATTTGTAGACATAAGAGAAAAGCGACGATTATTATAGCTTCTTCAAGCAATCCTTAATATTTATAAAATCAACATATATTGGAGGTGGTTGATCTCGAAAAAATAATGACGCGTTGAAACTCGAACACTGCGGGAGACTGACTGTAGAACTGCCTACCCTTTCGGAGAAACGATGTGATGGTCTGTTCTTGTTGTGCATTCATTATTTCCAAGTATAAATTTAAAACAATAGTATTATATCTTCTTCTTCAGCCTGTATTGACCGTCCACTCCTGGACGTAGGCCTCCTCTCGCATTTTCCATTCTCTTCTATTCTGAGCGATCCGCATCCAGGCACTTCCCGCACTTCTCCGGACATCGTCGCGCCAACGCAACTGTGGGCGCCAACTCGACGCTTTGCCGTCCTTGGCCACCAGCACAGCAGTCGCCTTGTCCACTTTTCATCTGGATCGCGAGCGAGATGTCCCGCCCATCGCCACTTGAGGGTTGGGGCCATCTTGATAACATCGGAAACCTTTGTCATGACTCTAATGTCCTCATTTCTGAGTCTGTCCCGTAAACTGGTACCCAACATGGCTCTCTCCATTGCTCTCTAAGTGACTCTTAGCTTGTCACTTTTTTGTGACATTGTGACTGTCTCAATACCATAAGTGAACACTGGCAGGACACAGGCATTGAACATTCTCCTTTTCAAGTTGATAGGTATTTTCGGATTTTTCATAATGTGACCAAGATTTTTTTAAATGCTGCCCAGCTTAGTCCGACTCTTCTATTCAGGTCTGCTGTCTGGTTATCTCGCCCAAGTAGTATTTTGTGACCCAAATAAATGTAGTATTATATACTTAGAATATATCCTGTGACCCAGACCCGGTGTTGCGGCGAGAACTTGGAGGCATAGGACCAACCAAGAGATCCGTACGATGACCCAGCAGCCCCTTATAACGAGCACCGTGAGAGCCAGTCGCCTATCATGGATTGGGCACGTATGCCGAGCCGAAGAGACCAGAGCAATCAAGACCCTGTACGCGTCTAGACCGACTGGAGTAATATCTCTAGGAAAGCCTAGACAGCGCCTAATGGACAATGTTCTGGCTGATCTGGCTAGGTTGGGCGAATCGGACTGCTGGGAACAAAAGGCGCAGGATCGAGGAGCTTGGCGAAAAATCACCAAGGAGGCTAAAACTCTTCAAGAGTTGTATAGCCATAGGAAGTAAGTAAGTAATATGAAAAAGCTGAAAGAGTTGGATGTAAATGCGAAAATGAGCGGAGTGTCAGTAAGCTGTCTCTTTTATGCGGATATTGAAAGAAGGGTTGAGGCAGACAACAAAGTGAATGGTGCACTTAAAGTTGTCATCGCAAACAAAAACCTATCCAAAAAAGCTTAAATGGCAGTGCATAATGGTGTTCTTAAAGGATGAAAGTAGAATAAATGCAGTAGAAATGAGATCTCTTGGACGAATGTGCGGATACTCTGTATATGATAGAGTGTCGAATGAAAATAAAAGAAGTGAATGCGGTGCGAATGATGGTGTTATGAACAAAATAATTAAAGGATCATTGAGATGGTTTAGACACATGGAAAGAGTGATATAAAAATATATACGTTAACGATGTAAATGGAACTAGAAATAAAGGAAGACCGAGGAAAACGTGGCACGATCAAATAAATCAAATATTGAATATCGGCTACGTGAGGAGACAGAAAAATTGACGCGCGTGCATGACACCATGTATGAATGTTGAGGAAGCGAGATAAATATGTCAAGAAAGAAAAGTGTGGCAGTGGTTAGTTAGTTTTTTAAGATAAAAACAAAACAAACTTTTTTGACGTCACACTGAATGTTAAATGTCATTTATTATAAAGTAAATTTAAGATTTGAATATCGAAAAATAATTGCTGAACCAGCCAAAAGCAGGCAAGCCAACGTTCGGGCAGGGCGTCTGTCGGGTCCGCTAGTATCATATACTCGTATATTTTTTAAATTATTTCCACGTGGTTTGCGGAAGTATCGAAGTTGGTTTGGAGTGGGTTACCAAGGTAGGGTATATCTATTTATGGATACGTTATCTAGCTTATCAATCATATCCTCACTCGTAATATTAAATCTCTGCTGACGTTAAGCCCGAAATCATGTCTCCTAATACATATCTGATATCATATCAGAATCAACCTGCCTCGGCCGTGCCCGCGGATGTTGGTCTTATGGTCTGTGGTTTTACCCACCGGCCGCCAGAACCAACCTATCTCTGGTGACACCGGTAGGAAGAGCAATAAGTCTGCTAGTGACAGTACGTTCAGAAGGAATATTCATTTGGGAGTTCACTCTTCACCATCTTCATAAATGATATTGCGAAGGTGATAAACTTCCCGCGATTTCTTTTATTTGCCGATGATCTGAAATTATTCCTAGAAATTAAAAATCCTGACGACTGTCTTCGCCTCCAGTCGGATATTGATAATATTGTTAACTGGAATCACAGTATCTTAACATCACGCCGTCTCCCCGGAGGTGTAGGCAGAAAGAATGGAACGCCACACTGTTCTGTCCTGACATACTTCTCTCGTTTCCTCTACATTCATACATCTTGTCATGCACGCACGTCGATTTTTCCGACTCCTCACGTGACCGACATTCAATATTTGATTGATTTGATCGTGCCACGTTTTCCTCAGCCTTCCTATATTTCTAGCTCCGTTCACGCCAATTACATATACCTTCTTTACCATTCTGTCTTCACTCATTCTTTCCATGTGTCCAAACCATCTTAATGACCTTATTTTGTTCATAACACTTTCATTCGCACCACATTCACTTTTTATACTTGCATTTGTCACTCTATCATATACAGATTTGACACACATTCGTCGTAGAGATCTCATTTCTACTGCATTTATTCTACTTTTGGAATCGGAAGCGGAATTGGAAGTTAGTTTTGGAAACACAGTAATAAAATGCACTTCAATATCTCTAAGTGCGCTATGCTATATTTTACTAGAGCATTGATAACTGTGTATCGTAGATACACAATGAACAACCAGCAATCTCATCTATGAGAGTTGGCTGACATTTCGTGCACATATCGAGAGGATTTGTGACATTGCACTGAGGATGTCGGGCTTCATCATTCTGACCGGAAGAGTTTTCAGAGATCCCAATGTGCTCAGAGTCCAATACAACGTATTGGTTCGGAGCAGACTCGAAAGTGGTTCTGTGATATGGAAGTCCTCACGAGGCGAGATATTCCGTTATGCTGGAGAGGGTTCAGAAAAAAATCTGAGGTATCTCTACATGAGGGAGTATGGTAGTTATCCGTGGCTCTATCCCACGGAATTTCCGTTAGGAATGCTTGGAACCAATTCTTTACAGCTTCGAAGAGATGGGCATCTAATTACCCATTTATTTAAATTAATCAGGGGATATTTCGAGAACTCGGCCGTGCTAGAGGGTGTTGGTCTTTTTGTCCCTGATAGATATCTCCGACAGCGACAGCATAGATTGTTTTACCTACCGGCCACCAGAACCAATCTGCCTCTTGTGACACCAGTGGGAAGTGCAATTAGTCTGCTGAACGCGGTCTCCTCGGAGATCGACGTCTTTCATATTAGTGAAGGTACGTTCAGGATACAAATACTCTTGACTTTAGAAAGTATTATCCGTCTTCCTAATGTCGAACCATCTCCAATGCGTTCCTGGTACTATGTTGTATTTTTATAATATTTTACATGTACTCAATAGATGCCTTAAACATTGTCCTGTTTGTAATGTATCTTGAGTTAAAAAACCGTCTTGATTTGATTTGATTTTTTCAGCTGATTGGCGGCCGTAAAAATAAGTCTGATGTCCTGTGTAATGTAGGTCTATTTGTCCATGATAATGAAAGTGTTATGAACAAAATAATTAAATGATCATTACGAGGGTCTAGACATGCGAAAATAATGAGTGGTAAATAAAATATATATAAACAGAACTAGAAATAGAGGAAAACTGAGGAAAACCTGTCACAATCAAATATTAAATGTTGGCCACGTGAGGAGTCGGAGAAATCAACGTACGTGCATGACATGAATAATAATAATAATAAATTGGATAATTTATAAAGCGCCATTTTTATGAATTGCTCATCTCAAGGGCGCTGTAGAAGATGCTCCGTTTTATCAACTAGATAATAATAATAATTATTATTATAACAAAAATAATAAACATATTTAGTATGAGGGTTGCACCCGACGAAATCGATCAGCCCTTCCTGTCAGGAAATGATAATTTGAAAAGGTGCGTTTTGAGTCTCGATCTAAACTCTGGTTGATTCTCAATGCACTTAAGGTCTGCTGGAAGACTGTTCCAGGCTGAAGGGCCGGCTACCGCGAAGGCTCGGTCGCCAAAGTTTGTGCTTGGACAGCGTTTTGGCACAGTCAATCTACCGATCGCAGAAGACTTAGCTGATCGCAATGTAGACTGTCTAGCATTCAGGTTCTCGTTAGTGCAGAGTTCAGATATAAGCTGGTGCCATTCCATGCAACGCCTTATAGACCGTCCAGCAGAGCTTGTATTGTATCCTTTCTGGACATTTCAGCCAGTGGAGCTCCTTAAGATGCTGTGTTATGTGACAACTCTTTGGCACGCCCCTTATCAGTCTTGCTGCTGCATTGAATGCAGACTGGAGTTTATTTATTTGCTGTTTGGGGATGTTGGCGTAGACACCATTGCAGTAATCTAGTCGGGATACGACGAAGGAATTGATCAATGTTTTAAAACTGTCAATGAATGTTGAAGAAGCAAGGGAAGTGTGGCGGTCCATTCTTTCTGATTTACCATTCGGGGATATGTTATAAAATAATGTTTATAAATTCCATAAGCCGTATGGCACAGTGGCATAATTTGAAGAAATAAATCCTTCAACATTTACCCAGCTTGTTTAGGCAATAGATAAGATAAAGATCCGAGCGTGAACCAAATGTTTTACGTAATATGTACGAACGTATAAATATACAAAAAATACTACCATTGTGCATGCCTATTTCATACTAAATCTCACAATTAAAAAAATGAGTAAAGTAGAAGCAATGTCTCTTCGAGCGGTGCATGGCCATCACCATGCTACGCTGGAGGATTGATCTGATCCCAAGTACCTATCCACACCTCCTCGACTTTGGTCTCCCCTGGAAACTATGCGAAATGTTAGAGATAAACTAACTAACTAACTAACCATCACGCCGTTTCCCCGAAAGGGTAGACAGAAAGAATGGACTGCAACACTTTAATCGATGCTGCACTCCATTCTTCTCTTTTCGCCAACGCGAGAGACGCGGTGTGATGGGTTGCGAACCTCATCGCCACCAATAGGCATCTCCCGCGCACAATTCAATCATTCAACGTCTACATAATAAATCTAAAACAAATTATCCAAATTACAATGATATAAAATTAAATAACACATAAAAATAATTTAACACATAATGTTCTTTTAGATGGTGCACTTGTCGTCAGCTGGACGATCCGGACATTTGTGTTTATTTAATTTTTTATTCCACTGTTTTAATTTTAATTAGGCACTTAAAACAATCCAACACCAGCAAAAACTTGAAAATTTGATTGAAGAATTTATTCAAATTGTCATTGGAACAAATGAAAAATTTATTTTTACACCTGTCAAAATTCTTTTTATAAACGAAAAAACTTGTATTATTTTAACATCAGAAGAGTGAAAACGTATTTCGTGTCACAAATAACTATCACAAAGTGCGGCAACAATCAAATTGACCAAAACAATTCACTTATACAGGAAATATCTCCAAATTGACAGGAGCACCACATGAATCAAACCATTTTTTTTAATCAGAACCAGTATTCAGTTAGAGATCGAGTGTGAATAACCTCGGTGGATAATATTGATGCATAGGCTAACGTGGAAGGACACCTCGCCAACCCGTCTGGCAAGCGTGGCCTTGTAATGCCAACCACCCCCCGTATCACATGTCATACATGGAGAAGTATGGGGGAGGCCTATGTCCAGTAGTGGACGACAACGGCTGTTAAAGAAGAAGAAGAAGAATGCAGAAGAAGGATGAAAGTAGAATAAATGCATTAGAAATGAGATCTCTTAGACGAACGTGTAGATACTCTGTGTATGATAGAGTGTCGAATGAAAATATAATAAATGAATGCGGTGCGAATGATGGTGTTATGAATAAAATAATGAAAGGATCATTAAGATGATTTGGCCATACAGAAAGGATGAATGAAGAATGAATGGTAAAAAATTATATGTTAACGATATAAATGGAACTAGAAATAGAATCGGAAGACCAAGGAAAACGTGGCACGATCAAATAAATCAAATATTGAATGTCGGCCATGTGAGGAGTCAGAGAAATCGACGCGCGTGCATGACACGATGTATGAATGTTGAGGAAGCGAATTGAGAAATGTCAGGAAAGAAAAGTGTGGCAGTCCATTCTTTCTGCCTACCCCTTCCGGGAGACGGCGTGATGGTTAGTTAGTTAGACGCAATGCAGAAGAAATTAGATCCCTTAGACCAGGGGTTTCCAAATATTCCAGTCTTAGAGGGCCATACAGATTACTACAGCAAGATCCAAGGGCCAAAACTGTTTTAATGTTCCTGTCATTATCATTAATTTCTTGACTAGCGCCTTGATGACACTGGTGATTTATTTATTTATTTATACATATAATAATACACAAAAGAGACATAACAAACGAAAAACTGGACACAAAACGGTGTAACAAAGATAAAACAACATGAAACCAAAAAATCATACATATCAGACGTAACCCAAATAAGTCGACGTCATGTCAGTGAGGCAGTACTCTTTCCAGAATTTGTTATTATATATATTTTTTTATGAATACTGCCTCACTGACACTGAAAATGTCCAAATCCAAGAAGATTAGATTCAACGTCCGAATTGCTCTTCCTACTGGCATCACCAAAGGCAGGTTGGTTCTGCGTGACGGAGCAAAGAACAATTGATGTCGGCGCTATCGCAAGTAATTATCAGGAACAAAAGACCTATTTGCTCCAGAACATAGGGGTTCTCAAAAGAGCCCCGAATCAGTTTGAAAAAATGCGTTGACATTAATCCTACTCTTCTAAGTTCGAGGAGTTATACCCCAGCATACCCAAGAAAAATGCCATCGGATAGAGCCAAGGATATACCCCGTACTCTCTCATGTAGAGGGCTCTCAAGAATTTCTTTTGAACCCTCTCCAACATGAGAGAATACTGAGCCTCATGAGGACTCCATATCACGGCACCTACCTCGAGTCTGCTTCTGACTAAGGAGTTATATAGATTTTTTGTGAATGTATACTTATATTTGTATACGAATACTGGATTTCACCCATGGTGGGTGATTAATTCATGAAATTTAATTGTATCTCAATAGAGACGAAGAAATTAATCTCCATAGATGGCGTTAGTGTGTGGATTAAATAGATTAATCTTAAAAGATTAACATATGTAATCAAAATCTACATAGATGGCGTATTGAAACTGACATGTGAAGTTAAGCATAGATTTGTAACATATATGCAACCTCCAAAAATTTGTCTTACATGGTCATAAAGAAATAGGTGGAATGGGGAATGTTGTAATTACATAAAGCGTGCGCTTAACCCAACCAATGACAGGTCATAAGTCCTGTAAACACCTTGATCAACCATATTCAGTTTCCAGTTTGCATCTTCGTCTCTATTGAGTTCTTAGGACCCGGGTATCTCTTAAAACCCTAAAAGTTCGAAGAACAAACCCAGCATCTTTAACGAAACTCCACATACCTTCTCGACTTTAGTCAATTATCCCAAGATCTCTGACAGTAGATACACGTTCGAGGATTTCATTACTCATGGAATATCGATGATATGTAATGTACTGATATCTTTGCTTAAATGGATATATTTCTATTTGCAGTGATGACCTTGGACATGAAAGATGATATAAAATAATTAATATTAAACAAAAAGTGAAGGTGAGAATGTGAAATATCATATTTTGTTTTTATTACGATATATAAATTCTTAGAATTAATTATAAAGTACCGATTAGATTTATGTTAAAGTCTCAATACCGTATGCATTTCGCCATATAGAATGTGTGTCAGATTTTTTTCGCCGTTGCATTGGGCAAAATTCTTCGAATGCATTTCCTGAGGAGCGACCCTGGGCAGATAGAATGAAAATAAAACCGAAGAATTGACCCCGTGACATAAAAATCTCCAGCAGGTGACCTGACCGTGAAGTGAGAACCTGTTATACGCTGAACAGTTATCCACGCGCTCACACCCCCTCTTACACGATCAAATAACTCAATTTACCTGATTTGTGTATTCTTTAAAATTGTCAATGTGTTCTGCTATGCAGAGGATGCTATAATCATAGCTAAAATAAATAATGACCTACAAAAAATGCTAGACAGACTGATGCTACTGTAGTCTGTCTAGCATTTCTATCGAAAAAACAAAATGTATGACCTTTTCCAAAACACCCAAAACATGTAACCTGGTTATAGGAAATCAACCCATAGAACTGGTGGGGGAGCTGATCTGCGGGAGGAAATACAAGCCCAAGTAAACAAGGCAGCTGCAATCTCTGGGGCTCTAAAATCCACAATATGGAAAAACAAAGACATGGCCAGAATTTATAAAGCATGCGTAAGACCAATAACATATGACGTTGAAGCAAGGGCAGACACAGTAAGGACCAAACAAGTTTTGAGGACTTCCGAAATGAAGACACTGAGGACGATAGCAGGCAAGACGCTGAGAGATCGCGTGAGGAACACCAGAATAAGAGTGATATGTGAGGTTGAGGATATTATAAGATGGAGCAGACAGCGAAAAAGGGACTGGTACGGTAATGTTCAAAGAATGGACTCCACCAGACTCCCCTATATTGCATTGCATAATCAGCCCCATGGGACTCATCCTCGTGGAAGACCTCCTAAAATATGGAAGGACAGCTGGGAATCTACATCACAGGAGGAGCAACACTCTGGAGAACAGACCACATAGGTCTACAATAAGGAAGAAGAAGAAGTGTATTCTTTATCTATCTTGGGCTATTGTCTTTGTTTACCTGATTTGTACATTTATGTTTTATCTTTCTTGGGCTATTGCCTTATTTTACCTGATTTTTGAATAGTTTCTTTCATATAATGCTATTGTATAGTGTTTTTTTAAAGCCTTACAATACATATTCAAAATGAAAAAAATAATTAATAATGTTAATGTCTATGATATTGACTTTATTTAATAGATAATTTTATGCCATTATTGTTTAAATATGATTTTGGGCATATGAGTGCCACGGCTAGCTCGAATGAAGCGCAATCGTGAAATCCAATTTTTGACAATTGTCGTCTATGTGTATGCGCATTATCCACTAGAGTGTACGTGGTGCGAAAACGATCCACGGTCTTCCGAATAACTTGCTCGGATGGACGATTATGTCACGAGAAATTTGGCGAACCGAACCATGATTTTCAAAATTAATTTGAACAATTTTCAAGCGCTGTTCTGACGTCAGTCTATTCATGGTAAAATGACAAAACGTACTGACTACAAATCAACTCTCAACTGTCAAATTGACAGTTTGTAGAAACAATGTTGCCAGTTTAAGAATCTAACCTCTAAAAAAAAACCTATATAAATATTATTTTACGAGATTTGTGTATCTCTTCCTTATCATGATTAATTTACCCATGCCAATCTTTCCCCGATCACCGACTACGTATTCCTTTCACATCTATAACTTTAAAAAATAATAAAGTATGTGTTGTACAACCACAAATTAGTTTTATATACTTTTTGATAAATAAGAACTGCTTTTCCTGACCGTGTGATGGTAGCGTTATGCTGACTAACAAGTCATGTGTGAATGCGTAAGAGAGTTCCACGAAAGAGAGGTACCGTCGCATTGGAGAAATTGTGTATATGAAGCCCGCTCCACAATGGCAACCGGTTGAAAGAAGTGCATGCATGTCAAATGAAAGCCCGGCCTTACAAGATCAATAACCCTTCATTTCGAGGTGTAGCAATTTGCTACTGACCGAAAAATCGATTAATATTTGTATCTTCTTCTTATTCCGGTGCAGTGTCAGGTTGACGATCACTGCAGCAAAAGTATCTCTATCCTGCGCCACTTGGAACACAGGTTCTGAACTCTGTTCCATTCTTTTAAGTTCCAAAGCCAGGACAACTACCTTTTACCAACTCCCCTACGTCCCTCTACTTTACCCATAAATATATACTTTATTTCTATTTTTCTTTTTTATACACTTTGTATATACAACACTGATGACGTACAAACAGCCCTTCTTCAGTAAAGATACATATTTATAAAAATATTATAAAATTGTTGTTGTTTACATGATCTGACAGATGTTATATGTTATGTACGAGTATCTATACTGAAGAAGGACTGTTTGTCCGAAACATGTCAATATAATTTAATATTTTAATATCAGTGTTGTATATACAAAGTGTATAAAAAGAAAAATAGAAATTAACCATTATAACAACACAAAGTATGGCGTATATAGACTATACTTTACCCATTAAATATATGTATAAAACAGACTAACAAACCATCACGCCGTTTCCCCGCAGGGGTAGACAGATATGATAGACCGACAAACTGTTCTATCCTGACATAATTCTCGCGCCTCTTCACACACCGTGACACGCACGCTCGTCGATTGTTCCTACTTCAAACATGGCCGCCTTTCAGTATTTGGTTAATCATGCCATGTTTAACTTGGCCTTCCTCGACTACTTTTTCCATGCACACTACTTATATATTTATTTTTAACCATTATTCCCTCATCTATTCGTTCCATATGTCCAAACCATTTTAGTGACCCTTTCTTAATTTTCACGTCAATTTCTCCAACTCATGAAGCCGACATTTAATATTTGATTATTTTTTTCGTGTCACGTTTTCCTCGGTCTTTCCCTATTTCTAGTTCCATTTACATTTTTCAAATATGACCAAAATATGCATCAATAAGTAATCAAGTCTAAGGTAAATGATTTTCGAATAAAAAGAAATCATGACAGTCTGCAACATTAGCGAGAATGGTAAAAATCAGAAAGAAGTGGATGAGTTGTATATTTAGGTAGTATGTTAACAAATGATGGGCGATTGGAGAGGGATATTGAAAGAAATGTTGGTACAGGCAACAAAGTGAATGCTGTACTTAAAGTAGCCATCGCAAACAAAAGCAAAAAAAAAACAAAATGACAGTGCACAATAGCGTTCTTGTCCCGAGCCTTACGTATGGAAGCGAAGCATGGAACTGGCAACAGTAGAAATGATATCTCAGAGACAAATGTGTGAAAAATCTGTGTATGATAGAGTGTTGAATGAAAATATAAAATGTGAATGCGGTGCGAATTATAGTGTAATGAACAAAATAATGATAATTAAGATGGTTTGGACACATGGAAAGAAAGGATGGTAAAAAGTATATTTTAACGATGCAAATGAAACAAGAAATAAAGGAATATCGAGGAAAACGTGGCACAATCAAAAAAACAAATATTGAATGTCAGCCACGTGAGGAGTCGGAGAAATCTAAGCGCGCGCATGACACGATGTATGTCCATTATTTCTGCCTACCCCTTCGGAGAGACGGCGTGATGGTTAGCAAGTTAGTTTTAGATATGTTTATAAAAGATGAGCGAGTGGAGAAGGATATTGAAAGAACGGTAGGGGCAGGCAACAGAGTGAATGGTGCACTTAAAGTTGTCATCGCAAACAAAAACCTATTCAAGAAAGCTAAAAGATTACATACGTTTGGATTCGTATTAACTATCATTGCCGTATTCTTTGTATGACCATGACGCCATTTTGCTGTATGAAAACTTGTTTGTTTTTTAATTTAACGGATAAATGCATTTTTCGTGTAATAAGTTTGGGTTGCGCCAATGCAGGCAGTTAAAATTGAGTAATTTTACTTGCATATTTGCATCATTCAATGTCGGTTAATTTTTGAGTAAGATCAATCATGACACGAGAATCGAACCACATTCGACCTTGATACTACGTGGTGTAATTGTGCCATCTATGCAGATATTGCAGAAGATAACCCAGCTTTCTTTCATTTATTTATTTATTTATTTTAAACATATCTAAAGCATTACAGATTTTTTTTTTTCCAATATACTAAAGATACAAGTTAGAGATACACAATAATAAGTAATACATAATAGATTAATAAAAAGAGCGAGAAACATAAGATGCATGACAAATTAATAAAATAAATATATCATACAATTATAATAAAGATAGTACTTCCTTCAGATGAGCCAAACTATCACAAAATATGTCAAACTCCAAGGTGATACGATTAAGCAAATATATTTCTCTACCTACCGGCATAACCATTGGCAGGTTGGTTCTGCATCGTGGGAGATAAAACAATCTATAACCCCTTTGTCGAAGATAATTATCAGGGTCGAACAGACCTACATCACTCAGGATTTCTGAGTTGTGTATACAACCGCCTATCAGTCGAAAGAAATGGACACCCAAGTGAATGTCTCGTCTCCTCTCGAGTGACTGGTAGCCTAGCATCCCTAGCAAGAAATCAGTTGGAAAGAGCCACGGGTAATATCCATACTCCCTAAGATAGAGGTATCGCAGAAATTTCTGCACCCTCTCCATCATGAGGGAATATCGAACCTCATGCGGCGCCCAGATAATGGAACTAAATTCTATCCGACTTCTCACCAGAGAGTTACACAGCAGCTTCAGCACCTGAATATTACGAAAGATCTTGGCGTTTCTAATGACAAAACCAAGCATTTTGAGGGAGCTATTACATAGTGAAGTTATGTGAAGACTAAACTACAAGATCTTCTGTGTATCTGTGATATCAACGACCTTCGGTATGTGCTAAGACTGCCACACCGAAGGTGTTCGATTCCCAGCAATGAAAGGTTATTATAACACCGTCTTTGATATGGTGTAGAAATTACGTGACAATAAAATGGCGATAGATTAGCTACCTATCACATGTCACGAGAATCAATATGATAGCTATAGTCTTTACATGGATTTGGCTCGCGCTGTTGCGTATTCAAAACAAAATAAATATTAATAATAATAATTTCTTATAAATTCGCCATACTTTGTGTTATATATTTTTTATTTGTCTTTTTCTTTTTTATATACTTTGTATATACTCGTACAACACTAACTTTAAAAAAAAATTAAATTACATATCAGACATATTTCGGACAACCGGTCCTTCTTCAGTGATATATATTATAAAGATACATATTTAAAATATTATAAAATTGTTTACAAATATTATCAGTTTTGAGAAAAGTTATAAAGATTTATTTTGGAACGTTTATGCTTTTGTTATAATAAATATTATGAATCAATTTAAATTTTAAAATAATAATTTTAAATTCTTACTGGGGTTCAGGTATTAACTTAAAACAAAGGAAATAAATCAAAGATTGGACTTGACGTTAAATTTATTTGATTTTTTTATATAGGTAAAACAAGGCGTAATTTTAAATTAAGGATAAAAGAGCATATAAGATGTCTCTCTAATTATTTTTGTGAATTTGCTAACCACCTCATTGAAAAAGATCATTCATTTCATAAAGATATTGGCGTTGAAATTTGGCATTTCATAATAGAAATATAACTTTGAGCAATCTCGAAATTTTAAAAATTAAAAAAGCTATTAAAAATAAATAAAATATTTTACATAATCAAATAAATTTAACGTCAAGTCCAATCTTTGATTTTTTCCTTTTTTAAATTTTAAATTGAATCACAATATTTGTTATAACAAAAGCATAGGTTGACAATTTATTATTATTTATTATCTGCTTCTATAAATAGTTAAAAACAAATTGTACACAGTAATCGGGTTCAATCGACCTGTAGTATAAAAAACCTAATAAGACACTATAAGAAAATATATTATTTTAGAGTTATAAACAGATTTTTGTGTTATTCGAATTTTAGCCTTGCTTTCTTCCGGACTAAGCTATTGGTGCCACAATGCATTCGTTTTCAAATAATTATCGGATGAATTGCAAGGAAAGTGTTGCATTCTCTGTTTTTGCATGGTCAACCTCTAGCTCCCGCCTGACCTACAATGGCCAGCACATATCTAATATGCGATTTTATTTGCCACAAGGCAAAACGCATTTGGGTCAATCGAAAAGGCAAAAAAAAAATAAGAAAAACAGTCATTAAGTGCATTATAATAACGCTGTAATGATGATAAGAAGAATGGAATATAATTACATTTTTTTCAAACAGTTATAACGGCATTGGAGTATTCTTGAAGCTGCTAACATTAAAAAGGTCTATGAACTTTACAATGAATCAAATCAAACGTGTCCTTTCTTTTAAATGTCAACAAAAATCATTCTTGACGAAGAACCAATTAAGTAGCCAATATAATATTACCAATTAACGACCTTCGTGGCAGAGTGGTAAGAGCTCTGGCTTCCATATCGAAGGTCCCGGGTTCGATTCCCGGTGATGGCAGTGTGATTGTCACACTGTCTTTGGTCTGGTGTAGAATTCACGTGACAATAAAATAGCGATAGATTGGCTAACTATCACATGTCACGAGAATCAATATAATAGCTAAAAAAATAATTGTATACTGTAATTGGGTTCAAGCGACCTGTTGTATACATAAAAAAAAAAAAAAAAAAAAAAAAAAAAAAATATAATGATTTGACTAAAATCTATTGATTGAAGTTCATTTTTAATAACCTTTATCTTCGTCTTCTTCTTTTAATAAATCTGACGCTCTGCGACACAGAAATCACGTCTTCTAAGATGATGAGGTCCAGCTGTCTCTCCATTTCTTAGGTGGTCTTCCAGGTGAACTGTGTCCGAAATATTAATAATAGTTATGAAAACTATGTTTTTAATAACAACTTCCACGTTATTTTAATTTAGACAACGACCGGTTTCGCTAGGCTGGCATCAAAATACTGGTCTAAATATCTAATACTCTATTTGTTTCTTGAACAATGATGTAAAACTCCACATTAACAACAACCACAACAGCATACCATCACACAGGTTTCACCGCAGGGGTAGGCAGAGAGAATGGACCGCCACACTACTCTATCCTGACATACCTCTCTAGCTTCATCCACATTCATACAACGAGTCATACACGCACGTCGATTCTTCTGACTTCTTACAAGACCAACCTTTAAAATTTGATTAATCTCATGCCATGTTTTCCTCGGTCTACCTCGACTCCATTTACACCGAAAACGTAAGTATACTTTCTTAACCATTCTTTCTCTATTAATATTTAATTATTAGAACATTGAAAACGTCTGTTTTATTTAAGCTTTATTATATTTTATGGGAGTGATATGTTTCGCCTTACTAAGGTATTATAAAATGACATTTCATAATGCCTTTGCAAGACGAAACACGTCATTCATATAAAAAATAATAAAACATTGTAAAATTTTCGTAAATAGGTAGGCAGAAAGAATCAACCAAGTTCCTGCCAATTCTCTCGATTACTCAACATTCATATATCGTATCATGCACATTGGCCATTTTTATTGTTTTTTTTTATTGTATTTATTTTTTAAAAAGACTAACATCAAGGATTTATATCGATGATATTAGAATTCATTTTACAATCTTCAATGTGAGCAGAAAATAGCTCATTATTATGAAGAAGGAATCTGGTCGTGTCCATGCTTGAACCCATGTCCCCTGGAGCAGGAGCCAAGCGTTCTATCCCCTAGACCACCACCCGATTGTCATGTGAATTCTACAGGTTCTGTCTGACCTGGCTAGGTTGGGCGAATCGGACTGCTGGGAGCAAAAGGCGCAGGATCGAGGAGCTTGGCGAAAAATCATCAAGGAGGCTTAAACTATTCAAGAGTTGTATGGCCATAGGAAGTAAGTAAATATCGGCGATAATCGAACCTGGGACCTTCGGTGTGGCAGTCATACCTGTTCCTGTCTGCCACAAAGACTGTCAATAAGAATTTAATTGGTAAGATTGATAAAATAATGGAAATTACCCCCAACTCCCTATAATTATTAGAGTTTTTCATCCCTTCCAATAAAACGATTATTTTTCATTTCATTATCGTGACAGTTTACATAGTTTCGTGACCAACTTCACGTGCGTGTTCGGTGTAGAAGCGAATCGAAAAGCAAAACCGGTAAATAAATAATAACTGCGCAACGGATGGCCAAAGTTACAGTTTATACCACAGGTTCCCAAACTAGGTTCATCAGCTATCCCGCGGATACTGTAGGAACGAATTCATACTCGTATTTTTTATTTTATTTATTTATTTATACATGATACACAATTGAGACATAACAAACGAACAACATTTAGGCGACTCATTTGGACACAAAACGGTGTTACAAAGATAAGATAACAACAACATGAAACCAAAAAATCCTACATAACAGAAGGAATCCAAATATGTCGACGTCAGTGAGGCAGTACTCTTTCCAGAATTTGTTATATATTTTTTATTAATACTGCCTCACTGACACTGAAAATGTCCAAATCCGAGATGATTAGATTCAGCGTCCGAATTGCTCTTCCTACTTGCATCACCAAAGGCAGGTTGGTTCTGCGTGACGGGGCAAATAACAATTGATGACAGCGCTGTCGCAGGTAATTATCAGGCTAATAGACGACGACACTCACGTGGCCGACATTCAATATTTGATTTATTTGATCGTGTCACGTTTATACATCCTCTATTTCTAGTTCCATTTACATCGTCACTTATTAAATTATTTTTTATTATTTTCATTCGGCACTAGCATACACAGATTTACCACACATTTTTTTCTTCTATTTTAAAGAACACTAACACCAAAGATTTAAATTAATGATATTAGAATTTATTTTACAATCTTCAATGTGAGCAGAAAATAGCCCATTATTATGAAGAAGGAATCTGGTCGTGTCCAGGCTCGAACCCAAGTCCCATTGATCAGAAGCCAAGCGTTCTATCCCCTAGACCACCACATTCGACTAAGAGATCTCATTTCTACTGCACTTATTCTACTTTCATACTTCTTTTTCCAGATCCATGCTTCTCTTTCATACATAAAGATCGGTACAAGAACACCTTTGTGCTCTGCTATTTTAGCCTTTTTGGATAGGTTTTTGTTTGGGAAGACAACTTTAAATGCACCATTATGCAGTGATAGCCATTTTCGGGGGTACCTGACACGGCATCAGATGGATGGAACGCATGGATGAAGAAAGAATGGTACGAATAGTTAAAAATGGTACCTAAATATCCTGGGGTCTCTTTGATAAAAATGTTTGAGAAACTCTGGTATGTTTCTGTGAAGACTCTGTCTGTACTTGGGTACTAGCTTGTAATTCGAGCGTGCAATATATATTAATCGCATAAGAGTGTGGTCAGCATTAATAAATATTAAACTAGTAATTTCGGCGGGAAAACATAATTAAAAATTCTATTTTCCAACCCAACTTCTTAGAAAACAAAACATCGCGCATACAAAACACTTATAAGGCCAGTCTTGTTTTGAACAAAATAATGAAAGGATCATTAAGATGGTTTGGACACATGGAAAGAATTAATGAAGAAAGAATGATAAAAAGTATATATTAAAGATGTAAATGGAACTATAAATAAAACGTTGCACGATTGACGACCAGAGTAGTAAGAGCTCTGACTTCCATACCAAAGGTCCCGGGTTCGATTCCCGGCGATGGCAGTGTGATTGTCACACTGTCTGCGGTCTGGTGTAAAATTCACGTGACAATAAAATGGCGATAGATTGGCTACCTATCACATGTCACGAATATCAATATAAGAGCTTAAAAAAAATTGTATACAGTAATTGGGTTAAAAAAAAACTGTTGTATACATAAAAAAAAGAAGAAAAAAAAACAATCAAATAAATCAAATATTGAATGTCGGCCATGTGAGGAGTCAGAAAAATCAAAAAGATGTATGAATGTTGAGGAAGCGAGAGAAATATGTCAGGAAAGAAAAGTGTGGCAGTCCATTCTTTCTGCCTACCCCTTCGGGGAGACGGCGTGATGGTTAGTTAGTTAGTTAATTAAATAAAAGTTGTTTATTAAAACGTCAGTTATCTAGAAGTTTTATTATATTTTATGGGAATGACATTTTTCGCCCTTCTAAGGCGGATTTTTTCAATCCAGGAATACTGAGAGAGCTAAATCTGTACGTTCCCCATAGTTATAGCAGAGCAAGGGGGCATATATTATTTTATGCCCCAAATTACCGCACAGAGGCCCTTCGCAGTTCTCCTGTATTGAAAGCGATTAGTCTTTTAAATGAGGTTGCAAAAGAGATAGACCTCTTTGGATGCAATTATGACGAATTCGTAAATACCCTTATGATAAAGGTAGCAAGCAAATAAGTAGCTTTTTCTATTCATAGGTTTCTATTTATATTTCCTTTGATATTCTTTTTTTTTTCACCCTTTACATCGTTTTGGCTTTCGCTGTAATGATGTAAGGAGTTTTTTTCAACAAAATAATAATAATAATAAGGCATTATCAAATGCGACGAAATTTCAACTCGTTGCTGTTTTATAAAAGCTTATTTTCGAATTATAGAATGTGGAACAAATTGGAATATGTTCTAAATACAAATAATACGATCTTGAATCGAAGAGCGTTACATTGAAAGATAGTGATATTCAAAAAAGAATTGTGTATTTGCGAAATTAATTTTTCCTTCGTTATTGGAAGAGTCGCATTCAATAGCGCTCCTATGATTAATTGGATTGCAAATGCATCCATCAAGCGACCTTGTTCGCTGCACCTCAAATTAACACATTAAATTTGATTGGATGCCTTGAAAACACCATGGCTAGCTACTCGAATGCATTTTTCAAGGTGGTTATTAAATTTATGTATGCTGGACATATTATTGCAACCTTTTATATATATAATAAGTTTCGCCCACAGCTCAATGGATCCAAGAAATACAATATAACATATATGAGATCATAGATCAACGTACAGCCGTATACATCAGGCTAGGCTTGCATTTAATAACTAACTAACTAACTAACTAACCATCACGCCGTCTCCCCGAAGGGGTAGGCAGAAATAATGGACTGCCACACTTTTCTTTCCTGACATATTTCTCTCGCTTTCTCAACATTCATACATCGTGTCATGCACGCGCGTCGATTTCTCTGACTCCTCACATGGCCGACATTCAATATTTGATTTATTTGAACGTGCCACGTTTTCCTCCGTCTTCCTCTATTTCTGGTTCCATTTACATCGTTAACATATAATTTTTTTACCATTCTTTCTTCATTCATTCTTTCCATATGTCCAAACCATCTTAATGATCCTTTCATTATTTTGTTCATGACACCATCATTCGCACCGCATTCACTTCTTATATTTTCATTCGACACTCTATCATACACAGAGTATCCACATATTCGTCTAAGAGATCTCATTTATTCTACTTTCATCCTTCTTTTGCCAGTTCCATGCTTCGCTTCCATACATAAGGGTCGGTAGAAGAACACCATTGTGCACTGCCATTCTAGCTTTTATGGATAGGTTTTTGTTTGCGATGACAACTTTAAGTGTACCATTCACTTTGCATTTAAAAAAAGGTCGAAAATAATATAATCGAATAATATAGACCTATGGTAAAACTGAGAATACTCCTCATCAAGACCTTTGCATGGAGTATCTTGATGTACGGCTGCGAGACATGGTGCCTATCCGAATGAGATAAACGGAGACTAGAGGCTTTTGAGATGTGGTCCTATAGAAGACTATTAGGAATTTCCTGGAGAGACCACATTACAAATGAGGAGGTTCTCCAAGGAATCGAAGGAGGAAGGCACCTGCTCAGGACCTTGTCCGAAAGGCGTGCAAGATGGATCGGCCATGTAATACGACAAGAAGGCCTCTTGCATGCCATAATGGAGGGTACGACCGAGGGGACAAACTCTAGGGGACGCCCACGCCGAGAGTACCTGGAGGACCTGTTGGTGGACGTGCGCTGCTCATCATATGCACATTTCAAAAGAGCCGCACAAGACAGGGAAGAATGGAAGAGAATAGAGGAAATTGCTGCAAACCAATCTTAGGATTGAAACCAGAGAAAAAGATCAACGTGTCCAAGAATTGCTTTGTTATCTAACTAAGCAAAGATGCCAGTGCACAATGAGGTTCTAGTGCAGACCCTTATGTGTGAAAGTGAACTAACATTATTATTTTCTTCTTCTTTAGCCTTCTTCCTTTCACTGGTGGGTACAGACCTCTTCCATTTTCTTCCACTCGTCCCTGTCTTTTAAATCAGTTTATTTAATCAATAGGCATTACAAAATCAAGGTTTAAGGCATCTATTGAGAACAGGTAAAATAATATATTATATATAGTATATCATCCACCGGGTGGCGACTCTAAAATGGCAATTGGCAGGTCACGTAGCCAGAAGCTCAGATGAAAAGTGGACAAGAAGACTGCTGACTTGGAGACCGTGGACGGCAAAGAGAAGTGCAGGGCGACCGCAACTACGGTGGAAGGATGATCTGAACAGACACGTCGGAATAACCTGGATACAGTCTGAACAGGACAGAGTGACATGGAAGCGAATGGAGGAGGTCTTTGTCCAGGAGTGGACGGGAAAAAGCTGAAGAAGAAGAAGAAGGAAGATATAGTATTCTACCAGAAACGCATGAGAGATGGTTCCATATTAGGAAGACAAGATACTCCCCAAAATCAAGAATATGTGCCTTCTGAACGTACTTTCACTAATATAAAATACGTCGATCTCCGAAGAGCAGATTAATCGCTTTTCGCATCGGTGTCACCAGAGGCAGGTTGGTTCTGGCGGCCGGTAGGTAAAACAATATTTGCTTTCGCTGTCGGAGATATCTATCAGGGACAAAAAGCCGAACACCCTCCAGTACGGCCGAGATCTCGAAATATCCCCTGAGTGATCTAAAAAAATGGGTTATGAGATGCCCATCTCTTCGAAGCTGCAGAAAGTTGGTCCCAAGCATTCCCAAAAGAAACGCCGTGGGATAGAGGCACGGACACTTATCATATACCCTCATGTTGAGATAACTCAGAATTTTTGAATCTCTTCAAGAACGATATACGACAGAATCTCAAATGCTGATATAAGAAAGGAATGTAGAGCGAAAGAAGATATTATGAACAAAATTATGAAAGGATCGCTGCGTTGGTTCGGACATATGGAACGTATGGGTGAAGAAAGAATGGTTAAAAAAGTATACGTTAACGATGTAAATGGAGTACGGAGTCGAGGTAGAACGAGGAAAACATGGCATGACCAAATTAATCAAATTTTAAAGGTTGGTCATGTAAAAATTCGGAAGAATCGACTTGCGTATATGACTCGCTGTATGAATTTGGTGGAAGCTAGAGAGATATGTCAGGATAGAGTAGGGTGGCGGTCCATTATCTCTGCCTATCCCTGCGGGAAAACGGCGTGATTGTTTTGTTATCATCCTGAAGTGAAAAAAATTTAAGGAGTAAGAACTCACTCTGTGGCCAAATGCTTGAAAAGTGCTGTTTGGAAAACTACTTAAAATACATCCGAAATAAAGTGTTTTTTAATTATTCGTATCAATATTTTAATAAAGTGATATTTTTTTACATACAACCATTCGTTTGAAACCAATTACTGTATACAATTAGTTGTTTTAAGCTGACATTCTCATGACATGTGATAGGTAGCTGGTCTATCGCCATTTTAATGTCACGTGAATTCTACAAGCGAAAACGGACGTTCACAATGGAGTTCTGGTCCCAAACTATGGAAGACGTTGAATCTAATCGTCTCGGATTTGGACATTTTCAGTGTCAGTGAGGCAGTATTCATAAAAAAAAATACAAATTCTGGAAAGAGTACTGCCTCACTGACGTCGACATATTTGGGTTCCTTCTGCTATGGAGGATTTTTTGGTTTCATGTTGTTTTATCTTATCTTTGTAACACCGTTTTGTGTCCAAATGAGCCTAAATGTTTTTCGCTTGATATGTCTCATTTGTGTATTATGTATAAATAAAAATAAAAAAAATAAAGCGAAACATGAAACTGGCAGAAGAAGAAAGTAAAATAAATGCGGTAGAGATGAGGTCCCTAAGACGTATGTATGGTAGAACGATGTACGACAGAATTTCAACTGTCGATATAAGAAAGAAATATGGAGTGGAAGAAGGTATTATAAAAAATTATGCATAATTTTCAATGCGTTGGTTCGGACGTATGTAGCGCATGGATGGAGAAAGAATGGTTAAGAAAGTTAACGATGTAAATGGAGTACAGAGTCGAGGTAAACCGAGGAAAACATGGCATGACTAAATTAATCAAATTTTAAAGATTGGCCATGTCAGAAGTCGGAAGAATCGCGTGCGTGTAAGACTCGGTGTAAGTACGTTGAGGAAGCTAGAGAGATGTGTCAGAGGAGAGTAGTATGGCGGTCCATTCTCTCTGCCTACCACTGTAGAGAAACAGCGTGATAGGTTGTTGTCGTTGTAGTGAATTCTACACCAAAGAGTGTGAGAATCACCGGAGTGAATTCTACACCAAAGAGTGTAAGAATCACCGGAGTGAATTCTACACCAAAGAGTGTGAGAATCGCCGGAGGAATCGAACCCGAGATCTTCGGTGTAGCAGTTATTTCTCTTGCCACTCTGCCACGAAGGTTGTTGATAAATTACCATAAAACCGCATCAATTACCTTAAGTATCCTGTTCTTCGCATTAGCTCTGGTATATAAACAGCACCACGTCTGATTCACGCTGCATTCAATAATGCTTTAGCAAGGTGAAACATGTCATAAATTTACTAAAAGCCAATTATTAGAAAAACTAACTAACTAACCATCACGTCATTTCAACGGACGGGTAGGCAGAGAGGATGAACCGCCAAACTGTACTATCCTGACATAACTCTCGCGCGTTCTCCACATTCACACACCGTGACACGCACTCTCGTCGATTGTTCGAACATGGCCGCCTTTCTGTAATTAATTAATTTGATCATGCCGTGTCTTTCTTCGACAGCTACCGGTATAAAATTTGATAAAACTCCTAGAAGACAGACGTTTTCATTCATATTAGTTATTTAATTTTATATACCTATAGTAATTAAATAAAACGATGTTTTTTAACTACTTCAATTTTTGTCTTTATTTCGACAGCGACCGATTTTACCAGGCTCGCTGACATCGACAGATTGTCGAAATAAGAACAAAAGTGGAAGTATGTTCGTTAAAAACCTCGTTTTATTTAATTATTAAACTTGTATAAAACAGATGTTTTCATTCATTTATTGTTTCTTAAACACAAATGTAAAACTCCATATTAAATAATTAATACGAATGAAAACGTCTGTTGTCTAGAAGTTTTATTATATTTTATGGGAATGACATGTTTCGCCCTTCTAAGGTATTATCAAATTTAATGCCTTATATGATATCATTTGATAATGCCTTAGATGGGCGAAACATGTCATTCCCATAAAATATAATGAAACTTCTAGAAAACTGACGTTTTCATTCATATTTATTATTTAATATGGAGTTTTACATATCGTTATTTATTGTTTCTTGAACAATGATGTAAAACTCCATATTAAATTATTAATATGTATGAAAAACGATAGTTTTCAAGGAGTTTTATTATAATATTTATGTATGACATGTTACGCCTTCTAAGGCATTTTCAAAATGTCTTTAAAATATTATGAAATATTTTGAAAATGCCTTAGAAGGGTTAACATGTCATACATAAATATTATAATAAAACTTCTTGAAAACTATCGTTTTTCATTCATATTAATAAAAAAAATGTTCATTTTGAATGTATACAAATACTTGTAGACAAATACTGAATTTTACCCATTGCGAGTAGATATTTTTTAAACTAACTAACTAACCATCACGCAGTCTCCCCGAAAGGATAGGCAGAAAGAATGGACTGTCACACTTTTACTGATGCGGCACTCCATCCTTCTCTTTTCGCCCCGCGGGAGACGCGGTGTGATGGGTTGCGAACCTCATCGCCACCAATAGGCATCTCCCGCGCACACTTCGATCGTCCAACACCCACAAAATAAATCTAAAACAAATAATATAAAATACAATGATATAAAATAAAATAACAAAATAATAATAATTTAACACAAAATGTTCTTTTTAGATGGTGCACATATTGACATGTACATGATATTTTTTATAAGGATTAATTGTATCTCAATAGAGACGAAGATGTAAATTGTTTTTTGGCAACAGAATATGGTAGTCGAGGCGTTTACAGGACTTATGACCTGTCATTGGTTGGGTTAAGCGATCGCTTTATGTTAACAACATTCCATTAATGGGGATACATCTTCGTCTCTATTGAGATACAATTAATACTTAAAAATAATTGTTATTTTATTCTATCATACATTGTTTTAGCACATTCTTCTTAGTGATCTCATTTCTACGGCGTATATCCCTACAACTAATACTAACTAACTAACTTACCATCACGCCGTCTCCCCGGAGGGGTAGGCAGAAAGAATGGAACGCCACACTGTTCTGTCCTGACATACGTCTCTCGATCCTTTACATTCATACATCTTGTCATGCACGCACGTCGATTTCTCCGACTCCTCACGTGACCGACATTCAATATTTGATTGATTTGATCGTGCCACGTTTTCCTCGGCCTTCCTCTATTTCTAGCTCCGTTCACGCCGTTTACATATACCTTCTTTACCATTCTGTCTTCACTCATTCTTTCCATGTGTCCAAACCATCTTAATGACCCTTTCCTTATTTTGTTCATAACACTTTCATTCGCACCACATTCACTTCTTATACTTGCATTTGTCACTCTATCATATACAGATTTGCCACACATTCGTCTTAGAGATTCGTCCCTACAATTCACGCGGTATACATGTAACGAATGTATTGAGAGAAAAGAAAATGTGAGCGTCGTGTCTGCGCGTGCGCGGTGTAATTGGAGAGGTATTTTCTAAAAGGTGGCATCTCCACCGAGTTAGAAACGTCCGCAGAATGCCTGGCCACTTTCAATGCGCAAACAGTGGCAGGTCCGTTAATTCGCGTGCCTTTCTAGGTCAGCGGGGCGAGCAGCGGGCGTGCACCAATGTCGCTCTTGGTCCGTTCTGCGAAGACCGCGTGATTTACCCACATACGACGAAATCGAAAATGAAAATAAATAAACATAAAGAAAAAATTGTTGAAAAAATATATACGTTAAAAGCGGGCCACACTGTTTTAAACAAGCTCTCCACCGGCGGTTTAAAACTGTGTAGACACTTATTTGAAACCAAAATTCGTTGATCTTCAACAAACTTTGTGGACGGACGCGCGTTTAAACACGCATTCCACGTGTGGAGAGCTTGTTTACAACAGTTTGTGGACGCTACACCAACCGTGGGCTCCACAGCTCTCCACCAAGGTCACCCCTGTGGAGAGTTTGTTTCAAACAGTGTGGCACGGCCTTTACACATAAAGGTTCGAAAAAACACGAAAATTTATTTTAAAAGTTGAAAAAATTATTACACCCGATGATGTCAACATAGGTTGACGAAACAGCTGTCGCAAAGTGATACCATAAATAGCGTTTTATAATTTAACAGTTAATAATGTTAAATTTCGGCCAAAACAATGGACTAACTAACTAACTACTAACCATCACGCTGTCACACCGAAGGGGTAGGCAGAAATAATGGACTACCACACTTTTCTTTCCTGACATATTTTTCTCGCTTTCACAACATTCATACATTGTGTCAAGCACTCAAGACTCCTCACATGGCCGACATTCAATATTTGATTTTTTTGATTGTGGACTATATATTTTCATATTTCAATCTAAACAGATGTATCGCGATATCAACTAAAAACAAACAAGTTGTTTGTTACACCCGATGATGCCAACATAGGTCGGCGAAACAGCCGTCTCGCCGATATCAAAAAAATATGTGTATGGTATTACGTGTGAAAGTGTTTCAAAATTAATAAATATAAAAAATGATGAAGTATCATAGTATAAAAGAATGGATATTTCGTCTCATATATATTTCTCATGTCTACCAAATGTCTCATATCTACCATATGTCTCATATCTACCATATATCTCATATATATTATCATGAGTCTCATCTCTATGTCTTATTTCCTCGTCAGCAACTAGTATATTGAAGCTCATCTAAAAAAAATCATGCCATTTCACTGGATGGGTAAACGCTGAAACGCACCGCCATACTGTTCTAGCCTGACATACCTCACTAGATTACTCCACATTCATACAGCGAGTCATACACGCACGTCGATTATTTCGACTTCTAACATGGCCGACATTTAAATTAGATTAATTTGATCTTGCCGTGTTTTCCTCGGCCATCCTCGATTCCAAAATTAAATATTATTTTAACATCCATGCGTTCCATATCTCCAGACCAACGCAATGATCTTTTTATAACACTTCATTTCGCTCTACATTCCTTTCGGATATCAGAATTAGAAATTCTACCACACATCGTTTTACTACACATACGGTTAAGGGATCTCATCTCTACCTTATTTATAACCTCCTTCTGCCAGTTAAACGCTTCGCTCCCATACATAAATATTAGTTTCGAATTAAAAGTGTTTTCGAATAAAGCGTATTCGTTGTAAAAAGGAAATTGTGATTTCAATGGAGTTTTATGTCTGCAGTTAATAAAAGTAAAATCATCACATTAGAAAACTAATGTCTGACGTCTGTACAGAATTAAATTGGATTTTTCTAAATGCAGTAGAAATGAGATCTCTTAGACGAATCTGTGTATGATAGAGTATCGAATGAAAATATAAGAAGTGAGTGCGGTGCGAATGATGGTGTTATGAACAAAATAATGAAAGGATCATTAAAATGGTTTGGACATATGTAAAGAATGAATGAAGAAAGAATGGTAAAAAAGTACCCATATGTGAACCATGTAAATGGAACTAGACATAGAGGAGACCGAAGAAAACGTGTCACGATCAAATAAATCAAATATTGAATGTCGGCCAAGTGAGGAGTCTGAGAAATCGACGCGCATGCATGACACTTGTATAACAGATTTTCTCTTGTAATGTTGTTGCATTACCAAAGTTAAATGAATCCAAATTTCACTTGAATTTTTCAAGCATAATACAACAGTCGAATATAATAGAAACGAATAATATAGACCTAAAACTGAGAATACTCCTCATCAAGACCTATGTATGGAGTATCTTGATGTACGGCTGCGAGACATGGTGCCTATCCGAAAGAGATAAACGGAGACTAGAGGCTTTTGAGATGTGGTCCTATAGAATACTATTATGAATTTCCTGGAGAAACCACATTACAAATGAGGAGGTTCTCAAAAGAATCGAAGGAGGAAGGCACTTGCTCAGGACCTTGTCCGAAAGGTGTGCAAGATGGATCGGCCATGTAAAACGTCAAGAAGGTCTCTTGCATGCCATAATGGAGGGTATGACCGAGGGGACAAACTCTAGGGGACGCCCACGCCGAGAGTACCTGGAGGACCTGTTGGTGGACGTGCGCTGCTCATCATATGCACATTTCAAAAGAGCCGCACAAGACAGGGAAGAATGGAAGAGAAGAATAGAGGAAATTGGTGCAAACCAATCGCAGGATTGAAACCAGAGAGAGAGAGTTTAGCTACCTATCAAATATCACGAAAATTAAAATGATGGCAAATACCCTTTACATCGATTTGGGTTGTGCTGTAATGATGTAAATAACAATTCAAAACTAAAACTAACTAACTTACCATCACGCCGTCTCCCCGAAGGGGTAGGCAGAAAGAATGGGCTGCCACACTTTTCTTTCCTGACATATTTCTCTCGCTTCCTCAACATTCATACATCGTGTCATGCACGCACGTCGATTTCTCTGACTCCTCACATGGCCGACATTCAATATTTGATTTATTTGATCGTGCCACGTTTTCCTCGGTCTTCCTCTATTTCTGGTTCCATTTACATCATTAACATATATTTTTTTTACCATTCTTTCTTCATTAATTCTTTCCATATGTCCAAACCATCTTAATGTTCCTTTCATTATTTTGTACATGACACCATCATTCGCACCGCATTCACTTCTTATATTTTCATTCGACACTCTATCATACACAGAGCATTCACACATTCGTCTAAGAGATCTCATTTCTACTGCATTTATTCTCCTTTCATCCTTCTTTTGCTTTTTTGAGAATTAGCTTTTTTGGATAGATTCTAGCTTTTTTGGATAGGTTTTTGTTTGCGATGACAACTTTAAGTGCACCATTCACTTTGTTGCCTGTTGACAATTCAACAAAATAATAATCTATATTTGCAGAAACATTGCTAAATCAATCTATGAATTGAGTATCATGAAAAGATTTTTTGACATGCATTCAAGAAACGGAAAAATAAGAATCTTTTCAATACTAGAATATTGTTCAAAATAACAGCGCTGTTTGATTTGTGACCAATCTCTTGTTCTCAGGCGCTTTCAGCTGTCAGAAAAGAAATCACTTCGTTGTATTCAATTTCTCTTTGTAATGGACGTAACGCTATAACAGGTCAACATCACCAGTGCCAATGGGCTCTAAGGAGGTGACCATTTCTGGACAACTATTTGCTCCTCTCCCGTATAAGGACACCCCGTTAGAACGAAATTTTTAAAATAAACACGTGCTATTTAAAATTTCTAAACAAATATTTAATAAATAAAATAACTCAATGCCATTATTTGCGAATGTGTGTCAGTATTACGTTATAAATACTTCTTCTTCTTCTTCTTCACTTTTGGTAGACTCAGGAGTCTGTTATTTCAGGCGGGTCCTCTTGAGACGCTGAACTCCAGCTTTCTCTCCACCATTTCGGGGGTCTTCCTGGTCGGCGTTGTCCGTTTGGCATTCTATGGAGAGCTAGGTGTGGTATCCTATTTGAGCTCATCCTTTCTACGTGTTGATGTCAGTATCGCCGTCTTTGACGTCCCCATCTGACCACATCTTCGACCTCGCAGATATATTTGGATATCTTCTAAATACTAACTAACTAACCATCACGCCGTCTCCCCGAAGGGGTAGGCAGAAAGAATGGACTGCCACACTTTTCTTTCCCGACATATTTCTCTCGCTTCCTCAACATTCATACATCGTGTCATGCACGCGCGTCGATTTCTCTGACATGGCCGACATTCAATATTTGATTTATTTGATCGTGCCACGTTTTCCTCGGTCTTCCTCTATTTCTGGTTCCATTTACATCATTAACATATAATGTTTTTACCATTCTTTCTTCATTCATTCTTTCCATATGTCCAAACCATCCTTGGATCTATATTTAATGAAAACAATAATAAAAAAATCCTTGAAGCAAAGATGGCAGTACATAATAGAGTTCTAGTGTCAACCCTTATATACAAAAGTAGGATTAATACCGTAAAAAATGAGATCACTGAGAAGAATGTGCGAAAAACGATCTATAATAGAATACCGAACGACGCTTTTAAAATACAATAGTTATGGGAAACAAGCATTTATCAATGAAAGCGAAAATGGCGGTTCACAATTGAGTTCTGGTGCCATTTCTTATGTATGTAAGCGAAGCATGGAACTGGCAGAAGAAAGATGAGAGCAGAATAAATGCGGTATAGATGAGGTCCCTAAGACGTATGTGTGGTAGAACGATGTACGACAGAATCTCAAATGCTGATATTAGAAAGGAATGTAGAGCGAAAGAAGGTATTATAAACAAAATTATAAAAGGATCGCTCCGTTGGCTCGGACATATGGAGCGCATGGGTGAAGAAATAATGGTTAAAAAAGTATACGTTTACGATTTAAATGGAGTACGGAGTCGAGGCAGACCGTAGAAAACATGGCATGATCAAATTAATCAAATTTTAAAGGTTGATCATGTTAGAAGTCGGAAGAATCGACGTGCGTGTATGACGTCTAAAGGCGTCTATAATAAACAATGTTCTACAATAGAAGCAAATACGGCAAATCGTGGAACTTTCTCGTGAGTTCGATATGTTCCAAATTGACAGTAAAAAATATTCGTATTTGGAATTTCTTATTTTAAATTCAGTCAAGTCATATAAGAACAAGGAATAAATACTTCAAAATAACATTTTGAATGTAGGTATACAAATACTTGTAGACGAATACTGGATTTTATTTACCCATTGCGGGCTTTATTTACCCATGGCGCTGGTCTGTAATTTGAAACTGACATGTGAATTGTGGTGTTGGATATTAACATTATTATTATTATTATTATTTTGTTGAATCGCTCTTTACATCATGACAGCATGAGCCAAATCGATGTAAAGGGTATTATAGTGATTCTCGTGACATGTGATAGGTAGCTAATCTATCGCCATTTTACTGTCACGTGAATTCTACACCAGACCAAAGACAGTGTGACAATCACACTGCCCTCGCCGGGAATCGAACCCGGAACCTTCGGGTTCGATTCCCGATTCGGGTTCGTTAACATATATACAACTTCCAAAAATTTGTCAGACATGGTGGTCATAAGAAAAGTGGAATGGGGAATGTTGTATTACATAAAGCGTGCGCTTAACCCAACCAATGACAAGTCATAAGTCCTGTTAACACCTTGATCACCATATTCAGTTTCCAATTTGCATCTTCGTCTCTATTAAGATAACATTAATAATTCAAAATAAAACTGGCAATATGCAACAGAGACCTACCCGTCATGATCTACACTATGGAAACATGGACTTTGACAAAATACCAAAACGATTGAAAAAATAATATTAGATTGTGCAAATATACGAGTATACTGTTTATATTGAGGCAGTCAAAGTAAAAGTGGACTAACCCCATCTACCATAGATTTGAGTAATGGCGCATTTTAGAAATTATCAAATTTCATCTCTTTGTGTTACGTAAATTTTACAACAAATACTAATTGTAAATAAAGATTCTTGGTAAAAAAGATAAGTTAATTTTAATGTAGATCCGTTTTTGGCTAAAAAATTAATAAATACCTCTTTTTTGGTAGCTTTGTCGACTATTGCATTGAAGTGTTATTATGTTTAGTCCATTTTTTTTATTAGGATAGAAGAAAAGTGAAATGAAATTTAAGGTATATAGAAAATATATCTATTATAATTTTAATCCCTTTCGGAATCAGACACGTCTATTAAATCTGACTGAATATTATTGGTCTTCAAATTGTTATAAAAATGGTGGAAAATTGGCGGTACGAAGTCAAGAAGGAATTTAAATCCTTCTTCTTCATCGCTGTGATAGTATTTCCTTGTGGATACAATGCATCTAGAGTAGTGATTGAGACTGACAATCTTTTCGAAATATCCACTATGGATTCAATGTTGTTTGAGTATTTGAAATATATTTTAAATGGTTCGGTTTTTGTATACCTCAACCACTGTATTTTCAATCACTCTACTTTGGATCCATCAAGTGAGACCTTTCTATTTAATATGTTACTCTCCAATTCATTTCGAAATGATTTTCGAAAAAGAAGGAAGCATGACAGTCTGCAACATTAGTGTAAACGGTGAAAATCTGGAACTAGTGGATGAATTTGTTTATTTAGGAAGTATGTTTACAAAGGATGGGAGGGTGGAGAAGGATATTGAAAGAAGGGTTGGGGCAGGCAACAGAATAAATGGTGCACTTAAAGTTGTCATCGCAAACAAAAGCCTATCCAAAAAGCTAAGATGGCAGTGCACAATGGTGTTCTTGTGCCGACCCTTATGTATGGAAGTGAAGCAAGGAACTGGCAAAAGAAGGATGAAAGTAGAATAAATGCAGTAGAAATGAGATCTCTAAGACGAATGTGTGGCAAATCTGTATATGATAGAGTGACAAATGCAAGTATAAGAAGTGAATGTGGTGCGAATGAAAGTGTTATGAACAAAACAAGGAAAGGGTCATTAAGATGGTTTGGACACATGGAAAGAATGAGTGAAGACAGAATGGTAAAGAAGGTATATGTAAACGGCGTGAACGGAGCTAGAAATAGAGGAAGGCCGAGGAAAACGTGGCACGATCAAATCAATCAAATATTGAATGTCGGTCACGGGAGGAGTCGGAAAAATCGACGTGCGTGCATGACAAGATGTATGAATGTAGAGGAATCGAGAGACGTATGTCAGGACAGAACAGTGTGGCGTTCCATTCTTTCTGCCTACCCCTCCGGGGAGACGGGGTGATGGTAAGTTAGTTAGTTAGTTTCTCTTAAATTCAATTGTTGAATAAAAATTATCCCTTTCCATTGAGATTATTTTTAATTGATTACTTTTCCTGACTGATTGTATTACTTGAATCCAGTGTTCCGGATTGTAAATATCTAGAAAAAATCATTTTTGTTTATCAATTAAACCTGATCACATGGTAGATAGGAATGATCCCTCACTAAAAACTTGTAGTCAATGTCATTCACCACATAATCAGAATTGGACACAATATACATGAACTTCATTTTCGACCCTAATACTTTAAATGCAAAAACAAAACAAAAAAACACTTCCATCTAAAGAATATTGTTGAAACTAAGTTTAGTCCGTTCTTGAATCGAAGAAACACATGTTTTAGACACATTCCCATATTGGCCATCATGTAGGTTAGTCCACTTTTCCTTTGAATGCCTCATAATATATGCATTGTATTATTGAGATTGAGACAATGCCTATATTGAAAGACAAATTCAATAGAAACAAATATATATTTTTAACAATTAACTAAGGTATTCAAAGGTTATTTCTTATATGTATATACACTAGCGGACTAGACAGACGTTGTCCTGTCCGAACGTTGGCTTGACTGCTATTAGCTGGTTCAGCAAACGTCTTATCCATATCCGTATTTTCGATAAACTATGTACTCTATACGCACGCAATTGTGACACATGCCATACATGGAACGAACTTCCCAGAAGGTTTAAACAGTACCTACCAGGTGTGAAACTAACCAGAGGTTCTCAAACTTTTTTGTCCCGTAGACCCCTTGCCGATTTTTTCTATCATGTGTAGACCCCCTGCTTTTCTCATTGATATTTCGAATCGATTGCTAAAAAAATTGGTCGCTGCCGAATTCTACTGGCCGGAAGTCGTTTTCGAGCTAAAAAAAATTGGTAGCTGTCGAGCTAAAATTTAGATTTCGATATTCGTTTCAATATTCGGCTTCAATTAATTGAACCATCTCATGAACCCCTATTTACATATCGTGGACAGTCAATTTTTTTGCAACTATCGTGGACCCCTGGGTATCTATAAAGACCACTTTAGGAATCACTGATTCAAACCATCCAGGAACCTACTTAAACACACACAAATTTCATCAAAATCGGGGCAGCCGTTTAGGACGAATTCAACTGCATACGCCAGTATAGAAGAATTATATGTATAAACATATAAATATTAACTAACTAACTAACTATAACGCTGATTCTAATAAAGTTTAAAAATCGAATAACTGACTAACCATCGTGCTATTTCTCTAAAAAGGTAGAAATAATGTACTCCGGTCCAAATTCTTCTTCTTCTTCATCAGCCTATTCCCGTCCACTCCTGGACAAAGGCCTCCACCATTTGCTTCCATGTCATTCTGTCCTGTGCAGGACAGCCCACCGTCACAAACAGTTCTTACGACCTAAACTAAGAGGAGAAGAAGAAGAAGAATTGGACTAAGCTGGACAGCTTTCAGAAACATGAGTTACATCCTTAAAAACCGGAAAATACCGATCAACCTGAAACGAAAAGTCTATGAAGCCTGCGTTCTGCCAGTTGGTACTTATGGTCTTGAAACTGTAACATTGTCCAAACAAACTGCCGAGAAACTACGAGTGACCCAAAGAGCCATGTTAGGAATAAGCCTAAGAGACAGAGTCAGAAACGATACGGTGAGAGAAAAAACAAAGGTCACTGACCTCATCCACCGGGTGACGACTCTAAAATGGTAATGGGCAGGTCACGTAGCCAGAAGCTTAGATGAAAAGTGGACAAGAAGACTGCTGACTTGGAGACCGTGGACGGCGAAGAGAAGTGCAGGGGGACCGCAATTACGGTGGAAGGATGATCTGAACAGACACGTCGGAATAACCTGGATGCAGTCTGCACAGGACAGAATGACATGGAAGCAAATGGAGGAGGCCTTTGTCCAGGAGTGGACGGGAATAGGCTGAAGAAGAAGAAGAAGAAGAAGAAACTAAGAGGAAGAAGAAGATAATAAGAATAAAATTTTAAAAAAGTAAGGATTTGTAGTAACGGGAGTTAAAATACCAACACAGTGTGGATTTTCTCGATTTTTTTTAAATGCCTATAATTTAAAAAATTCAAAACACAGATTTTTTTACATTTTTCCCATAACTAGCATAACTTTTCCGGCTTGACGTCACTTCTGGGACACCTTCTATAGTTAATATAATATTTACTCACTTAAGTATGGTATTTCTTAACTTTTAGTGAGACAATAGCGAAAATTGAATTGAAATACTTCACCGCAAACCATTTGGTAATCTGCCATAACAAAAGTATGTTGAAGATGCCTTGTTCAACAATGTCTTAAAAAAAAGTTTCAAAGTCTAGCTTGGAGCTGACAGAGTTAAGATGATGATAGGATTAATGCCGTCCAAGTTTGATCACAAAGAAATTTAATGTAAAGCTAACAAACAAACAAACCATCACGCCGTTTCCCCGCAGGGGTAGGCAGAGAGAATGGACCGCCACACTACTCTATCCTGACATACCTCTCTAGCTTCCTCCACATTCGTACAGCGAGTCATACGTGTAAAGCAGATAATTGCGTTAAATTTCTAATACAAGTATGATTCAATTTAAAATGGTTTGGACACATGGAAATTATAAATGAAAAAATAATGTTAAAGAATTTATTGTTTCTTGAACAATGATGTAAAACTCCATATTAAATTATATGTATGAAAAAACTTATAATAATTTAGTTTTATTAAAATATAAATGTATAACATGTTTCGCCCTTCTAAGGCATTATCAACATCGAAGGGCGAAACATGTCATAAATAAATATTATTATAAAATTAAATTATTATAAGTTTTTTCATACATATTAATAATGTTAAAGAAAACTAAGTAACTATCTAACTTGCCATCACGCCGTCTCCCCGAAGGGGTAGGCAGAAAGAAAAGACTGTCACACTTTTCTTTCCTGACATATTTCTTTCGCTTTCTCAACATTCATATATCGTGTCATGCACGCGCGTCGATTGTCTAACTCCTCACGTGGCCGACATTCAATATTTGATTTATTTGATCGTGCCACGTTTTTCTCTGTCTTTCACTCTTTCTAGTTTCATTTGCATCGTTAACATAATTTTTTTTACCATTCTTTCATCATTCATTCTTTCCATGTGTCCAAAACAGATTATTGATTCTTTAATTATTTTGTTCGTGACACCATCATTCGCACCGCATTCACTTCTTATATTTTCATTTGACACTCTATCATACACAGAGTATCACACATTCGTCTAAGAGATCTCATTTTCCTACTTTCATCGTTTTCTATGTTCTATATTATGATAAAAATAATATACTTCGAATAACGTCTATTATTATGAATAGAATTGAACGCATGACTTATAAATCAGTATCAAAATGTTTTACAATTTGACCATCGCACGAAATACATTAAGATTATCGTTAACAAAATACACAATAAAATATATAAAAAAATTATCATTCTTAATTATATTTATAAAAAAATAAAAATAAACTCACCAATAAAATATATAAATCCTGCTGTAGGCTTTCACTGTGTATTAAATTATCACATTCACTTCGTTATGCTATGAATACTATTTTCAAAACAACCACAAAACCATAAGTTTTTTTTATAAAATGTTTTATAATTATATTTTTATATACTTTATAATGTCACGTTTAGTTTTTTATGATAATAATATTAAATATTATAATAAATAAAGATTTTTAAAATCCATTTTCCTTCTATACATACAAATAACTTTACGAATGAGTTTGTGAAATAGAACTGTCATTTATTTCATAAGCGAAAGCTTTCGATTTATTATTAATATTTTAGTTTTTTTAAATCTTATAATAAACAATATAATAAACAAAACAAGGATGAAAGTAGAATAAATGCAGTAGAAATAAGATGTTGCTTCAACATTATTAACTGTTAAATTTGGAAAATCGTTTAAATATCACAATTTATTTATTTAATTTATTTTAAACTGTCGCGACAGCTGTTTCGCCAAACGATTTTGGCATCGTTGATATAGTAAACACCTGTTGATGCCAAAATTGTTTGGTGAAACAGCTGTCGTTACAATTTCATTAAAAAAATATATTAAAAATTGTGATATAATAAAAACATTTTTTTTAAATACATTTCGATGACATTATGCATTCATCATCAGGAAAATGATATAAACGATTTGTATCGTTCTTGCGATGATAAAAATAAATATATTTAAATTTTAAAATAAAAATGTCTCATACAATGAATATTACAAATAACTTTTTTATGCATATAACTTTTTTTTAAATATGAAATATTATAGTGAAATCACGAAAGAGAAAAAACGCGATTTTTTTTAAATATACTCTTGAGAACTTTGAACCAAATTTTACGTTAGTTTAAAAAAATATGATTAAATTTATATTTACTGATAAGTACAAAATGCTTTAAAACTGTATCTAAGTAAAATGTATTATAATTATTTTTTAATTCATTTAAACTTACTACATACTAGAATCTTGTTTTCTGTTTCAAATAATAGAGTGTTAATATTTTAATCATTCTAGAGACGATGAAGATATAATACTTCCGAAACACGTAGAGTAAAATTGTCATACAATTGAAAAATATTATTTTCATTTATAAATATATGTATAATTATGTTTTTCCACAGTGCCTCAAATTTATTTAAAAAAAAAATTAAAACACTGTTTTTAAATCTGTATAAAAACTGTAAAAACACTGTTTTAATTTATAAATAAAATACATCCTGGAATTCCACAGTGTTACCGCTTGAAGAGTATTTAAAACAAAAGTTATATTAAATGCGTTATATGTTCTATGCCGATATCTTAAAATAAAATATAGTATCAATAATTAATAAAAAGTAATTTTATTAATTATTGATACTATATTTTAAATTATGTACTAATACAAACGCAATGTTAAAGACCATACAATTAATAAATAAATAAAAATTAAACGAAACACTGATACTTCAACATTATTACTGTTAAAATTTATAACAGTTCAAATATCACAATTTCATTTTACCACTGAGAGTGTTGCGACAGCTGTTTCGCCAAATGATGTTGGTTGTTACAATAAATTGAGTTTATTGTAACACCTAATGATGCCAACATCGGTTGGCGAAACAGCTATCGCGACACTCTCAATGGATCAAAAGAAATTGTGATATTTTAACAGTAAAAATTTTTAAGTTATAAAACATCGCTTGTAACATAAAACGCACCTTGCAATATAACTTAAAAGTATTAAAAATAAATAATTGCTTTCAAAATAAATGTGAAATAAATATTTGTTTTTATGTACGAATTAAGGAACACTTACAAATATGTTTAATAAATAAAATAAAATCACTTTAGTTTAAATTCGTATGCAGTCCTGGCGCGTTGCATACCACGCGAAAATCTCGAAGCGACTATGGTCAATTCTGTTCGATTTTTCTATTTATAATCGATTCCTACGCGCGATCGGAGCGTTGCTCTCCACGTAGATATGGACAGGTCTCTCCCGGTATACGAACAGAACCGTCCGCTCTGACGAATCACCGTAAACTGAGCCAAAAGCACCGGGGATAGGTGGCAAGCGGATGGTAGAAGTGGAAGCAGATAAGATTCTGTAGAGAGTAACGGACACACGAGGAAGAAAACGCCGACGAGCGTTCAAGAAATTTATACACCACAAATTTAAAAACCCGGCGAACAAGACCAAAAGCAGGGCTGCGATAGCAATTCAAAATTATTTAAAAAACTAACAAAGAACCAATTCAAAAATCGAACATTGAAAATGGTTACAATATTTTTTGTGAATGTATACTTATACATGTATACGAATACTGGATTTCACCCACCGAACATAAATCTCCGTTAGTATGTAGATTATATATAGAGTAATCTTAAAAAGATTAACATATGTAATCAAAATCTTCATAGATGGCACATTGAAACTGACATGTGAAATCTGACATAGGACTCTAACATATATACAACTTCCAAAAATTTGTCATACATGGTCATAAACAAAGGTGGAATGGGGAATGTTGTAATTACATAAAGCGTACGCTTAACCCAACCAATGACAGGTCATAAGTCCTGTAAACACCTCGATCACCATATTCAGTTTCCAATTTGCATCTTCGTCTCTATTGAGATACAATTAAATCATGAATTAAAAATAGTGTTCATTAATTGTGTTCTTCTACTGACCCTTATGTATGGAAGCGAAGCATGGATTTGCCAAAGAAGGATGAAAGTAGAATAAATGCAGTAGAAATCAGATCTCTTAGACGAATGTGTGATACTCTGGGTATGATAGAGTGTCGAATGAAAATATAAGAAGTGAATGCGGTGCGAATGATGGTGTTATGAACAAAATAATGAAAGGATCATTAAAATGATTTGGACATATGGAAAGAAATAATGGTAAAAAAAAAATATGTTAACGATGTAAATGGAACCAGAAATAGAGACCGAGGAAAACGTGGCACGATCAAATAAATAAAATATTATATGTCGGCCATGTGAGGAGTCAGAGAAATCAACGCGCGTGCATGACACGATGTATGAATGTTGAGGAATCGAGAGAAATATGTCAGGAAAGAAAAGTATGGCAGTCCATTCTTTCTGCCTACCCCTTCGGCGAGACGGCGTGATGGTTAGTTAGTTATTAAAATGTGGAACATTTCAAAATAAAATGTAAAAGGAATTGAATGTCGGCCACGTGATGAGTCGGAGAAATCAACATGCGTGCATGACACGATATTTGTTGAGGAAATAAGAGAAGTATGTCATGAAAGAATTGTGTGGCGGTCCATTTTTTCCAACGACCCCATTGGGGAGACGGCGTGATGGTTAATTAGTTAATTAGGAATTGAAAACATTCAAAATGATAATAATCAAATAAAACGATGTTTTTTTTAACTACTTCCACTTTCGTCTTTATTTCGACAGCGACCGGTTTCGCCGGACTCGCTGACATCGACAGACTGGTTAATTTTGTCTTCCACCAGTCTGTCGATGCCAGCGAGCCTGACGAAACCGGTCGCTGTCGAAATAAAGTCAAAAGTGGAAGTAGTTAAAAACATCGTTTTATTTAATAATTATTTATTGTAAAATGAACTTCCATCAAGAGATTTCAGTAAAATCATTTGATTATATTAATAATATAATGAGGAAATAATTGAAATATGTAAGATTACAATTAAAAAAAACGGTTACGTAAAATTAATTTAAAAATCGAACATTTAAAATTAAAAAAAAGGAACGAAGTCCATTAAAAAACCGAACATTTCAAAAATCAAAAAAAATTACCAGAAACGCAATAATTCATAAATCGAAAATTTCATAATTAAGACGAATGAAAACGTCAGTTTTCTAGAAGTTTTATAATATTTTATGGGAATGACATGTTTCGTCTTTCTAAGGCATTAATCAAATCCAATAGTTCTGGATCTACCCAAATAATTATTTGTTAAAAATGTATAAAGTCACATCAGTTTTCGTTAATTACCATATTCTGCTCCATTTACCGGTGTATATAAACTACAACGAGTTGAAGTTTCGTCACATTTGATAATGCCTTAGAAGGGCGAAACATGTCATTCCCATAAAATATAAACGTCTAGAAAACTGACGTTTTCATTCGAATTAATTATTTAATTTGGAGTTTTACATCATTGTTCAAGAAACAATAAATACAAAAGTTTCATATTTCACAAAATCGGCTAAAAATACAATGATGACGTCACTGCTGGTATTCTATTTGGATAATATATGTTTTAAAGTATATATCATAGTTTCCATTTCTTGTTACAACGTATTTGAATGTCAATAATAATGAAACTTGAAACCAATTAAGAAAGGATGAAAGAAGTATAAAATTAATTAAGACGAGATCTTTAAGATTGTGTATAATTATTATATGATAATGCGAATGAATACGTTTAAAAATATATATCAGTAAGATTGTTTGGACATGTGAAAAAATTAACGATAAAGGAAACATTATAAAATAGAGGCAGACCGAGGAAACAATGACACGATCAAATAAATCAAAATTCAATGATCGAGGTCCATGCAATGAGTCGAATAAATCTACGTATTACGTACACAATAATAATAATAATATGCTAACTTTTAAAACGCCGTTTTCGCGATGTAATCACCTCAAGGGCGCATTAAGACGTGTTTTAAAACAAAATATAAATGTTTAAATTGGGTATGAAATACGAAAAAGATGGGTTTTCAGTTTAGATCTGAAATCTGTCGGATCATTTATGCGTCTGAGGTGTGAAGGGAGATTGTTCCAAGCTGATGGACCGGCTACCGCGAACGCTGGATCCCCGAAATTTGTACTGGGGCAACGCTTCGGCTCAACTAATCTTCCTATTGCCAATATATGACTGTTGAGGATTCGAAAGAAGTATGTCAGAATAAAACACTGAATTGATCAATATTTTGTGCTTAATTCTATGATGAATGAGCGAAATCGGTCAGCGCTTAAATAAACCGATCGGTGGCTTAGCACAATATGTTAAATGCATGTATTACGTCACACCACGAAAATGTTACTTAATTTTGGTGTGTGAATTTTAAAAATGGTTTAATAAATCTTTAATTTTAAGGTTAAACTTTTTATCTTATCTGTTACCAAGTCGCACCTCGCACTTGGTGAGTGTCTATGTTTGCTAACTGATATTTGCTTGGTTAAATAGCACAGCTAACTTTAACAAGTCCTAATTCACTTCCTTGATAAACACATTTTATAAAAATAATGTTTATATTTCAAAATGGCATTAATATTCTTTTTTCCGCGTGTTTCATAGTATCTCGTAAATTTGACACAAGCATTCTTGTAGTAAAACTTATCAAAAGGCGGCATAATTTTAAACTAACCATAACTTAACTAAAACATTAAAATGACATTTCCTAATTCAACCATAAACAATTAATCGAAACCTAACCTAATCACTATCGTAATAAAACCGAATTAAATAAAATTATTTGGTACCAAATTTAATCTTCCAAAAGATATGATGTAACATTTTCGTAATATATATATTTTTAAATAATATAAACTAAACGAATTCTGAACCCCATTTTACATCAAACGAAAATAACCTAACATAATTTAAATGAAACCGTACTTTTATTTAAAGGTAAACTAACCTTACCTTTAAGATCATTCATTTCGTATTAAAAAACGTTGTATACGGCTTTTTTACATTCGTTTTTGAAATCCGTATGTAAATTTTCCAAAATTACGATAAAAGATCGCGAAAATTGTAATAAAAATAAAGACGTAAATCTAATTTATTACCGTTTGTTTTTGACAGTTACATAAACATAGATAAATAGAGAAACAAACAAAACGAACGGCTAGAATGCATTCTGAACAAATTTAATAAAATCTTCTGCATCATTTAAAAAGAAGTAGGTGTCATACCAATATTTTTATAATTCGACAGAGTTAGTTTATTTAATGTAAAATTACATTACTTCATTTTCGAGAAATCTGCTGAAAGCTCTGTAAATTACTTAGATTATTTTGATTCCTTTTAAAAATATACGGAAACAAAATGAAAATAAGTAAGCAAAATCAAAATAAAAATATGAGTATATATTTAACTAATTATGAACTATATATAGTGTTCTTCTACCGACCCCTCTTAAACGAATGTGTAGAAACTCTGTGTACGAGTATTATAGAGTGTCGAATGAAAATATAAGAAATTAATTCGGTGCAAATGATGGTGTTATGAACAAAATAATGAATGGATCATTATGATAGTCTGGACACATGGAAATAATGAATGAAGAAAGAATGGTAAAAAAAGTTATATGTTAACGATGTAAATGGAACCAGAAATAGAGGAAGACAGAGGAAAACGTGGCACGATAAAATAAATCAAATATTAAATGTCGGCCACGTGAGGAATCAGAGAAATCGACGCACGTGCATGACACGATGTATAAATGTTGAGGAAAGTTGTCAGGAAAGAAAATTGAGGCAGTCCATTATTTCTGCCTACCCCTTCGGGGAGACGGCGTGATAATGAATTAGTTAGTTAGTTATAAAAACTTTTTTATGATCATTATTCCGTAACGTTTCACTTCATCTTTAATTATTTTATATATAATTTATGCTAATAAGAATCCAACTCGAATTAATAAACATTTTTTATTTCTGTGCATTGGCAACCCTGCATTCAGTGGGTCAGCCGAAAGACCTAAATCCAAAACAATGTTGTATTAAACTTTCAAGTAAGAGGGACACTCTACAATGAGGTCCGAGCAATAGCTTCGCAGGAAACTGAGGCCAGTGCGACAGATGCACCCTTTTTGTAAAGCTCCTAAAAAGTCAATTAACATTGTTGAACTTCCGAATCAAATAACGAGAGCTGCAGTTAGGTAGGTACCTACACCTGTTTTACAGCTCTTTATGATTAAAATTATTCAAAATTTAAAAAAGAAATATTTGTTTATAAGAACTATCTATTTCTATTTTCTATTCAACAAACTACTAAATAAAATTAAGAATAACAATCAAAACTTGTAATTATATCATTAAATCATTTTCTCTCTGTTAATAATTTAAAATTATAGGAATTTCACTATTTTATAATGTAATTAATCTATAAGTTAGTTTCCTCTATTCCTTTTTTACATAATTATTAAGAAAATAATAAATGTTTGTTAGTTTAAATTGTTCAATTATGTTATTTTTTATAGTCAATGATGTTATTTTTAAATGTAATAATTTTTTGTATATAAATATGTAACCTTAATGTATTATTACTTGTATGACACACAACACTCCATGGTGAATGTGCCAAATAAATAAATATTTAAAAAAAAAATTAAGAAAGGATCGTTAAGATGTTTTTGACATGCGGAACAATTATTACATACATTCGTTTAAGATATAGGTCCCCAAAGTGGGCTCCTTGGCCCCCCAGGGGGCCTTAGTGGGAGCTGAAGGGGTAATTATTGCCCTGGGGGAATAGGGGACCCCTGGGAAGCAAAAAGGGGGCCATGAGGTGCTAAAATGTATAACCTTATAGAAGGATTAATTGTATCTCAATAGAGACGAAGATGTAAATTGGAAACAGTATATGGTGATCGAGGTGTTTACAGGACTTATGACCTGTCATTGGTTGGGTTAAGCGCACGCTTTATGTAATACAACATTCCCCATTCCACCTTTTCTTATCACCAACATGTCTGACAAATTTTTGGAAGTTGTATATATGTTAATCTGTAACACCACCCTTTACATGGTAGTTTCAATCTACACACTAGCGCCATCTATTAAGATGGGATTTTAAGCATTAAGTAGAAGATCTTTTTAACGCAATGTGAAAGGCTACCGCCATTATTGTATTGCTAGATATCGCCTGGAGATGTCACTACAATTTATATGCTATAATTTGGACAAGTCAGAGGTCATAAGTCCTGTAAACACCTCGATCACCATATTCTGTTTCCAATTTGCATCTTCGTCTCTATTGAGATACAATTAATCCTTGAATTGATAACCCGCAATGGCTAAAATCCAGTATTCGTCTACAAGTATTTGTATACATTCAAAATGTTGTAAAAACCTTATAGAATTTTATAAATCCGCTCTTACACGATGTCCATACATATATAATTTGTTATTATATTGTACATACCAAATGTTTTTGATAAAATCTCCATTAATATAAATTTCATCTATGATTTTGTTATACTTCAAATCTCAATGATTTCACATCAGGTTCGTCTTTCTCATTAAGATTATTTAATAATTATTAATTTTTCAACAATTTGAGTAGGTATCGGTATAACTAACTAACTAACCATCACGCCGTCTCCCCGAAAGGGTAGGCAGAAAGAATGGACTGTCACACTTTAACCGAAGCGGCACTCCATCCTTCGCTTTTCGCCCCGCGGGAGACGCGGTGTGATGGGTTACGAACCTCATCGCCACCAATAGGCATCTCCCGCGCACACTTCGATCGTCCAACATCTACAAATAAATCTAAAACAAATAATACAAAATACAATGATATAAAATAAAATGAGTATGATATAAAATAAATCTTATTTACGAGTATAACACTATAACCGACCTTCGTGGCACTATTTACGACTTATTGACGAACCTATTGACGACACTATTGACGACCTTCGCGGCCGGTGGTAAGTGCATTAACTGCCACCCCGAGGATTCCGGGTTCGATTCCCGACGATTTAGCTAATGCACATAAGACCAAGTGGATGATTATTTCCAGGAGTAATAATGGCCTAGTCTCACCACTGAGAGATATTTGCATGGAGATAGATAAAATTGAGCAAGTCAGAGAGTTCACTTATCTCGGTACGGTCATGACGGAAGCCAACGATATGCACGCGGAGTTGGAATACAGAGTTCAAAAAGGCCTACGAGCTGCAGCCTCCTTGAGGACGTTCCTTAAGTCCAAGCTTCTATACAGAAACACCAAGCTGCGTATTTATAACACCATCATCAAGCCAGTGGTGACATATGGTTCTGTGTCGTGGACAATGACTCTAAAAGAACACCAAAGAATCTACTGGTTTGATAATAGAATACTTAGACCCAGACCCGGTGTTACAGCGGGAACTTGGAGATATAGGACTAACCAAGAGATCCGTACGATGACCCAGCAGCCCCTTATAACGAGCACCGTGAGAGCCGATTGCCTCGCATTGATCAGGCATGTATTCCGAGCCGAAGAGACCAGAGCAATCAAGACCCTGTACGCGTCTAGACCGACTGGAGTAAGACCTCTAGGAAGGCCTAGACAGCGCCTAATAAACAATGTTCTGGCTGACCTGGCTAAGTTGGGCGAATCGGACTTCTGTGAGCAAAAGGCGCAGGATCGTGAAGCGCCAAAAATCATCAAGGAGGCTAAAACTCTTCAAGAGTTGTAAGGCCATAGAAAGTAATAGAAATAGCGAAGCGTTGCCGGGTCAGCTAGTGTAAAATAGATGAGATTATACAAAGCCTTTATTCTTCAGCAGACAGGATACGTAAATAATTAATAGGAAAAAGAGAAAGGTGTCATAACAAAAAACCGTTGTTTAAATGACGAATTCAAGATGGCGGTGGATTGATATTACCGCAGATAAAATATAACATAGAAATTGTTTTAGAACATAAGTAGATTGGTATTCAAAACTCTAAGGCTACGTCCACACCAGAGTTTTTCGGTAGGTGACTCGCTTGCTGTCTGTCCGAAAATGAGCGAGACCGATTTAACAGCGTTATCTATTAGAAAATATCTATATTAGAAAATATCACGCTATTTATTAAATTTACTTTAATTTATGAGTTAATCAATTAAAGTGAGGGGCAATAATGATTTGTAAACACAAAGTTAACGGTGAAAGCAACAAATTGAATGGTGCACTTAAAGTTATAATTGCAATCAAAAACCTATCCAAATAGTTAGATTGTCAGTGCAAAATGGTGTTTTTACCGACCCTTATGCATAGAGGCGAAGCACGGAACTGACAAAATAAGGATGAAAGTGAAATAAATGCAGTAGAAATGAGATCTCTTTTACAAATGTATGTAAAATCTGTGTAAGATTAAATAAACATATATAAAGTGAATGCAGTTCGAATGAAAGTGTGATGAACAAAATAATGAAAAGATTATTAAGATGGTTTGGACAAATGGAAAGAATGAATGGTAAAAAAGTTGTTAATTGTGTGAACGGAACTAGAAGTAGAGGAAGACTGAGGAAAACGTGGCATGATCAAATAAATTAAATATTGAATGTCGGCCAAATGAGGGATTAGAGAAATCGACACTATAGAAAATGACACGATGTATGAATGTTAAGGAAGCGAAAACGGTAAATTTTTATTTTATTTTTCAAATCGAATATTTCTGCATTAAGTAAAACTTGCAAAAGTTTGAATGTATTTTTTTATTTGATTTTTAGCAAGTAATCAAAAAGAAAGTAAAGAAATTAATACGAATGAAAAAATCAGTTTTCTAGAAGATTTATTATATTTTACGGGAATGACATGTTTCGCTCTTCCAATGCATTATCAAATCTCATTTGATAATGCTTTAGAAGGGCGAAACATGTCATTTTCATGAAATATAATTAAACTTGTAGAAAACTGACGTATTAATTATTTAATAGGGAGTTTTACATCATTGTTCAAGAAAGAATATAAAAAAGTAAGGCAAAATTTTACCCATCGTAAAATAAATAAATATTAGATTTTAAATTATTGACCAATTACTTTGTGATCACAAATCATTAGTGCCCTTTACCTCTTTTGATTAATTCATCAATTAAAGTAAAAACAGAAGTTTAATCAATAGTATGAAACTTTTAAATAAAAGAATTAGACAACGCTGTTAAATCAGTCTGGGTCATTTTCAGACAAACACTTCGGTGTGGCCGTAAGCTTATTTTTTAATTACTAAGTGACCATTCAAATGATATGCATTGAATAATAAGAACACATGACACTATTTATAATAAAAAACAACTTTGATTAAAAATTCCATTATGATATAGGTATATTTATAATTATGATTATTATTATTTTGTTGAAAAGCTCTTTAAATCATCACAGCGCGAGCCAAATCGATTTAAATGGTGATAATAAAAAAAAACATCAAAAGTCGAAGTACTTTTTATTTAATATTTACATTATTTACCTGTAAACAATAAAATTCAAAACATGAATATTTTTCCATATTAAATATTAAAAACTTAACTAACTAACCATCACGCCGTTTCCCCGAAGGGGTAGGAAGAAAATTATCTGGAAAAAAATTTATCTGGAAAACAAACAATATCTGTGTTTGATAGTGTCGAGTGAAAATATAAAAAGTGAATGCGGTGCGAATGATAGTGTTATGAACAAAATAATGAAAGGATCGTTAAGACGGTTCGGACACATGGAAAGAGTGAATGAAAAAATTGCCTAACTATGTAAACGAAACAAAAAATATAGAATGACGCAAGCAAACGTGGCACTATCAAATCAATCAAATATTAAATATCGGTCACGTGTTACTAACTAATTAACTAACCATAAAGGGGTAGGCAGAAATAATGGACTGCCACACTTTTCTTTCCTGACATATTTCCCTCGATTCCTCAACATTCATAGATCGTGTCATGCACGCGCGTCGATTTCTTTGACTCCTCATGTGACATTCAATATTTGATTTATTTGATCGTGCCACGTTTTACTCATTCTTCCTCTATTTCTAGTTCCATTACCATCGTTAATACTTACTACTATTTTACCATTCTTCCTTTATTCATTCTTTCCATGTGTCCAAACCGTCTTAATGATCCTTTCATTATTTTGTTCATAACACCATCATTCGCACCGCATCCACTTATTATATTCACGTGTCACGTCACGTGTTTAGTTGGAAAAATATACGCACGTGCATGACGCATTGTATGAATGATTGGTAACAAGAGAAAATATCATAAAAAAAGTGGGGAGGTCTAATATTTCTGCATAATCCTTGCAGCGATCTATATAATGAAGTTAAAAAACAGACTGATAAAGCTGCAGTTATCTCCGGATGTCTAAGGGACACTATCTGGGACAATAAGCATATGCTAGTGGAAAGCAAAGTAAGAATTTATAAAACATGCATCAGGCCCATAATGACATACGGAATCGAAGCAAGAGCAGACACTGTCAGAACCAAACATCTCTTAAGAGTAGCAGAAATGAGAACATTGCGACCTATTGTGGGGAGAACCCTTAGAGATAGGATACCCAATGAAATAAATTCGCAAATCGTGCAAAATTGAAGACATAGTGAGATGGAGTAGAGGGCCGTCGACCAACAAAGCTGCATTAACAGATCGCTAGATCAACAATCAGAAGTAGAAGTGTAATGACCCAGCAGCCCCTTATAACGAGCAAAGTGAGAGAGGGTCGCCTAGCATAGATTGACTACGTATGCCTTGCATGAGTGCAATCAAAATCCTGTATGCGTAAGACCGACCTCTGGGAAGGTCTATACGAGCCGAAGTTAGACCTCTAGGAAGGCCTACGAGTCGTTTGGGATAACATCATCAAGGAGACAAAGTCTGAAGAGAAGTACTTCCATTTGAAGTAACAGAATTAAACAAAAAATACAAGTAATAACATACTAAGCAAACAGCATCATAATGTCAATATGTACGCTGCTATAATTCAGGTAATTTCATGATGTAATTGCAGGTTTTAAAGAGTTCGGCAAAGAGACTTCAAAGTTGATTGGAAATGTAAAAAAATGCAGAAGATTTCTATGACGGAGAAAGACTTCAAGAGGACATTGAAAAATTAAATGTCTGAGGTCACCATTTGCACAATTTAATGATCTGAAATTAATTTAATTATTATATTAATAAAATATGCATTACGATTAGTTTTTCTAGATAGAAATATACATAATTAATTTAATAAAGATAATGGCGTTGAAATTTTATAAATAAAATACAAATTATGATATTTACTTCGATTTCGTAATTGTCTTTTTGAAAAAGAATGGAATTTCGAAAAGTAAGATATAAAGTCAAGATATACAATGCATGCGTCCGTCCCATCATGATGTATGGAATATAAGTCGGAGCCGATACCAATAGGACTAAGAACTTTCTTAGAGTAGCAGAAATGCGAATCCTAAGCTCCATCGCAGTCAAAACCCTCAGAGATCGGATCAGAAATGAAACGATAAGGTCTGTCTGTGGTGTTGAGGACATAGTAAAACGGGGAAGAAGCAGAAGGCGCTTTAGGAGAGATCACGTGGACCGCATGGAGAATACAAGAATTGCAAAAATTGTTAAATATGAAAACCCAAGCAGCAAGAGATTACTAGGAAGGCCGCCAAAAAGATGGAGAGATGGCTGGACATCATCATCCCAGGACAGCCCACCGTCATAAACAGAAGAAGATGAAGAAATTGCATTCCAGGTTGTTACGCTCCTGAACAATTTATAAATATGAAATTTTATTTGAAAAATCGTTAAAATTATTATTTTTAAACGTATGTCTTTCGGCATGGAACGCTTTACAGTTAAACTTCGATATAACGGACTAATTGGGGGGAGGGGTGTCCGTCAAAGCCGAAAGTCCGTTAGTAAAAATAGATTTAAAATAAATCAAAAAACTATACAATAAACAATACAAAAAACAAACAAAATTCTATTTATTGTCTCTGGACACTCGTCGTGCAGGGACGTTGTCGTTTGAAATTGACGCGCTTGCTTTCGGTAATCTTGCTTTGAGAAAGGAATCAAGTTTTGTTTGCACTTTTGAAGTTCGTTATCTGACGAATAGTCAATAAATGTTATTAGATCGTCGAGATGTGATCTTACCACTGATAACTTATCAGTGCTGTTTCTTCTTCTTCACATTCATCTTCGGCATTATGTCTCAAATTCTAGTGCTAGACGTTTGACGTGATTATCATGGCCGCTAATTTTTTTTACATGCGGCGACACTTGAATTTAAGCATGTCTAATAATTATTAACAGGACGTTTATAATATTTTTACATTGAACGGATTTTTTGTCCGAAGTTAAATAGAGGTCCGTTATATCGAAGTTTTACTGAATCGTATTTTATTATACATAGATTTATATGGTAAAAATTGTTTCGCGAATGTTTCACATAACGAGTAATATAAAACAACAACAACAACAACAAACCATCACGCCGTTTCCCCGTAGGGGTAGGCAAAGAGAATGGACCGCCACACTACTCTATCCTGACACACCTCTCCAGCTTCCTCCACATTCATACAGCCGGTCATACACGCACGTTGATTCTTCCGACTACTAACATGACCAACCTTTAAAATTGTATTAATTTGGTCATGCCATGTTTTCCTCGGCCTGCCTCGACTCCATTCACATCATTAACGTATATTTTCTTAACCATTATTTCTCTATCTATGCGGTTCATATGTCCGAACCAACGCAGCGATCCTTTTATAATTTTGTTCATAATACCTTCTTTCGCTCTTCATTCCTTTCTAATATAAGCATTTGAGATTCTGTGGTATATCGTTCTACAACACATACGTCTTAGGGATCTCATTTCTACCGCATTTATTCTGCTCTCATCCTTCTTCTGCTAGTTCCATGCTTCGCTTCCATATATTAGGGTTGGGACCAGAACTCCATTATGAGTGTCCGTTTTCGCTTTCATTGATAAATTCTAACTAAAAACTAACTAACCATCACGCCGTCTCCCCGAAAGGGTAGGCAGAAAGAATGGACTGTCACACTTTTACTGATGCGGCACTCCATCCTTCTCTTTTCGCCCCGCGGGAGACGCGGTGTGATGGGTTGCGAACCTCTTCGCCACCAATAGGCATCTCCCGCGCACACTTCGATCGTCCAACACCCACAAAATAAATCTAAAACAAATAATATAAAACACAATGATATAAAATAAAATAACAAAATAAAAATAATTTAGATGGTGCACATATTGTCTATTTAATTTATGTTCCACGTAAATTTATTTGATAAATTCTTGTTTCCATTAACTATTTTTAAAGCTCCATTCACTTTGCTACCCGCATCAACCCTTCTTTCGACGTCACTATCCGTTCGGCCATCCTCTGTGAACATGCTACCTAAATTCACACTTTTGTTACAAACTGTCATTTGCTCTTCCCTTTCAAAAACCATCACCTTTGACTTTCCGACCTTCATAATTAAACGAGTAATATTATTTTGAATAATGCCAAACTATAAATTAAATGCTTCATAAGAAACTACAATTATTACATTGTTTTCTATTGAAATTATCACTCTTCCACAGATCGAACACTAAACGAAATATTCGATACACCGATTAATTGACCACACAACTTTTCACTTGAATATCCAAATAGCGATTGATATAACAATGTTAATGAGACCTGTATTTATCTATAGAAATATAAGATAGAGTGAATATGGTGTTCATTTCCTAGTATGGTATCTAAATTATAAATTAACTCATGACAGTAGTTCAAATTATTACCAGCATAAAAAAACATGCACTTCTCCTTGAGTGCGTAACCTTAGATTTTAAGGAAGAGATGAATTTGATAAACACCAAGCAATCCACATACTTTATCTCTAAATATATCGTTTCAGTACCAACCGAGGTGTATGGGAGTGAAGCATGGAACTGGCAGAAGAAGGATGAGAGCAGAATAAATACAGTATAGATGAAATAACTTTGACGTATGTGTGATAAAACGATGTACGACAGAATTTAAAATGCTGATATAATAAATTATGAAAGGATCACTGGACGGTTTGGACGTATGGAACGTATGAAAGAAGAATGCTTAAGAATTATGTTAACGGTGTTAAAGGAGTACGGAGTCGTGGCAGACCGAGAAAAACTTGGCATGATCAAATTAATCTAGTTTTAAATGACTCCAACTAACTAACTAACGAACTGTAATTAACGAACTGTAATTAACGAACTAACTAACTGGAAGAATCTAACTAACTGTAATTAACTAACTAACTGTAATTAACTAACTAACTCTTGTTAACAAAATAATTATATTTAACTAACTAACTGTAATTAACTAACTAACTGTAGTTAACTAACTAGCTGTAATTACCTTACTTACTGTAATTAACTAACTAACTCTAGTTAACAAAATAACTATACTTAACTAACTAACTGTAATTAACTAACTAACTGTAGTTAACTAACTAACTGTAATTACCTTACTAACTGTAATTAATAACTAACTCTAGTTAACAAAATAACTATATTTAACTAACTGTAATAAAGTAACTAACTGTAGTTAACTAACTGACAGTAATTACCTTACTAACTGCAATTAATAACTAACTCTAGTTAACAAATTAACTATATTTAACTAACTAACTGTAATTAACTAACTAACTAACTAACTTACTCACTGTAATTAACTAACTAACTAACTGTAATTAACTAACTAACTAACTTTATTGAACTAACTAACTGACTTTAACTAACTAACTTACTCACTGTAATTAACTAACTAACTAACTAACTAACTTACTCACTGTAATTAACTAACTAACTAACTTACTCACTTTAATTAACTAACTAACTAACTTACTCACTGTAATTAACTAATTGACTAACTAACTTACTCACTGTAATTAACTAACTAACTAACTTACTAACTTACTCACTGTAATTAACTAACTTACTTACTGTAATTAACTAACTTACTCACTGTAATTAACTAACTTACTAACTTACTCACTGTAATTAACTAACTTACTCACTGTAATTAACTAACTAACTAACTTACTCACTGTAATTAACTAACTAACTAACTTACTCACTGTAATTAACTAACTAACTAACTGTAATTAACTAACTTACTCACTGTAATTAACTAACTAACTAACTAACTTACTCACTGTAATTAACTAACTTACTCACTGTAATTAACTAACTAACTAACTTACTCACTGTAATTAACTAACTAACTAACTTACTCACTGTAATTAACTAACTAACTAACTGTAATTAACTAACTTACTCACTGTAATTAACTAACTAACTAACTAACTTACTGTAATTAACTAACTTAACTGTAACTAACTAACTAACTTACTCACTGTAATTAACTAACTAACTAACTTACTCACTGTAATTAACTAACTAACTAACTGTAATTAACTAACTTACTCACTGTAATTAACTAACTAACTAACTAACTTACTCACTGTAATTAACTAACTTACTCACTGTAATTAACTAACTAACTAACTTACTCACTGTAATTAACTAACTAACTAACTTACTCACTGTAATTAACTAACTAACTGACTGAAATTAACCAACTAACTATCTATAGTGAACTAACTAACTAACTGTAATTAACTAACTAACTGCAACTTACTAACTGTAATTAACTAACTTACTAACTGCAATTAACTAACTAACTAACTAACTGCAATTAACTAACTAACTTACTTCCCTATATTCATACATTGTAAAATGCAAGCTCGTCGATTTTCCCGACTTTATATTTGTCCGTCTTTAAGTAATTGAAGAAGAAGGCAGAGGATATGGACCGCCATACTGTTCTGCCCTGACATACCTCTTGAGATTCCTATACATTCGTAACATATCGTCGCATTTTATTATTTGATTTATTTGGTCATGCCATGCTTTCCTTGGTCTTCCACTGCTTCCCTTTCCACTCACACTGCTTGTATACAACATTTTCCCCCTTCTTCTGTCGTCCATGTTCAAACCATCTCCTATGTTCAAACCGTCTCGGGGATCCTTTTTTAATTTTACTTATGAAGCAATCATCTGCCCTACATTTCTTTCTTATTTCGTCATTCGGTATTCTATCATATATCGTTTTTATGTATTAATGTATTTATATATGTATTTGTTTTAATTTCTTCAAATAGTATTTTTGTACGTGGGTGTATAACTCGCTGTATGAATGTGGAGGAAGCTTTAAGAGATCGTCACCCGACAGTAAGAAGGTTCCAACTGACAAAAGTAAAAAGCTGAGTCAAAGTTTTGTTGGTTTCGGGTGTGTATCTTGGAATAAAGAGGTTTTATTCCAATTTCCAGAGATTCTTTTACCGAGAAACGTGTAAATTTTGTCTGGCAACAGTTGGAATAGTAAAGTTCTAAGTTTAAATGAATCCTTCTTCAGTGAATCGTGTGTTTTGAATGATCAGATGGAACTTGATTATTTCCGTAACATCAAAATGATGATACTATTACATATTTTTTTTAATTGTACGTATAGATAAGGTTATTAAATACCCTTTTCACGAAAAAAAACCAAATGTGAAATTTTATTAGTTGGAACCCTCTTACTCTCAGGTGACGAGATGTGTCAAGTTAATTGCTTCATCTAATTCAATTTTATTTTGTCTGTAAAAATTATATGTACGGATTTTTTTCTCCTTTCACATTTACTGGTAAATTCTTGATTAATACATCTAAAGAGATGCAATTGACAGGATAATACGTGTTCGTTAAAAAGACACGCAGCCTTCGATACAGCCGAGTTATGAAATGCTTCCGTGCGGTAATTTTAAAATGTAAAATTCTAATGGATAAGTAATTTACGTTTTGTATTTCATGTCTACAGTAATTGGGTTCAAGTAACCTGCTGTAAAAATATGAAGATACAAATTGATTTCATTTAAAGTATGTAATATCTGAAGCTATATAAGATGTCCCGATCCCAAACAGGCCAGTTAAATGGGGTTCTATTGTATTACGATATTTGACAGTTAAGTATAATTAGCATATACCCACAATAAACCGTTTTTTCCTTGAACGATACATAGTCTAATATTCCGAGGCCCTACGCAGCCACTTGGTTCACCAATGGCTGTTACGTATTAATACATATAACCAGTGATGTAACTGTATTCGACATGCGTAAATCCTCGCCTTGGTCTGGCAACACCAAGGTACCGCAAGCACTTCCTAGGAACACTTCAAGTTCAATCAATTATTATATTACCAAAACAACTTTTCCTTTCCGGCACCATTCTGCCCACTCGATAGCTACTCTCTTTGTCCGTAATTACAATGATTAAAGCAATGTTTAAATACGTCATTACTAAAGCTGATAACGTCTTTGTACCGAAACTTGTACAAGTGCTTTATGATTCAAGACATGGATTGGTCATGGTTGAGGGAGGGAATGGTCTAGGGATGGATTGGCAGAGGACGACCTCGCCAAGAGTACCTAGACCAGATTTGCCGAGATATGGGCTGCACCTCTTATGCGGAGTTGAAGAGAGTTGCCGAGGATAGAGCGGAGTGGAAGAGGAGATGCGTCGCCTTGCTGCAGACCAATCACTAGATTGAGACCGGAGAAGAAGATTCAAGTCACAGTTATTTATTTAACTTCTTCTTTCATTTCTTACTCTTAGTTTAGGTCGTATGACCTGTTTGTAACGGTGGGCTGTCCTGGGATGATGATGTCCACCCATTTCTCCATCTCTTTGGCGGCCTTCCTGGAAATCTCTTGCTGCTTGGGTTTTCATCTTTAATATTTTTTGCAATTCTTGAATTCTCCACGTGGTCTCTCCAAAAGCGCCTTCTGCTTCTTCCCCATCTTACTGTGTCCTCAACGCCACAGACAAACCTTATCGTTTCATTTTTGATTCGATCTCTGAGGGTTTTGCCTGCGATGGAGCGTAGGTTCTAAGAAGGTTCTTGGTTCTGTTGGTATCGGCTCTTACCTCTTTTCCATACGTCATAATGGGGAAAACGCATGCCTTGTAATTCTTGGCTTTACCTTCGGTTAGCATGTATATTTAACCCTAGAACTCTAGGTCTTACAGACCAGTCTGTCGATGCCAGCGAGCCTGGCGAAACCGGTCACTGTCGAAATAAAGACAAAAGTGGAAGTACTTAAAAAACGTCGTCTTATTTAATTACTATATAAGAAGTGATTGCATTGCGAATGAAAGTGTTATGAACAAAATAATGAAACTATCAATAAGATGGTTTTGACACATGGAAAGAAAGAATGCTAAAAGATTATATGTAAACGATGTGAATGGAACTAGAAATAGAGGAAGACCGAGTAAAATGTGGCACAATCAAATAAATCAAATCTTCAAGGTTGGTCACGTGAGAACTAACTAACTAACTAACCATCACGCCATTTCCCCAGAGGGGTAGGCAGAGAGGATGGATCGCCACAATGCTCTGTCCTGGCATACCTCTAGGGCTTACTCTTCATTCATACATCGTACCATGCACGCACGTCGATTATTCCGACTTCGAATGTGGCCGCCTTTAGGGTAATTGATTAATTTGGTCAGTATTCTATCATACAACGTTTTCCCGCACATTCTTCTTAGTGATCACAAGTGTTATTAACGAAATAATGTAACGATCAATATAATGGTTTATACACATGGAAAGAATGTTAAAAAAGTAGGTGTATGTAAACGATGTGAACGGAACTAGAAATAGAAGAAGACCAAATGGCACAATCAAATAAATCAAATCTTGAATGTCAGTCACGTGAGGAGTCGGAGAAATCGACCTGCGTGGAAATATTACAGCATGACAATGCTCGACCCCATGTTGCGAAAGTGGTCAAGACATACTTGGAAACTTTGAAATGGGAAGTCCTACCCCACCCGCCGTATTCTCCAGACGTTGCTCCCTCGGACTATCACTTGTTTCGATCAATGGCACACGGCCTAGCTGACCAGCACTTCCGGTCTTATGAAGAAGTAAAAATTGGATCGATTCGTGGATCGCTTCAAAAGATGACCAGTTTTTTCAACGCGGGATTCGTATGCTGCCCGAAAGATGGGAGAAAGTAGTGGCCAGCGATGGACAATACTTCGAATCATAAATGTATAACCAGTTTTTTACGATAAAGCCTCGAATTTCGGAAGAAAAAAACGGCGGAAGCAAAGTTATACACCTAATATATGAATGTTGAGGAAACGAGAGAAGTACGTCAGAAAAGAAAATTGTGGCAGTCCATTCTTTCTGCCTATCCCTTCGGGAAGACAGCGTGATGGAAAGTTAGTAAGTTAGTTAAAACACTATGTTTACGAGCATTAAATAAATATTTCATTCTCTTCGTCATTCTTTTACGACATATTTTTGTTCTTTAATATTGATATTGTTAATTAATAATATTTCCAAGAAGATTTAATGTGTAGAATACAGAATAATACAACCATTATTTTCTTCACTAAAGGTGTGTAAACATTTTAATAGAATTCAACGTTATTGTATGATAAAAGACAAGTCATTTGTATGAACCTTTTTGCAAATTGTGCATTCGAAGGCATTCTCGATATATTTGCTTTTTCCATAAACAATAATTCAAGTCTTCATATTATATTTAATGAAAAATATCCATTTTGTGTTATTGCGTTAAAAATAAGTGAGGTACATCGGCTTGAATATATTCCTTTATGGTTGCGAATAGTATGTTTACAAAGGATGAGCGAGTGGAGAGGGATATTGAAAGAAGGATTGGGGCAGGCAACAAAGTGAATGGTGCACTTAAAGTTGTCATCGCAAAAACAAAAACATATCCAAAAAAGCTAGAATGTCAGTGCACAGTGGTGTTCTTCTACCGACCCTTATGTATGGAAGCGAAGCATGGAACTGGCAAAAGAAGGATGAAACTAGAATAAATGCAATAGAAATGAGATATCTTAGACGAATGTGTGTTACTCTGTGTATAATAGAGTGTCGAATGAAAATATAAGAAGTGAATGCGGTGGGAATGATGGTGTTATGAACAAAAAATGAAAGGATAATTAAGATGGATTGGACATATGGAAAGAATGAATGAAGAAAGAATGGTAAAAAATATATATTTTAACGATGTAAATGGAACTATAAATATAATCGGAAGACCGAGGAAAACGTGGCTCGATCAAATAAATCAAATATTGAATGTCGGCCATGTGAGGAGTCAGAGAAATCGACGCGCGTATTAATGTTGAGAAAGCGAGAGAAATATGTCAGGAAAGAAAAGTGTGGCAGTCCATTCTTTCTGCCTACCGCTTCGGGGAGACGGCGTGATGGTTAGTTGGTTGCGAGTCTTGGACTATGCTTATAACGTAGAGCTCCAAAATTGATGCTTTCGAGATGTGGTGCTGGAAAGAATGCTGCTTATACCCTGGACTGCAAGAATATCAAATCAGTCAATCATTGAATGGCTGGGTATCAGGGCAAGACTCTCGCGGATTGCGTTAAGATAGATCAGGAAGGATGTGGAATTTCGTTATCATGGGCAAAGTGGAGGGAAGGCGACCACCGAGCCGCTGGTCCGATCAAATCAGAGATCTGACTGGTCACTCATTGCAGCCTGGAGACTGACGGGTGACAGGAGCGCATGGCGTGCCATGGTCAATGGTTTACAGGATGGTCACGACCTTAGTCGTATTCCTCATAGTTTAGATGAAGATCGCCTTGAATATTATACTAGGGGACTCGACAACACTTCACTATTGCTATATTTGAGTATATGCATATAGGTACAGATATGTGAACTGAACAAATACAATTGAAGTTCTAACAACGTGTTCCTACAAATAACTAACTAACTTATTGAACGCTAATGCATTAACACTGTGGAATTCCATAGTAATATACTTAGGAAATTGAAAATAATATATTTTTTTGATGTATACAAATACTACATTTTTACCCATTGCGGGTTAATCATTTTTGAGGATTAATTGTATCTCAAGCAGGATAAACGCCGTAGAAATGAGATCACTAAGAAGAATGTGCGGGAAAACGTTGTATGATAGAATACCGAACGATGAAATAAGAAAGGAATGTGAGGCAGATGACTGCATCATGAATAAAATTAAAAAAGGATCCCTGAGATGGTTCGGACATACGGAACGAATGGATGAGAGTAGAATGGTTAAAAAGTTGTACACAAGCAGCGTGAGTGGGAAAAGAAGCCGAGGACGACCGAGGAAAACATGGCATGACCAAATTAATCAATTACTAAAAGGCGGCCACATTCGAAGTCGGAACAATCGACGTGCGTGCATGGTACGATGTATGGATGTAGAGGAAGCTCGAGAGGTATGCCAGGACAGGCCAGTGTGGCGATCCATCCTCTCTGCCTACCCCTCCAGGGAAATGGCGTGATGGTTAGTTAGTTAGTTAGTTAGAGACGAAGATGTAAATTGTTTTAATTGCTTAAATATAATCTTAATAGATGGCGCTAGTGTAGATTGATCTAAAAAATGAGAAGTGTTTTTAACATAGAACCATAAAAACATCTTTCAAAAAAAATTCAGACGTGGTGGTCGTAAGAAGGGCGCATTGAGGAATGTTGTTAAACATAAAGCGATTGCTGAACGAAGCGCGTCTCTATAGACATACAATTAATCCTTGAAAATAACTTTTTTAATCCACAAAATATTTTTAAGAAATATTTTTAAAAAAACACGACGTGTTTCGGAGGATACCTCCATCTTCAGGTATAAAAATATAATAAAAAGTAAACAAAGAAAGACCAATATAAAAACGCTTTTAAAATTCGATACAATATATCAAATTTAAAAATTAAGCAGGGCTATTTGTTATAAGTACTTATAATTCTTTTTTATCAGTAAGAACTAATAAATAATATTAAATAATAATAATACATGATGATAATATAAAAAATATATAAAAAAATGTAATTAAGAAAAAACATACATTTGAAAAGACATAATTTATATAGAAATTAACTTACTAAATAACTAACCATGACTTAACGAATGGACTGCCACACTTTTCTTTCCTGACATATTTCTATCGCTTCCTTAACATTCATACATCGTGTCATGCACGCGCGTCGATTTCTCTGACTCCTCACGTGGCCGATATTCAATATTTGATTTATTTGATCGTGCCACGTTTTCCTCGGTTTTCTTCTATTTCTGGTTCCATTTACATCATTAACATATAATTTTTTACAATTCTTTCTTCATTCATTCTTTCCATATGTCCAAACCATCTTAATGATCCTTCATTATTTTGTTCATAACACCATCATTCGCACCGCATTCACTTCTTATATTTTCATTCGACGCTCTATCATACACAAAGCATCCACATATTCGTCTAAGAGATCTCATTTCTACTGCATTTATTCTACTTTCATCCTTCTTTTGCCAGTTCCATGCTTCGCTTCCATACATAAGGGTCGGTAGAAGAACACCATTGTGCTTTGCCATTCTAGATTTTTTGGATAGTTTTTTGTTTGCGATGACAACTTTAAGTGCACCATTCACTTTGTTGCCTGCTCCAACCCTTAATAAATTAATTTAAGCGCAAACTAATGGGGAATGTTGTTAACATAAAGCGATCGCTTAACCCAACCAATGACAGGTCATAAGTCCTGTAAACGACTACCATATTCTGTTTCCAAAAAACAATTTACATCTTCGTCTCTATTGAGATACAATGAATTCTTAAAAACTTATTTTTAAATTGTATTAACACTTTGGTATTTGTTGTCGCTACACCATGACTTCTGAAATATATAATAATACAGACGAATTCATATCTTTTGACGGGAAAATTTTGTATACTTTCACAAAAGCGCAAACAGTTCTATGAATTTTTATGAAGTAAATACACTTTATAAACAAACAAATGCATCGAATATTCTCAAAATGTGGGTATTCCCTGTTGGAAAAGAAATTCATATTGTAACTAGAAACGATAAAAAACGATAACTAACTAACCATCACGCCGTCTCCCCGAAAGGGTAGGCAGAAAGAATGGACTGTCACACTTTTACTGATGCGGCACTCCATCCTTCTCTTTTCGCCCGCGGGAGACGCGGTGTGATGGGTTGCGAACCTCATCGCCACCAATAGGCATCTCCCGCGCACACTTCGATCGTCCAACACCACAAAATAAATCTAAAACAAATAATATAAAATACAATGATATAAAATAAAATAACAAAATAAAAATAATTTAACACAAAATGTTCTTTTTAGATGGTGCACATATTGACTATTTAATTTATGTTCCACGAATCCACCGTTTTTTTAATTTAGCACATAATGTAATAACACATAATGTTTTTTTCGATGTTGCACATGTTGACATGGACTATCCGGACTTTTGTGTTTATTTAATTTATGTTACACGTATCCACCGTTTTTTTTTTAAATAAGCTGTAATTAGGCACTTAACCAGTAAGAACTTTAAAATAATATTGAAGAAATTATTCAAATTGTCATTGGAACAAATGAAAATTTTATTTTTACACCTGTCAAAATTTCTTATAAAAAGTAATATAATTTTAACAGCAAGACAGTACAAACGTATTACGTGTCACAATTAACTATTATAAAGTGCGGCAACAGTTAAATTGACCAAAACAATTCACTTATACGCGAAATATCTCCAAATTGACAGGAGCACCACATGAACCAAACCAAATTTTCAAAATCAGTTTAAAAAACGATTCTTGTGTTAATTGTGTTGTGCTTTGACGACCTTCGTGGCACAGTGGTAAGAGATCTGAATGGCATACCGAAGGTCCCGAGTTCGATTCCCGGCGAAGGCAGTGTGATTGTCACACTGTCTTTGGCCTAGTGTAGAATTCACGTGACAATTAACTGGCGATAAATTAGCTACCTTACACATGTCATGAGAATCAAGCTAAAAACAAATTGTATACAGTAATATGGTTCAAACGACCTATTGAGGAGTTCTATGTGTAAATTCTTCTTCTTCTTTTAATAGATCTGACGATCTGTGACTCAGAAGTCTTGTTTCGTCGGAAGATAAGGTCCAGATGTCCTTCCATCTCTTAGGCGGTCTTCCAAGTGGGCGGTGTCCGAAGGGGATTTCATAAGCGGCTGTATATGCAAGTCTGTCACCATCCATTCGGGCTACATGGTTCCTCCAGTATCTTCTTCTGCATCTACTCCACTGAACGATATCTTCTATTTCGCAAGTTTTTCTTATGTCTACGTTGCGGACACGAACTCGGAGAGTTTTTCCAGCAATTGATCTTAGGACCTTCATCTCCGATGTTCTTAGAAGTGTCTTGGTTCGCACAGTGTCAGCCCGCGTCTCTACAGCGTACGTCATGATAGGTCGCACGCATGTTTTATAAATTCTGATCTTGTTCTTCCAGACCACATTCTTCAGACATCCTGAAACGGCAGAGGCTTTACTGACTTGTTCTCGTACTTCGGTATAAAGGTCATTTTGGCAGCATATCTCTACTCCCAAATACCTTAAACTCATCACTTGCTCCACAGTCAGCTTACATCTTGTAGGTTGCCTAGATATAGTGAGACTTTTTGTTTTGTTGACTGATATAGCCATATTTAGCCTTTGTGATACTGTGTGGAATTTGTACATTCTTTGCAGGTCATCTTCAGACTCGGCTATTAATGCGGCATCGTCTGCATAGCAAATGATACTCACAGGTTTACAGCCCATTTTATAACCTAGTCCCAAGCCAGCTACCTCTTCTATGTTTTCATCTATAATAAGATTGAACAGAAAGGGGCTCAAACTATCTCCCTGTCTTATACCATTGCTTGGAGGAATTTCAATTGTCAACCTTAAATTTTTGTTTTGCAATTAGTATACAGATCTTGGACAGTCTATTTCAATGTATTGGATCTATGCTTAAATTAATTCTTTTTCTTTTTCTTCCTTGTTATAGACCTATGTGGTCTGTCCTCCAGAGTGTTGCTCCTCCTGTGAGGTAGACTCCCAGCTGTCCTTCCATCTTTTAGGAGGTTTTCCACGAGGACGAGTCCCAGGAGCCTGATTATGAAATGCAATATAGGGGAGTCTGGTGGTGTCCATTCTTTGAACATGACCGCACCAGTCCCTTTTTCGCTGTCTGCTCCATCGTATAATATCCTCAACCTCACATATCTCTCTTATTCTGGAATTCCTTACGCGAACTCTCAGTGTCTGCTATCGTCCTCAGTGTCTTCATTTCGGAAGTCCTTAAAACTTGTTTGGTCCTTACTGTGTATACCCTTGCTTCGACGCCATATTCCGGAGGTATTTACAATCCAGGAATACTGAGAGAGCTAAATCTATACGTTCCCCATAGTTATAGCAGAGCAAGGGGGCATATTTTATTTTATGCCCCAAATTGCCGCACAGAGGCCCTTCGAAGTTCTCCTGTATTTAAAGCGATTCGTCTTTTAAATGAGGTTGTAAAAGAGATAGACCCCTTTGGATGCAATTATGGCGAATTCGTAAATACCCTTACGATAAAGGCAGCAAGCAAATGACTGGCTTTTCCTATTCATAAGGTTCTATGTATATTTCTTTTGATATTCTTTTTTTTCACCCTTTACATCGATTTGGTTCGCGCTGTAATGATGTAAGGAGTTTTTTCAACAAAATAATAATAATAATATGTTTTTATTTTTCTATGACTCTCTGGAGAGCATATTATTGACCTTAGCCTTGTGATAAAGGGTATAAAATACATAATTCTATCGCGTGGAGCTTATTTCGGGGTGCGTTAATGACGTCGTTACAATATTATTGTGTGCAGTAATTCCTACTTGTTGAATACTGGGCGGCTTCTAAAATGCTTCTGTCAAGTGTCAAATTCGACCACTAAAATATCAACCGAAAGTGTGCCTACAAATATTGATTAATAGCTTCAGGGGAAGTGCCGCGTGACGCAAACGTATTTTATAACCGTAGAATAAACAGGCAGGACAAAAAAGTTTTGAGGACTTCCGAGATGAACACACTGAGAACGATAGCAGGCAAGACACTGAGAGATCGCGCGAGGAACCTTAGAATAAGAGAGATATGTGAGGTTGGGTATAAGATGGAGTAGACAGCGAAGAAGGGACTGGTACGGTCATGTCCAAAGAATGGACACCACCAGACTTCCCTATATTGCACTACATAAACAGCCTCACGGGACCCGTCCTCGTGGAAGACCTCCTAAAAGATGGAAGGACAGCTGGGAGTCTACCTCACTGGAGGAGCAACACTCTGGAGAACAGACCACATAGGTCTACAACAAGGAAAATGAAGAATAAACTAATACACAACAACAAACCATCATGCCTTTTTTCCGTAAGGGTAGGTAGAAGGAATTGGCAGCCACATTACTATATTCCTTCTGCAAAAACCTCTCTAATTTTTTTTACATTCATACGTTCTTTGTGGTCGACCTTCGTGGCAGAGTCATAAGAGCTCTGACTTCCATACCATGTCACACTGTCATTGGTCTGGTGTAGAATTCACGTGACAATAATATGGCGATAGTTTAGCTACCTATTACATGTCATGAGAATCAATTTAATAGCTAAAAAAATAATTTATACAGTAATTGGGTTCAAACGACCTGTTGTATACAAGAAAAAAAATGCGGCTCACTGAATTTTCCGGGTTCGATTCCCAGCGATGACTAGGTCTCAGCCCATCTTTTTGGGGTCGACCGATTTTCCTTTTTTCCTCCCGTGGTGTCTACGTGAAGACTCTGAGTCTGTTCTTATTCTTATTCTTGTCCTGTCACACCTCCGTGGTGCATAGGCCTTCAAGGAACCTTCTCCACCCGACTCTATCGCATGCCCTGATGCCTAACATCATCCCAAGTGAGGCCTGCTGCCTTAACCTCGTCCTGCTCTTTTCCAGGTGGCTCTAGGTCTGCCTCGCTTCCTTTTTCCCCCATAGGCCACCAGTCTAGTACGCCCAGAGCGATGCAGGCTGGGTTCCGTCTTAGAGTATGACCAATCCACAGCCATTTGCGTCTTGCGACTTGTTCTCTAATTGGCTTTTCGCCTGCCATGGTGTAAAGAACGGCATTTGATTTACGTGCCAAAAGATCTTGAATATTGAGCGAAGACACTTTGAGATGTGGACCTACCGACGAGTTGCCCATGTTTCATTTCAGAGTAGGCACGTGTTAAACATCACAGAGGAGAGGCGCGGAAGATGGATTGGTCATGTGTTGCGACACGAATGTTTCTTGCATAATGTGTTAGAGGGAATGGTCAAGGGATCGATTGGCAGAGGATGACCTCGCCAAGAGTACCTAGACCAGATTTGCCGAGATATGGGCTGCACCTCTTATTCGGAGTTGAAGAGAGTTGCCGAGGACCGAGCGGAGTGGAAGAGGAGATACGTCGCCTTGCTGCAGACCCATCATTAGATTGAGACCGGAGAAGAGAAGTAGAGCGAAGACACCTATTTATAAACACCTGGAGTTTTACAATAACGTCCGCGGTAGATTTCCAAGTCTCACATCCGTACAGTACGCTGAGTCTGTTACTCCCTTCAAATGATTGTTTGATTGTTTGAGATGCATGTTAAGTGGATGGGGTGAATCGATCTTATTCCGGACTGTACCGTGTCGCTGGCAGCATTAAATAAAATATCGTTCTTAAACCATACGTGGAGCTGAAGGATTAAAACCAGAGAAGAAGAACCATGCAATGGCAGGAATCGGAAGCGAATCACATATCACGAGCCCTGTCACAAAGGACTAGTGCGCGTTCAACATTTGTAAAGACCTTTTGTCTTTGCGCATAATGCGCAATTGGCGTCGATATCAATTAACTTTACAAAACCGCAATTGTGTTTCAACAAAAGGTTCCCGGAAAAACAATGATGAATGGTTATTCTCGTAGAAACGCGTACATCTTTACTAATTATATAATCTTAAGCGTACATTACCTAGAACTTGAACGCGTCAAGGAATCCAACGTGATCTTTGAACCAGGAATAATGCACGCCGGGAAACTTCAGAACAAAAAAACGGGCATTCTAACGAATTGAGACCGAGAGCAATCTGCAATATAAAAAGAAGTGTCAAGTGTTTTCAAAGTCTATACAACCCCTAATCTAAACCTGAAACTCTGACAAACAATGGTTCTTTCTTCTTTCTTCGTTTCTTCATTACAGAAAGTCGTGAAGGTACCCAGAAGAATTGGACTTGGTTGGACAGCCTTCGGAAAGCTCAGTCATATAATGAGAAACAAGGATATCCCATTAATTTAAAAAGGAAAACCTATGAAGCATGATTCTTGCCTGTGATGACATATGGTTTGGAAACAATGTCCCTGACCATAAATACTGTCCACAAATTGAAATGCGCAACGATCCATGGAGCGACAAATGTTGGGCATAAGTCTGAGTGATAGAATTACAAATAATACAGAAATCAGACGCCTAACAAAAGTCTCCGATATCATGGATCTGATCGCAAAATTGAAATGACAATGGGCAGGACACGTAGCCAGACAGCCAAGTTCAAGATGGACTCCCAAAGTCTTAAAGTGGAGGCCATGGGAAAACAAAAGGGGTGTCGGCCGGCCATAGAAGAGATGGGCCGACGACATTATTTCAGCCAGTGGAGCTCCTCAAGATGCTCTGTTATGTGACAACTCTTTGGCACACCTCTGATGCCTGACATCATCCCAAGTGAGACCTGCTGCTTTGACCTATTCCTGTAGAGCTCTTCTCTAGGTGACTCTAGGTCTGCCTCGCTTCTTCAACGTCTGTTTTCTAGAAGTTTTATTATAACTTATGGGTCAACCAAATGTCACATTTGATAATGCCTTAGACAGGCGAAATACGCTATTCACATAAAATATGATAAAACATTCGTTTTTACTTTGAGGGGGTGTCGATTATCTTGCTAGGAGGAGGGGAGACTGATCCGCAATGCCGGACCATGTCCTCCTCCTCATTGGTTCAATTGCATTATTTTTTCTTCTCTTAAATATAGTATAAACTTCCTATGTTACCTTCTGTGCATTATTTATTTTATTATTCTTTCTCTAACATATTTATGTATCAATTGTGTATTTTCTTTTGCTGTTGTATTGCTATGTGTGTACGGCGGGACATCGAGGGAGAGTAGCGTAGCTTAAATGTGGTCTGGGTCCCCCTTGGTTGCAAATATACATATATTATTATTATTATTAACGTAAGTCCCGCATGGACGGGGGGTGGGCCTAGGGAGTGTAAGAGTGAGGCTGACGAAAGGCGCCGCTGCGCCTAAAACAGCTTCGGGTAAGTAATTCGTTTTCATCCGTATTAATGATTTAACATGCAGTTTCAGGGGTAGGCAGAGAGAATGGACCGCCACACTACTATATCCTGGCACACTTTCTAGCTTCCTCCACATTCATACAACGAGTCATACACGCACGTCGAATCCTCCGACTTCTAACATGACCAACGTTTAAAATTTGCTTGATTTGGTCATGTCATGTTTTCCTCGGTCGGCCTCGACTCCGTACCCCATTTACCGTACCATTAACGTACGAGTATACTTTCTTAACCATTCTTTCTCCATCCATGCGTTCCATATGTCCGAACCAACGCAGCGATCCTTTCATAATTTTGTTCATAATACCTTCTTCCGCTCTACATTTCTTTCTTATATCAGCATTTGAGATTTTGTCGTATATCGTTCTACCACACATACGTCTTAGGGACCTCATCTATACCGCATTTATTCTGCTCTCATCCTTCTTCTGCCAGTTCCATGCTTCGCTTCCATACATTAGTGATGGGACCAGAACTCCATTGTGAACGGCCGTTTTCGCTTTTATTGATAAATTATTCACTTTGTTACCCGCACCAACCCTTCTTTCGACGTCACTATCCGTTCGGCCATCTGCTGTGAGCATGCTACCTAAATACACAAATTCCCTCACCTGTCTTCGTTTACACTTATATTATAAACTGTCATTTGCTCTTCCCTTTCAAAAACCATCACCTTTGACTTTCCGACATTCATCATTAAATCAGAAGCAAAGATGGCAGTACACAATGGAGTTCTATTGCCAACCCTCATGTATAGAAGTGAAGCTTGGAGCTAGCAAAAGAAGGATGAAAGCAGGATAAACGCCGTAGAAATTAGATCACTAAGAAGAATGTGCGGGAAAATGTTGTATGATAGAATAACGAACGATGAAATAAGAGAGAAATGTAAGGCAGATGACTGCATCATGAATAAAATTAAAAAAGGATCCCTGAGATGGTTTGGACATATGGAACGAATGGATGAGAGTAGAATGGTTAAAAAGTTATACACAAGCAGCGTGAGTGGGAAAAGAAGCCGAGGACGACCGAGGAAAACATGGCATGACCAAATTAATCAATTACTAAAAGGCGGCCACATTCAAAGTTGGAATAATCGACGTGCGTGCATGGTACGATGTATGAATGTAGAGGAAGCCCGAGAGGTATGCCAGGACAGGCCATTGTGGCAATCCATCCTCTCTGCCTACCCCTCCGGGGAAATGGCGTGATGGTTAGTTAGTTATATCATTAAATCATTTGACTTGCATACCTCATACATTCTCACCACAAAACTGTTGAAGAAATAATAAAAAAGTAATCATAGTATGTCGGAAAAGAAAAATAGGCGCTCCTTCCTCTGTGGCTACCCCTACTAATTAAATTAAAATTCATTAACAAGACAATTTTAAGAAAAATATATAGTTTACAAATTAGCAAGTCTGTTTTAAAAGAGTTAAGTATTTTACAATGTAAATAATATGTTATTGAAAATCTTCACAATTGGACGTGACGTCAAGACGAATAGAAAACTCCTTATTCAAGAGATGCAGAATCGATCCTTGAAGTCACATATACGAGGTGTGGCAATTAAATTCCTAGAATTTAGTTGTGGCATGCGAACTGGCAACACTGCATGACTGGCGCGCATGCAATTTCGTTGCAATGTCGTTCCACTCAGTTGCAGTGAAGATTTCATGATTATCGGGCGTCTGGTTCGTTTTTTACGGGTGTTTTTACGGATAAAAGTTTTTTAACTCGGTCGCAGAAATGACTGACTCAGTTTTAAGGAACATGCTGTGATCAGATTTTTTGACGTAACTGGTGTAAAACCTGCAGAAATCTTACTAAAATTATGGCAGGTATATGGAGATGAGTGTCTGTAGACCCGTAGACAAAGCCTACAGTGGGTGGAAGAGAGTGGGGAGCGCCCAACGAAAGTAAGTATCTCAAAATCACGGCTGAAGGCAATGCTGATCATTTTCTTCGATATTCATGGCATTATTCACCGTAAATACGTACTTGACGGCCATACAGTGACTGGAATGTTCTATTTTGAAGTCTTGGAGCCGCTGCAACAGCGTGTTTTTCGTAAACGACCCGAAGTTGCACCATGATAACGCGCCGGCTCATTCCTTCTTGATTTTGAGGGAATATTTGGCGAAGAAAAGTATCCCAACGCTACCGCATCCACCCTACAGCCCCGAATTCGCCTTCTGTGACTTCTTCTTCTTCCCTAAAATGAAGAGTTACCTCAAAGGAACCCATCATGGCAGTGTGGAGGCCGTCCAGGAGGCTGCGACCGTCGTCTGGAAAGGCCTAACTTTAGAGGACTATCAAGGCTGCTTCCAATCATGAGAGAAACAAATATTTGTGAATGTATACTTATACTTGTATACGAAATCTTGGATTTTCACCAAAGGGTGGTTAATTCAAATTTAATTGTATCTCAATAGAGACGAAGACGCAAACTGGAAACTGAATATGGATGATCAAGGTGTTTACAGGACTTATGACCTGTCATTGGTTGGGTTAAGCGCACGCTTTATGCAATTACAACATTCCCCATTCCACCTTTGGTATTATGATCATGCGTGACAAATTTTGGAAGATGTATATATACTTCAAATCCATATCTATCTTCACGTGTCAGTTTTAATTGGCCATCTATGTAGATTTGATTGCACTTGTGAATCTTTTCAAGATTAACCTATACAACCGACCCACTAACGCCATCTATGGAGAATGATTTTCGGCATTTAGCAAACTACCTTATTAACACAATGCGAAGGCTGTCGCCTATTAACGTATTGTTAGAAGCCGCCAGGAGTATTATTCCATTCTATATGCCAAAGAATTGACCAGAATAATTACAAATATAATATTTGTGAATGTATACTTGTATACGAAATCCTGGATTTTCACCAAAGGGTGAGTGATTCAAATTTAATTGTATCTCAATAGAGACGAAGACGCAAACTGGAAACTGAATATGGATGATCAAGGTGTTTACAGGACTTATGACCTGTCATTGGTTGGGTTAAGCGCACGCTTTATGCAATAACAACATTCCCCATTCCACCTTTGTTATTATGATCATGCATGACAAATTTTGGAAGATGTATATATACTTCAAATCCATATCTATCTTCGCGTGTCAGTTTTACACCTTGTAAACACCTTGATCATCCATATTCAGTTTCCAGTTTGCGTCTTCGTCTCTATTGAGATACAATTACATGAGAGAAACGTTGGAAACGTTGTTCTGAGTTAGGAGGAGACTATTGTGAAGGCCTTTTAAAAAAATTGGTTGCCAACTTTATTTGCCTGTGTTTTATTTACAAATTCTCGGAATTTAATTGCCACACCTCGTATATTGTATTATATGGTAAACAATACAGTACTAGTTTAAGTCTACAATAACTTAGTCTTAGGACTTTATGAAGAATCTTAACATATTGACGTAAAACAATAGGTTATTGTTAGATTGTATACCATTGACCCAGACTATTTGTAGCGATCTATATAATGAAGTTAAAAAACAGACTGATAAAGCTGCAGTTATCTCCGGATGTCTGAGGGACACTGTCTGGAACAATGAGCATATGCTTGTAGAAAGCAAAGTAAGAATTTATAAAACATGCATCAGGCCCATAATGACCTACGGAATCGAAGCAAGAGCAGACACTGTCAGAACCAAACATATCTTAAGAGTAGCAGAAATGAGAACATTGCGACCTATGTGAGGAGAACCCTTAGAGATAGGATACCCAATGAAGAAATTCGCAAATTGAAGACATAGTGAGATGGAGTAAGCAGAGAAGACGTTTCTAGAGGGGCCACATTGAAAGAATGGATCCAGCAACAATTCCTAAGTGATGCACGAGATTCCAGAGGGCCGTCGACCACCAAAGAGATGGAGAGAAGGCTGGTCGTCTTCATCACAGGAAGAAAGTTGATATCCTGCATTAACAGATCGCAAGATCTACAATCAGAAGAAGAAGAAGACCCCGGCTACATTTCTCTATTGCTATATTCGAGTATGTGCATACAAAATATATCAGTGTAGTAATAAGCTAGAGAAAACCGTTTTTTTATTATAACTAACTAACTTACTAACGAATGGACTGCCACACTTTTCTTTCCTGACATATTTATCTTGCTTTCTCAACATTCATACATCGTGTCATGCACGCGCATCGATTTCTCTGACTCCTCACATGGCCGACATTCAATATTTTATTTATTTGATCGTGCGACGTTTTCCTTGGTCTTCCTCTATTTCTGGTTCCATTTACATCGTTAACATATATATTTTTACCATTCATTCCATATGTCCAAACCATATTAATAATCCTTTCATTATTTTGTTCATAACACCATCATTCGCACCGCATTCACTTCTAATATTTTCATTCGACCCTATCATACACAGATTATCAACACATTCGTCTAAGATATCTCATTTCTACTGCATTTATTCTACTTTCATCCTTCTTTTGACAGTTCCGTGCTTCGCTTCCATGCATAAGGGTCGGTAAAAGGACACCTGTATAAATTCTATTATTTCTTTCTTAATTCTCACTTTGTATTGTAGATTGACATATTTGATTAAAAACGTTGTACATATAGAATGTTTTTTTTTAGAGGTATACAATACATATTCAAAAAAAAAATATTATTAATGAAAGGATCATTATTAATGAAAGGATCATTAAGATGGTTTGGATATATGGAAAGAATGAATGAAGAAAGAATGGTAAAAAAATTAAATGCGAACGATGTAAATGGAACCAGAAATAGAGGGAGACCGAAGAAAACGTGGCACGATAAAATAAATCAAATATTGAATGTCGGACATGTGAGGAGTCAGAGAAATCGACGCGCGTGCATGACATGATGTATAAATGTTGACGAATCGAGAGAAATATGTCAGGATAGAAAAGTGTGGCAGTCTATTCTTTCTGCCTACCTCTTCGGGGAGACGGCGTGATGGTTAGTTAGTTATTATTATTATTATTTTATTGAATCGCTCTTTACATCATTACAGCCCGAGCCAAATCCATGTAAAGGGTATATAGCTATCATATTGATTCTCGTGATATGTGATAGGTAGCTAATCTATCGCCATTTTCTTATCACGTGAATTCTACACCAGGCCGAAAATAGTGTGGCAATCACACTGCCATCGTCGAATTGAACCCTGGACTTTCCGGATTGGTAGTCAAAGCACTTGCCACTGGGTCATGAAAAGTTAGAAAACACAACACAGCAATAAGCCTTGATGTTGTCCAACCTCTGATAGGAGATGAAGAAGAAGAACTGTTGTGCAATATATCTGTTTTTTTTTTTATTATATAAAATGTATTTTTTCTTTTTCAGGGGTGGAGTCCTAGAAGCGGAGGATAAGGTGGAAGTGAAGTATAAACACAAAGATCTGCTGAAGACCATGCAGTTAGCTATAATAGATATTCAATTAATATTTAATCTCTGTGGTTTTCGTTAATTGATTCGCTCTTTGAATACTGTCAATAATAAAGTAATATTTGTCCATTCCAAATCGCCCCGATAAATGAAGTGTAGACTTCTGTAAATAAATCGAAGGGTGTGACAGCCCGCCCCCTTGCGTGTGTGCCAGGGGGCGTGCGTTGGCCGGTCGTGACAGCCCTCCAACTAAATAATTCCACCCATAGACACCTACTATACATAATCAAATAGATTAAGACATCAAAATTAGATATTTATATAACTGGCAATATAACTTTATAATTAGAAACAAAATACATGTTTTTATTTATTTATTATTATTATAATAAAACATATCCACAGAAGCAAAGATGGCAGTACACAATGGAGTTCTAGTGCCAACCCTCATGTATGGAAGTGAAGCTTAGAGCTGGCAAAAGAAAGATAAACGCCGTAGAAATGAGATCACTAAGAAGAATGTGTTGTATGATAGAATACCAAATGATGAAATAAGAAAGATATATAAGGCAGATGACTGCATCATGGATAAAATTAAAAAAGGATCCCTGAGATGGTTTAGACCAAATAAACAATTTTTTAACTACTTCCACTTTTGTATTTATTTCGACAGCGACCGGTTTCGCCAGGCTCGCTGGCATTGACAGACTGGTGACACTGTTGTAAACCGAGTCCTTTATATACATACAGATCAGGGGTGGTAAATACGATTCTATACAAAATTAATCTTCAAATATTTATGTAAATATTATGTAAAATTTATTATTATTATATATTTATGTAAATAATATTTATGTAAAATTTATTGAATTTAAATATTGGTATTACAGGTATTCAAGAAAATTCATATTCAATGCGATGGTTTTTAAATTTCTTAACACTTTCATTCGCACTGCATTCACTTATTATATTATCAATTTTAGATAAACTTAAGGCGTTAACACGGAATTCCATAAAGTTAAAACACTGTTTTTTCTTCGTTCTCCCGATAATGAAGATGTTGCCTTGAAAAATGTCGAGAAAAATAAACTCAAACGTGGAAAAAACAGTGTTTTAATTCATAAAAAATCGTCTTAAATTATCATTTGACACTCTACCATATACAGATTTAGGAAACATTTGTATTAGAGATCTCATTTCTATTGTAGTCTTCTTTTGTTCCATGCTTCACTTCCATACATAAGGGTCGACACAGTAACACTATTGTGCACTGCCAAAAATGATATTGAAAGAAGCGTTGGAGCAGACAATATTGTAAATGGTGCACTTAAAGTTGTTGCAAATTCGCTGTCTATTTTAATGTATTTAATTAATATAAAAATTTCATGTGAAATCGTATCGACTTCCACATAACCCTTAATTTTGCAGACAGAATAGGTTTTTCTATATAATTGTCCGTCTTGTTCACATTGCTTATCTTAATTATATGTATATATTAATCCTTCTTTCATTATCAATCCGTATAACTGTATTATTAATTTTAAAAGTGTCATTATTTCTTTACAAGAGACGGAAAAATGGAGAAAGACATCGAAAGAAGGGTTGGTGCTGGGAATAAAATAAATGGCGCACTCAAAGTCATTACTGCAAATAGAAATATATCCACAGAAGCAAAGATGGCAGTACACAATGGAGTTCTAGTGCCAACCCTCGTGTATGGAAGTGAAGCTTGGAGCTGGCTAAAAGAAGGATGAAAGCAGGATAAACGCCGTAGAAATGAGATCACTAAGAAGAATGTGCGGGAAAACGTTATATGAGAGAATACCGAACGATGAAATAAAAAAGAAATGTAAGGCAGATGACTGCATCACGGATAAAATTAAAAAAGGATCCCTGAGATGGTTTGGACATATGGAACGAATGGATGAGAGTAGAATGGTTAAAAAGTTGTACACAAGCAGCGTGAGTGGAAAAAGAAGCCGAGGACGTCCGAGGAAAACATGGCATGACCAAATTAATCAATTACTAAAAGGCGGCCACATTCGAAGTCGGAATAATCGACGTGCGTGCATGGTACGATGTATGAATGTAGAGGAATCCCGAGAGGTATGCCAGGACAGAGCATTGTGGCGATCCATCCTCTCTGCCTACCCCTCCGGGGAAATGGCGTGATGGTTAGTTAGTTAGTTAGTCTTACACGTATTTATAATAGTGTCCTTCTTTAATATTATATATACTTACCGGTATTCTTATTTTCATTTATTTTAATAAAAATTACAAACATTACAGACATATTTTCTGATCGTTTGCAATTACATTATGAGAATTTAAAAGAGAAGCATAAAAATAAAAATAAGCTCAAGAATTAGAAATAATCATAACATTGATATTGCATCCCTGAGGCAACTCACACTATCACAAAATATGTCCACCTCCGAGGCGATCCGATTAAGCAATAAGATTGCCCTACCCCAAGCATAACCATTGGCAGGTTAGTTCTGTAGCGCGGCAAATAAAACAATCTGTGCTGTCTTTGACGAAGGTAATTATCAGGGACAAATAGACCTACATCACTCAGGACATCCGAGTTCTGTATACGGCCGCCAATCAGCTGAAAGAAGTGAACTCCCAAGTGGATATTCCTCCTTCTCTCTAATGATTGGTAGCTTAGCATACCTAGCAAGAATTCTTATAGTGCATAGTCTTAACTCGTCTTAGGCTTAATTTTTACCGTTACTCTTAAAATGATCTTAGATTTGTTTTATCTGTCTGTATAATAATAATGTATTGGATTTTATTCCGTCTATAATTAATAAATACATAAATAATATTGAAAATTAAACATATGAATGAAGTTGGACTCACCATATTATAAATGAAATCCGTTGGGTGAAGTTTTCTCAATATCATCTCAATCAGCCAGAATTACGGAGGTGTGATACCCTTTCCCGTGAAAATCTTTAATCCAATATGTTAAACTAATATTTTCACACGGGAAACGATTGAAATGCGATTACGTATAATTAAATTATGCTCACACAACGAGGTGTCAACTTTAAAAAAAAATATGTATGGTTTAACCCAAATTTATGTAATCGCTTCGCGGAGGAACGGGATTTCGCTCGCTGATACAATATTTGAAGTCGGAATGTCGCGAACACTCCTTCAAAACACTTAAGGCTTTACGATCGGGAATGAAGTCAGTGGTGCACGCAGATTGGGCGAAAACGGGTTGGATTTTCGCGAATTGAAAAGCGGGTCCCGCCGCGAATTTGACTACACCCGCAAGGAATAACTCGGAATTACAAACGCGAAAGAACAGCCCGACAGGCGACGCCTTTCTTTCTAGCGGGCCCAATCCGCAAACTGCATGCTCGACGAAAAATCGATGCCGCGGAAATCACACTGCTCTCGCCATGTTTCTTCGGATGTCCGGAGACAGGACAGGGACTTCAAGGGAAAATAGGCCCTACGGGCGGCGCAGTTCCGCTACCATTTTCTGCCTGGGGCCGATTTGCGGGCGACTAAAATAGGGTAGCGCGCCCGAGCGTCGGCGCCGCGACGCTTGGCGGGTGTTGCCAGCGCGGGCAGAAAGCTCGTGGGAATCGCGCGCGTTTTTGAGCGTTGGAACGAAAGCGTCCACCCACGTACTTTTTACGTATTTTTGAGGTTTTCAATTCGCATTTTTAGCGAATTGATTGAATTGGCGTGATGTATACAATAATTTGTTGAATCGATACTCTATTATTTAACTTGATTACTACGTCTTAACGACTAGACTTAATATTTAAGGCTAACACAAAATTTTCTTCTTCTTCTTCAGTTTTGATAGACTCAGGAGTCTGTTATTTCAGGTGGGTTCTCTTGAGACGCTGAGCTCCAGCTTCCTCTCCACCGTTTCGGGGATCTTCCTGGTCGTTTGGCGTTCCATGGAGAGCTATGTGTGGTATCCTATTTGAGCTCATCCTTTCTACGTGTTGATGCCAGTATCGCCGTCTTTGACGTCCCCATCTGACCACATCTTCGACCTCGCAGATTTCTCGGATTGCTGTATTCCTAACTCGATCACGTAGGGTCTTGCCAGCTATAGCGCGGAGCGTTTTCATCTCGGTTGTCCTGAGCATGCTCTTTGTCTTGACAGTGTCTGCCCTCGATTCAATGCCATATGTGAGGATTGGTCGCACACAGGTCTTATAGATGCGTACCTTGCTGTCAGTCCTCATGTCCTTGTTTCTCCATATGACATCTTTCAGGCAGCCTGCAACCGCTGCAGCCCTATCCACCTGTGACCTTACTTCTCTGGGGAGGTCATTAGAGCTGGTTACTTCGCTTCCGAGATATCTGAATAGGTCCACCTGTTCGATTTCCTCCTGGCGTACGGAGACTTCGCATCTCAGTTGATTTCTTGAGAATGTCATACACTTCGTTTTTGGGATGGATATGATCATATTGTATTTTGAGCAGGATTCATCAAACTTTGAAAGCATTGCTTGAATAAGTCGCTTTCATTTTCGGCCACGATTGTGGCATCGTCTACAAAATTTTACAGTTTTTTTTAAAGATATTTACTAAACTAACATAAAAGTTCAAAACCTTTTTATTTATTTAGGTGTTTTTTTTAGAGGTATACAATACACATTCAAAAATTATTAATTGTAATTATTATTATAAACACATTAAAATAATTTTAATGTTTATGATATTGGCTTTATTTAATATATAATTTTATGCCAACTGCATGACCCGGATGGCAGCGCCTAACTCACTTGGCCCCATCCTAACCGCAGTCATCGCTACTTTCCTGCTCTGAAGATAGGCTACCAGCACCGGGAATCGTTCCCATCGCATCACCAGACCATCATAAACTTTGAAGGAATTTCAACAGGGCAAAGAGAGCCTATAAAGCATTTTAACGCTGTTTCACCCTGCGTTCAATGCAGGTTTTGCCTTCATGACAAATTGCTTGCGCATCATATATTTTTTGTTTTACAACGATTTATGAGAATGCTCATTTAATCTATAGTCTTCTTCTTCTTCGTCAGCCCTTATCGGTCCACTGCTGGACATAGGCCTCCTCCCTTCCCTTCCACTCGTCTCTATCTCCTGCCAGTCGTAGCCACATTTTCCCCCCCACGGCAGCAATGTCGTCGGCCCACCTTTTTTGCGGCCTGCCGACGTTTCTCCTATTCTCCCATGGTCTCCACCTTATTATTTTCTGGGTCCATCTATCCTCACTCTGTCTCGCCACATGACCCGCCCATTGCCACTTCAGTCTCGCTAGTCGTTCCATGATGTCCGTTAGTTTTGTTCGGCGTCTAATCTCCTCATTTCTGATTCTATCTCGGAGACTGACGCCGAGCATATGTCTTTCCATGAAACGCTGCGTGACTCTCAATCTTTCTACATTTCTCTTGGTGAGGGTCACAGTTTCCATCCCATACGTCATCACCGGCAGTATGCATGAATCAATGTATAGTATTCCTCTGAAAATAGGTCAAAAGAGTTCACCTCCGCACCAAGGCCCTTATGAAGTCATCAAGTATGTTTCAAATCAAAACAAACATCAAGTGTTAACTAACTAACTAACCATCACGCCGTCTCCCCGAAGGAATAGGCACAAAGAATGGACTGCCACACTTTTCTTTCCTGACATATTTCTCTCGCTTTCTCAACATTCATACATCGTATCATGCACGCGCGTCGATTTCTCTGACTCCTCGCATGGCCGATATTCAATATTTGATTTATTTGATCGTGCCACGCTTTTTTCGGTCTTCCGATTCTATTTCTGGTTCCATTTACATCATTAACATATAATTTTTTTACCATTCCCTCTTCATTCATTCTTTCCATATGTCCAAACCATCTTAATGATCCTTTCAACTTACACTAATACCAGTAATCATGTACCTACCAATGTAACCCGATTGATCCTCCCTGACTCACATGTACCTACTGCTCAGTGGCGGTACTCCCATAGAAGCCCAGAAGCCCGGCTTGCGTAAGAAATTTTGAATCAAAACCTCTTCTGGCTTACAGAGGTTCAGCTCTTGCGGCTATTCCTCTTACGTAAGATGGGAACATTGTTGGAAGGTGATTTGGTGGGTTGTTGGTTTATGCGGGGGCATGATTACTTAGATTTGAGGGATTTGATTCAAAATTTCTTACTCATTACTCGTAACATAACATTGTTTAATTTTTGTATTTGATTCGGGTTTAACGACGGTTCTAGAAGGGGGGGGATGTAGTGGAGCCCTCTCGTAGACCTGAGTTATTCCCGAACACCATTCAGTCAATAAATGCACTAGCTACAGAACAGACGTGTCATTAATATAAATCCCATATAAGCGTTCCATAAACAGGCATATGAGCGCCACGGCTAGCTCGAATGAAGCGCAATCGTGAAATCCAATTTTCGACAATTGTCTTTGTGGATACGTATTATCCACTATACTAGAGCCGCTCAGAAGTGAGTCTTGGGGCCATAAATCATTTCCCTATGTCTATCTCGCTTGCACTTACGGGCCTTATGGAGCGGTTTAGGGATGGGCGTAACAATAAAATAAATATATCGATAAGTAACGTTTATTATCGTATCTTGTTCATAAACTTTAACGAGTTAACAAAGTTTTGATATTAAACTTTATTTATGGGTTTTACGTGCGTTTAAATTAGTATGAAATTAGTGACTACCAGATACTAAATTAAATACCAGTAAAAACAGAAAAATTGTTTAATTTTAAAATTTGTATACCGTATGTCTATAAACCCAGAAAGAAAGTTAAGTATAAAAAACAAAGTAGATCATATTGTGGCCCTTAAAAGAGCCGTTTATATTACAAAAAAATGTATCAATCCTCATCGGAGTCTTCTTCATCAGTGTCTTCTGCCAAATTTATTATAAGCGGCGCCTGATCTCTAATAAGAGCTTTCTGTAGGTCACTGTTTTGAAGTTCCTCGGCATGTCTCACACATTTGGCCCAGTTTTCTTTTGTGACATTATCGATGGCTCGGTGGAGGTGATTTTCAACATCTGCTATCTTGAATGTATTATTATTATTTGCAACTTCTCCCTTTACTTGTGCCCAAATTAATTCTATTGGGTTATATTGACAGTGATATGGAGGCAGCCGTATTACTTCGTGGCCTCGTTCATTTGCCAGACTGTCTAAAGCGTAGACCTTCTGCGGGTTACTGGCTTTTACTTTTTTTATTAACTCTTCTATAATTTCTCTGCTGGAATATTGAATGTTTTTTTTTGATAACCATTCTTGAATCTCGGCTTTCCTTGTGTTTCTTGTGGGTATTTTTTCCAACTGCATCGAATGATAGCTTGCGTTATCGACGATTATAACTGAGGGCTCTTCAAGTATATTTAGGAATGCGGAAAACCATGCCATATATGTATCGCCATCCATTTCTGTGTGATAATCAGCATCCTTCGATTTTACCGCTTTAAATATTAGCTTCGCTTCTGGAACAAAGCCAGTCCTTGCGGAACCAGCATGGCAAACTATCAATCTTTGACCTTTTCCTACAGGCTGATTCTTGAAACCTCCTTCATCGTTGCTTCCAAGCCACATACGCTTTCTTGAATGGTTTTGATTAATCCATGTTTCATCCAGATAGAAACGCGGCCGCTGATTGTTAGTTCTTCTAAGTAAATCCAATTTCCTTAAAAAGTCCATTCTGGCACAAACAATATCTGTTCTTTCCATTAAATATTTACGTCCTTCGGCATTTTTCTTATACTTGAACCCAATCTCCTTCATGAGTGTTCTCATCGAAGTTTTTCCGCATTTAAAATCAGGTAATTGCTCTCGGTATTTTTTTATATTTAATATTTTCGCCACGGACGGATACTCTCCACTATCATAAAATGAACCTACAGTCCGCTTCAATACACTTTTATCAAAATCGTCAATATTGGTGACAGTTTCTTGTTTCTTAAAATTTGCTCTTGGTGTACAGGGGCTGCTTGATTGCAATAATTCAGTCTTTATTCGGTCCACTGTCACTCTACTCACACCACAAATAAACGCGGCCATTTCACGTGGTTTGTTGAAATTAAGAGAAGCTATTTTATTCGGATCACTTTTCAATTCATTGACAAACAAGAATACGTTGTGAATCACTGTTCGAGTTTGAGGGCTAATATCGCCATGTAATTTCTTCAAATCAATGTTGGAAAATAAAGTATCCATAGTGCGTAACGAGTGGTGACACACGAATGAATTCATTTAATTGCAGTAAACACATTTATAACAAAAAAGCACTGCATTCGGTAAAAACCAATCATTAGTGACTCATCGTACATATCATAACGTACATATCATTACAAAATCATTATAGTGACTCATCGACACCACGAGAGCAGGTAGCCGTATACCGATAACAGTCCTGGGGCTTCCCATCCCTATTTCTATTGACATTTATGGCCGCACGACTCCGTTTGAAACGGCTGTAGTATAGAGTGTACATGGTGCGAAAACGATCCACGGTCTTCCGAATAATTTGCTCGGATGGACGATTATGTCGACCGTAAAATGGGCGACCATAAGTTTGGCGAACCGAACCATGATTTTCAAAATAATTTTTCGCAATTTTCAAGCGCTGTTCTGACGTCAGTCTATTTATGATAAAATGGCAAAACGTCTTAATTACTAATCAACTATTGACTGTCAAATTGATAATCTGTAGAAATAATGTTGCCAATTTAAAAACCAAACCTTTAAAAAAAACACCCTACACAAATATCTTTATTCGGAAAATCAAAATAAAATATTCTTTATTTCGAGTGTGATCGGTTTCACTAGGATTAATGCAATTGTTAGACCAGTCTGTCTATGCCATGAGCCTAGTGAAACCGATCACTGTCGAAATAAAGACAAAATGGAAATCTTTCTTTCTGGTTTCAATCCTGGGATTGGTTTGCAGCAATTTCCTCTATTCTTCTTTTCCATTCTTCCCTGTCTTGTGCGGCTCTTTTGAAATCTGCAAATGATGAGCAGCGCACGTCCACCAACAGGTCCTCCAGGTACTCTTGGCGTGGGCGTCCCCTAGAGTTTGTCCCCTCGGTCATACCCTCCATTATGGCATGCAAGAGGCCTTCTTGTCGTATTACATGGCCGATCCATCTTGCACGCCTTTCCGACAAGGTCCTGAGCAGGTGCCTTCCTCCATCGATTCCTCATTCGTGATGTGGTCTCTCCAGGAAATTCCTAATAGTCTTCTATAGGACCACATCTCAAAAGCCTATAGTCTCCGTTTATCTCTTTCGAAAAGGTACCATGTCTCGCAGCCGTACATCAAGATCCTCCATACATAAGTCTTGATGAGGAGTATTCTCAGTTTTAGGTCTATTTTATTCGATTCTATTATGTTGAAAATAGTTATTAAAAAAATATCTATGAGTCGTATTTCCCAAAGAACCGTTTTTTTCGTGACTCAAACTCCACTCTATTCTACCGAGGATTGCGGGTTTGAGGTTCGTTACAGAATACATATTTTTTGTTTACTACTTAATTCTGTTCGTAGAAAAAAAGGTTTCCATATTGTAAGAAAATTGTGCACTTTAAGTTATCATCGCAAACAAAGGTCTTTTCAAAAAAGCTAAGATGGCAGTGCACAAAAGTGTTCTTGTATCGACTTTTATTTATGGAAGTGAAGCGCGAAACTGGCAAAGGAAGGATGATAGTAAAATAAATAAAGTAGAAATGAGATCTCTACGACGACTGTGTGTGAAATCAGTATTTGATGGAGTGTCAAATGTAAATATAAGAAGTGTTTGGACATTTAGAAGGAATGAATGATGAAAGAATGATAAAGAAAGTATGAATACTGAAAAGAACGTAGCACGATCAAATCAATCAATGGTTTGAGAACACATGGAAAGAATAAATGAAGAAAAAATTATAATAAACCTAACAGGATTTATTCTCCGAACTGGTAGAGTTTTCAGGAATCCCTATGTTTTGCGAATTTTGTATAACTCATTGGTCCGGAGCCGGCTCGAGTGTGGCTCGGTGATATGGAGTCCCCACGAGGCGAGATACTCGTTCATGTTAGAGAGGGTTCAGAAAAGATTTCTGAGATATCTCTACATGAGGGAGTTTGGTAGCTATCCGTGGCTTTATCCCACTGCATTCCTCTTGGGCATGCTGGGGACCAATTTTTTGCAGATAAGAAGGGATGGGTGTTACACACTTACCCATTTCTTCGGAATTCTCAGGGGATTCTTTGAGAATTCCGTCATCTTGGAGGCTATCCATCTTTATGTTCCGGATGGTTATCTTCGATAGCGTCAGCACAGACTGTTTTATCTCCCAGCTTGCAGAACCAACCTGGTGATGCCGGTGGGGAAAGCAATCAAACTGCTGAACATGATCGCTTCGGAGATCGACGTCTTTCATATTCGTGAAAGTACGTTCAGAACACAAATACTCTTGACTTTGGAGAGTATCTTGTATTCCTAATGTCGAACCATCTCTCATGCGTTCCTGGTATTATATATTTATTATATTTTACCTGTTCTCAATAGATGTCTTAAACTATAAAATGTTGTTTGTAATATCTTTTGAGAAAATAAACTCATTTGATTTGATTTAATTGAAAAAGACAACAGGATGTTTGAACCCAATTACGGCTTATATTTGATTTTTTTTAGCTAATATATTGATTTTCATGACATGTGATAGCTAATCTATCGCCATTTTACTGTCAAGTGAATTCTAAACCAGACCAAAAACAGTGTGACAATCACATTGCCATCGCCGTGAATCGAACCCGCGACCTCCGGTATATCAGTTAGAGCTCTTACCACTCTGCCACGAAGATGAAGAACAAGGAAAACGTTGCACGATCAAATCGATGATATATTAAATGTCGGCCACGTGAGGAGTCTGAAGTATCTCTACATGAGGGAGTATGGTAGTTATCCGTGGCTCTATCCAACTGCATTTCTTTTGGGGATTCTCGGAACCAATTCTCTACAGCTTCGAAGAGACGGGCATCTCATAACCCATTTCTTTAAATTAATCAGGGGATATTTCGAGAACTCGGCCGTGCTAGAGGGTGTTGGTCTTTTTGTCCATGATAGATTTCTCCGACAGCGACAGCACATATTGTTTTACCTACCGACGGCCAGAACCAATCTGCCTTTGGTGACACCGCTGGGAAGAGCAATTAGTCTGCTGAACGCGGTCTCCTCGGAGATCGACGTCTTTCATATTTGTGAAGGTACGTTCAGGGGAGAAATACTCTTGACTTTAAGTAACTTGTCTTTCTAATGTCGAACCATCTCCAATGCGTTCCTTGTATTATGTTAAATATACATAATATTTTACCTGTACTTAAACATTTTGCTATTTGTAATGTCTTTTGAGTTAATAAGCTGATTTGATTTGATTTGATCATATAAGTGGCGAAACACGTAGATAGTGTTAATCGGTCTGTCGATTATCAATCGAGCCGCCACAAGAATTTTTACTGTTCGACTAAATGAGCGCCGCGAACACGAGGGCTTACATATGGACGATATTATTTTTAAGAAATTAATTCTTAAATTGTGTACTTAATAATTAATCAACTTTTTTTCAATAAATGGCTAACTTTTTTTTTAATCGTTCCACTAAATATAATATAAACTTTTTTTGAAACACCTGTATTAATGCATAGGTACCCAACCTTTTTTTGACCACCGCCCTCCTTTACGACGTCGCTATTTATACCGAATATAAAAGTAATAATATTAATACCGATTTTTAAAATGCTCACTATCTATATTTTATCTATCGAAATATGATTGATTGTCTGTATCACGCATTTTCTAACCAACTTGCAAACACTTGTCACTAACAAAACTAAACTCGATTAGGCATACGCATATCTAATGCTAATTTAATCATTTTAATTTTTATTTACGCGATACAATCAAAATATAAATTTTGATAGGAAAATCATCATCATCAGCCTATATTCGTCCACTCCTGGACGCAGGCCTTCCTCCATCTGTTTCTATGTTTATCCATTCAGACCAACACGTCGTACCGACGCGACGGTCACTTTGATATCATCTTTCCATCGAAGTTGGAGACGTCCTGGATTTCGGGTCGCTGTTATAGGATACCAGCAAAGGAGGCTTTTTATCCACCTATCGTTAGAGCTGTGAGCGACGTGTGCGATTTTAGCGCTGCCACTCTTCCGAAGATGTCCAATACTCCTGTTCTGGCTCTAATAGTGGTGTTTCTAGATAAATTTATTGTTTATTTTTTTTTATATTTATTCATAAAAACAGTTTATTATAAATTTATTAAATAGGTACGCCACGCCCGGTACCCTTGAATGAATAAACTTCTCCAATTCGCCATTAGACACGCTACCGCCCCTCATGAAAGGCTCCAGCACCCATTGAGGGGGTAACTATGGATTAATATAAATCGTTAATCTTCAAAATATAATTCATTAATCACATTAGAAAGAAGAACCTAAAATTATATAGACAAAGTTAGAATTGATAAACCATATAAATGTCGAAAAAATGTGAATGACCCAATTAGCCATATTGGGAATAAGCTTAAAGAGAGAGTCAGAAACAATATGGTGAGAGAAAAAACAAACTTTACTGACATCATTTACCTGTAGAGACCATGAAGTGGTAAGTGGTCATGTAGCCAGAAATTCCGTCGAAAAATTGACATAAAGACCCTGGACCGCAGAGATAAGTGCAGAGCGTGCAGTGGAAGGATGACCCGAACTGACACGTTATCATAACCTGAATTCAGTCTGCAAATGACAAAGCGGTGTGGAAACGAATGGAAGAAGTTTTAATCCGAGAATGAACGGGAACATGTTGAAGAAGTAGAAGAAGACGAGAAAGAAACTACATTAATCATAATTTTTAAGAGAAGGTGAGTTATATTATATTCTCTTTTAGCATGCTTGTAATTCTTTATGAAGACTTTTGAATTAGAAAATCGTATCGTTTTAAAACGTGGCAATGTTTTAATCGTCAAGCTTAATTTAAACGCATTTTCCAACTTTATGAATATGCCTTTCAATACTTCTGAAATAATGGTTTCAGTACCTACTAAATAATATAAACAAATCCGTTGCTTATGGTTCACTTTATATATTCCGTAGTCTATGTTTCTATGTTATTGCTGTCAAATTATGTGTCATTGATTTCTATAGATATTAACATTATTACTTTCATTTTTACAATTATTGTACCGAATTCGTTTAAAAATATACATATTTGATTAACATTATGGATTTAAATCGAGTTGCAAATGATCAAAAATTATATCTATGCCGGTTTTACTTTCGAGGTTGATAAAATGTGTATTAATTTACGATATTTAATTTCAAAATTACTAATATTCAATTTATATATTTCTGCAATTTACCATTAAATTAAACAATGAAATCTTATTGAGTGTATTTAATAAGAAATTTATAGATAAAAATGACCAACTATTCAGTTCTGTATCATAATTCATATTTCAGTTGGATTTGCCTTTCTCCCGTTTGTGTGGGCCGTCAACGCTTGCTGGTTCTTCTCAGAAGCCTTTCAAAAACCTCCATATGACGAACAAAAGCAAATAAAGAGATGTAAGTTTCGCCAACATTGATAGGACTACAATTATTGATACAAAATAGCTTATTTCTTGTATTCACTCAATCAAATAAGAAGTAACTATCACGCGGTCTATTGATGAAGGGCTAGCCAAGAACAATGGAACGTCACACTGTTCTAAACTGACATATCTCACTTCCACAACATTCATAGTTTCTAGGCAATATAGACAGCAATCAAATAAAAACGACTGTCTTCTAGGAGTTTTATTAAATTTTATATGGAATGACATGTTTCGCCCTTCTAAGGCATTATCTAATGGTAATGGACATTTTACTAGAGCATTGAGAACTGTGTATCAGAGACACCATGAACAGCCAGCAACTAGCACATGTATCTACGATGAGAAATTTCGGGATCATCTATGAGAGTAGGCTGACTTTTCGTGCACATATCAAGAGGATTTGTTGCACTGCACTAAGGATGTTGGGCTTCATCAGAGATCCCAATGTGCTCAGAGTCCTATACAACGCGTTGGTTCGGAGCAGACTCGAAAGTGGTTCTGTGATATGGAGTCCTCACGAGGCGGGATATTCCGTTATGCTGGAGAGGGTTCAGAAAAAAATTCTAAGGCATCTACATGAGGGAGTATGGTAGTTATCCGTGGCTCTATCCCACGGCATTTCTTTTGGGAATGCTCGAAACCAATTCTCTACAGCTTCGAAGAGATGGGCATCTAATAACCCATTTCTTTAGAATAATTATGGGATATTTCGAGAACTCGGCCGTGCTGGAAGATGTTGGTCTTTTTGTCCCCGATAGATACCTCCGACAGCGACAGCACAGATTGTTTTACCTACCAGCTGCCAGAACCAATCTGCCTCTGGTGAGACCGGAGGGAAGAGCAATTAGCCTGCTTAATGCGGTCTCCTCGGAGATCGACGTCTTTCATTTTAGTGAAAGTACGTTCAGGGGACAAATACTCTCGACTTTAGACAGCATCTTGTCTTCCTAATGTTGAACCATCTCTAATACGTGCCTGGTATTATATTGAATGTATATAATATATGTCCTGTACTCAATAGATGCCTTAAACATTTATGCTGTTTGTAATGTCTTTTGAGTTAATAAACAGATTTGATTTGATTTGATAATGCCTTAGAATTGCGAAACACGTAATTCCATATAAAATTTAATAAAACTCCTAGAAGACAGACATTTTCATTAATAATAATTAATTTGATAGCAATCTGTCTTATGATACGAATGACATGTTTCGCCCTTCTAATGCTTCAAATGTCCTTAACAATGCGAAACCCGTCATTCCCACAAATACATATTCAGAACACAAATACTTTTGACTTTGTAAAGTATCTTGTCTTCCTAATGTGGAACCATCTCTAATGCGTTCCTGGTATTATGTTATATGTATATAATATTTGACCTGTACTCGATAGATGCCTTAAGAATGGAAGCGAGGCAACTGGCAAAAGACGGATGAAAGTAGAATAAATGCGGTAGAAATAAGATCTCTTAGACGAATGTATAAATACTCTGTGTATGATAGAGTGTCAAATCAAAATATAAGAAGTGAATGCGGTGCAAATGATTTTGTTATGAACAAAATAATGAAAGGATCATTAAGATTGTTCAGACACATGAAAAGAATAAATGAAGAAAAAAGTGTATGTTAATGATGTAAATGGAACTAGAAATAGAGGAAGACAGAGTAAAACTTGGCACGATCTAATAAATCAAATATTGAAAGTCGGCCACGTGAGGAGTCAGAGAAATCGACGGACGTGCATGACACGATGTATGAATGTTGAGAAAACGAGAGAAATATGTCAGGAAAGAAAAGTGTGGCAGTCCATTCTGTCTGTTAGTTAGTTTATTAAATTATTTAATATGGAGTTTTACATCGTTGTTGAAGAAGCAATTAATTCAATTTAATATTTATTTCATTTCAGATGTCATATGGTCAGCAATTGGGTCTTTAATCTGGGCCGGGATAATCACAGCCTGGGTCATTGTGTTCCAGCTGAACCGAGCTGCGTGGGGAAGCTTCGCAGATGAAATTAGTTTCATCATACCCCTTGGGAGAGCGTAGTTTCAACTAGTGTAACAATTCAATTGACTCCTATTATCAACTGTTTTAATTTAAATTATGTTAACGGTTTCGCCAAGTTAGATTTTGTAATATTTATAACATTAAAACAATTTTAATAGTTTTAACACAACTTTATTTTTGGTAAAACCAACCGGTTTTTTTATTTTTTTTATACGACAGGTCTTTAGAACCCAATTACTGTATACATTTTAGATTTACAAAAATACATGTTAAAATAAAACAATTGTGGTATGTACAAACTATCAGCAATTTTGATCCTTAAAGGACGCATAGGTCATTTGGAGAATGTCCACATCGACTGACACCTCATTCAAGAGCATTATACCCCGGGTCATTGTATGCTGCGCCATGACATTTGTCCTGCTATGCGGTATGCACAACAGATCGTGTCTTCTAGCGCGAGCATACCTGTCCGGTGCATTGAGGCCATAACACTCTAAGAGGTATGGGCTATCAATGAAGTTACGGAGTATTTTAAATCCCAAGATCATCAATGTACCCTTTCTTCTTGATTCGAGACTGCGGTACTCTGTGTTAATCAATAGATCATTGTGGTGCATAAACCTCGGATATACCCCATTCATCCGCATGTAGAGGTATCTCAGAATTTCTTTTTCTTTATGATCATGTAATTACATGGTCATAACAAGGGTGGAATGGGGAATGTTGTAATTACATAAAGCGTGCGCTTAACCCAACCAATGACAGGTCATATGTCCTGTAAACACCTTGATCAACCATATTCAGTTTCCAATTTGCATCTTCGTCTCTATTGAGATACAATTAAATCACTATTTAATTTAATTATTATTTTATAATAAAGTGGTGTTAAAAGTAGTAAAAGTGTTTTAATATTATTTTTAATATGCCACACCATAAATTAAGTACTTCATATAGAAGTTCATTTCATTATTTACTCACAACTAAATTGGCTCACTGATTCGAATGGCGGATGAATGCGTCCCAAATAAAATTAATAAAGCGTCCTTAAGAAGAACATATGGAACGAATGGATAAGAGACGAATAGTTAAAAAGATGTATACAAGTAGCGTGAATGGAAAAAGAAGCCAAGGAAGACATTCTTCTTATTTCGGTGCCGTGTCAGGTTCCCCCAACGTTGGCGATCACTGCAGCAAAGGTATCTCTGTCCTGCGCCACTTGGAACAGGTTCTGAACTCTTGTAATTCCTGTCCACTCTTTAATGTTCCACAGCCAGGACAGCTGCCTTCTACCGACTCCCTGACGTCCCTCCACTTTACCCATTAAAATCAGTCGAAGGAGATGGTATTTTTTTTCCTTTAGCACATGACCCAAATATGAGACCTTTCTAATTTTTACACTGGACAACAGCTCTCTATTGGCTCTCTGTAGTACGTCTGCATTACTGACCCTATCGGTCCACGGTATTCGGAGCATTCTGCAGTACATCTAGAAAGCCTTCAACCGCTTCATTACATTCACTTTTAGAGTCCAGGTTTTGCGGCCATAGTAATATAACACTTAATCATTCTTTGTCGGAGTTTCAAGTTAAGATTATCGTTGCAAAAGAAGGTTATCATTTTATTAAACGCAGCTCGTGCAACTTCAATTCAGAAGTTTATTTCAATGTTCGGGTCATGTTATGGTCGGGATAATGCTGCCAAGTTATTTAAATTAAAAAGGAAGACATGACATGACCAAATTAATCAATTACTGAAAGGTTCGAAGTCGGAACAATCGATGCATGTCACGGTGTATGTAAATTATAATAAAACTTCTAGAAAGGTGATGTTTCCATCAATATCAAAGTGGAGTTTTATATAATACATTTTTCAAGAAACAGTAAATATTAATATTTTTATTCCATAAAGTTCCAGCTGTGATCAAAACATTTTATATACATATTAAATAAATTAAAATCTCAGGAAGATGTTTATAAAGGCAATTTTGTCGAAATTACATTGTTGCCACATGTTTTTCGTATAATAATATTTATAGATTTTAAATTTATAAATAAGTATGTATAATTTTTTTAGGTAATTAAATAAAATAATAAAAATGTGTTGTTATTTTTATTTTGTTTTTTTATTTTATACATAATTCATCAAACCATTATGTTCCTACTGATTTGCTGATGGTTTTTAAAAAATGTATTCTGGCTAGCTAACAATAGTTAAAAAAAAAAAACGACTTGACTTTAAGTGTGTTTTATTGAACCTTCTACATCTTTCTAACTAACTAACTAACTTACCATCACGCCGTCTCCCCGGAGGGGTAGGCAGAATGAATGGAACGCCACACTGTTCTGTCCTGACATACGTCTCTCGCTTCCTCTACATTCATACATCTTGTCATGCACGCACGTCGATTTTTCCGACTCCTCACGTGACCGACATTCAATATTTGATTGATTTGATCGTGCCACGTTTTCCTCGGCCTTCCTCTATTTCTAGCTCCGTTCACGCCGTTTACATATACCTTCTTTACCATTCTGTCTTCACTCATTCTTTCTATGTGTCCAAACCATCTTAATGACCCTTTCCTTATTTTGTTCATAACACTTTCATTCGCACCACATTCACTTCTTATACTTGCATTTGTCACTCTATCATAAACAGATTTGCCGCACATTCGTCTTAGAGATCTCATTTCTACTGCATTTATTCTACTTTCATCCTTCTTTTGCCAGTTCCATGCTTCACTTCCATACATAAGGGTCGGCACAAGAACACCATTGTGCACTGCCATCTTAACATCTTTCAGATTTCATATATATTATTTTGAAATTGCACAGCACCGTAATACACAGATTTTATTTTAATTCAATAAGGGAAAGGTTAACAATAACTAAAAAGAAAAATATATACAACTGTATGAGGTGTCAAGAAGAACAGAACTGGGCTACCGGGGTGACAATTCAATATAGAGCTAAGAATGACCATATCAGAGGGAGCCTAAAAATCGCCCCCATAACGGAAAAGACTAGGGAACGCAAATTCGGTGATACGGCCACGTGAGCAGAAGAGACGATGGATACATCGTCCACATGGCCTTGCAACTGGAAGATGGAAGGAAATGTAGATGTCCACACTTATGAAAGACCTGAGGACGCTAAGACTGAACAGCGAAATGGCCCAGGATCGCGAAACTTGATGGGGTCATATTAGAAGAGCCGACCTCAAAAAACGGGTGAAGGCTAGACGAAAGAAGAAAATATTGTATATAACTGTATGATTTGAGTCTCAAGTAGCCTAAAAATATATAAAATAAAATGTTTTCAACGTGTACATTTATTCTATTATTTTATTTATTTATGATATCTAATTGATAAAATCAAATAAAAAATATCCAAACAATTGATAACTAACAATATTAATGTTTTAAATACATTTTCATTGATGCAAAAATTTAATTCATCGATTCAAAATTAATTTCATTGAATTATTCAACCAAAAAAACTTTTTGCGTTCCTACTGCTTAAATTTCATTTTTGAGCTTTGGAATGCGTATTTTTTTCTCCCACCTTGGCAACACTTTTTTGACATTATCAAACAGAGAACATGGCGGTCAGGCAAGCAAAGCCGCCACGTGCGGAAAAGAAATTAAATAAAATCGTAAAACCTAAAAATAAAAGCGATAGCAAAATTCTAATCGTCGCGCAAGAAATTAAATTTGCAAAAATATTAGCGGGCAACGACAAGAAGGCGAGAGACAAGGTAATCAGGAGTGTGAAAAAATGGCTGTCATATCGCTCCGCAAGTTCTTTCGGTAAATATCCCATTCTATATTATTTTAACAAGCAAATTATCAATTGTTTAACTATTTTACGTATTTAATTTATTTGTAAATGTTTAAAAATATATTTTTTACTCCAACCTTGAGTAACGCTTGTGGTTTGAAGCGTGAACAAATTTAACCTCAATCTTCTATTCCTATTTTGTTTATATTTATGAAAATCGTTATTAATCAATACCGAATGCATGTACTCATGTCAGTGCGCATGCGCTGTGCTTTGTGTCATATTTTAAATTATATTTATTTAATTAACTATTATTGATTAGTTGGTTTTTCATTTTGATTTTAGAATTTACAGAAGAGGACTTCATGCGCCTATGGAAAGGGCTGTTTTATTGTGTTTGGATGTCGGATAAGCCATTGGTTCAGGTATTTTTTTTTTAAACTAATTCATAATGCGTCTTTAATACAATTAATAAGTATCACTTAGGTGATTTGAACATATGGAGCCGATATATGTGTAAAAATGAAAAAAATAAATTATAAAAATAAAAAAAAACTTACTAACCATTACGCCATTTCCCCGGAGGGGTAGGCAGCGAGGATGGATCGCCACAATGCTCTGTCCTGGCACCTCTCGGGCTTCCTCTACATTCATACATCGTACCATGCACGCACGTCGATTATTCCCACTTGGAACGTGGCCGCCTTTTAGTAATTGATTAATTTGGTCATGCCATGTTTTCCTCAGTCGTCCTCGGCTTCTTTTTCTACTCACGCTGCTTGTGTATAACTTTTTAACCATTCTCACGTCCATTCGTTCCATATGTCCAAACCATCTCAAGGATCCTTTTTTAATTTTATCCATGATGCAGTCATCTGTCTTACATTTCTTTCTTATTTCATCGTTCGGTATTCTATCATACAACGTTTTCCCGCACATTCTTCTCAGTGATCTCATCTCTACGGCGTTTATTCTGCTTTCATACTTCTTTTGCCAGCTCCAAGCTTCACTACCATACGTGAGGGTTGGCACTAGAACTCCATTGTGTACTGCCATTTTTGCTTCTGTGGATATATTTCTATTTGCAGTAATGACTTTAAATTATAAATGTTTTGATAATGTCCTAGCAAGGCCAAACATGTCATTCCCGTAAAATATAATAAACTAACTAGTCCTCACACCATCTCTCTGAACAGGTAGGCAAAATTAATGGATTGCTATACCATTCTTCCTCACATTCATACATCGTGTTATAGATGCACGTTGATTTCTCTAACTCCTCGCTTGGCCGATATTTAGTACTTAAACCTTCTTCTTTTTGTCCTGTCACACCTCCGTGGTACATAGAGCCTCAAGGAAGCCTTCTCCACCCGACTATCGCATGCCTGATGCCTAACATCATCCCAAGTGAGGCCTGCTCCTTTAACCTCGTCCTGCAGAGCTCTTCTCCAGGTGGCTCTAGGTCTGCCTCGTTCCCTCTTTTCCCCCCATAGGGGACCAGTCTAGTGTGCCCAGAGCGATGCAGGCTGGATTCCACTGCCATTTGCGACTAGCGACTTGTTCTCTTTTCGCCTGCCATGGTCCAGAGAACGGCAATTGACACTGTTTGGAGCCCATAGATCTTGAATAGTGAGCGAAGGCACCTATTTATAAACACCCGGAGTTTTCTAATAACGTCTGCGGTAGATTTCCAAGTTTCATATCCGTACAGCAGTACGCTTTTAACACTACTACTGAATATTTGGAGCTTGAGCTTTCTCGAAATGATACTGGAACGCCATACAGGGTGTAGCATAGCGAAAGCTCCTTATTTAAACCTAATGCGGATGAAATGATCTGTTTTCTAGAAGTTTTAGTGAAAAAAACTTTTAATTCTTAAAAAAAATTGTCATCTTTTTACTTGTAGAAGCGTAAAACTAAAAAGTTTATCAAATTCCATTTGGATCTTGATGATGAAAGTTGTTTATTAATTATAATGTGAAATTAATTTGCCTGTTCCAGGAAGACCTGTGCGAGAGTATATCGGCGTTCTTCGAATGCTTTGGGAATGACAAAATGGAAACGTCAGCCCTCTTCTACAAGTGCTTTGTCAAGACCATGGCCACCAACTGGTTCGGTATTGACCAGCATCGCATCGATAAGTTCCTGATGGTACGTCCTCAATTAATTAGTTTAAACTTGTAGATATAATATAATAAAAACACTTTGTGACCCAAGCTTAAAATAAGAACCTGTGTGCGACCAATCCTCACATATGGCATTGAATCGAGGGCAGACACTGTCAAGACAAAGAGCATGCTCAGGACAACCGAGATGAAAACACTCCGCGCTGGCAAGACCCTACGTGATCGAGTTGGGAATACAGCAATCCGAGAAATCTGCGAGGTCGAAGATGTGGTCAGATGGGGACGTCAAAGACGGCTATACTGGCATCAACACGTAGAAAGGATGAGCTCAAATAGGATACCACACATAGCTCTCCATGGAATGCCAAACGGACAACGCCGACCAGGAAGACCCCCGAAACGGTGGAGAGAAAGCTGGAGTTCAGCGTCTCAAGAGAACCCACCTGAAATAACAGACTCCTGAGTCTGCCAAAAGTGAAGAAGAAGAAAAAGACCCAAGCTTCAACTTATAATAACTAAAGTTTAGTTATTATACTGCCCTGATAGCAGTGGCGGTACTTCCATACAAGCCGAAAAGCCAGGCTAAAATCCGAGCAAAGGCATCTCTGTCCTGCGCCACTTGAAACAGGTTCTGAACTCTTGTAATTCCTGTCCACTCTTTATTGTTCCACAAAAGGGCAGCTGCCTTCTACCAATTCCCCTGACGTCCTTCCTCTGTGCATAAGAAGTTGTAGTTTTTTGACACAGCATGGTTATTAATGAAAGGATCGTTAAGATGGATGGAAAGAATGAGTAAAGACAGAATGGTGAAGAAGGTATATGTAAACAACGTGAACGGAGCAAGAAATAGAGGAAGGCCGAGGAAAATTTGGCACCTTCATATAAAATGACTATAGAGTCATAAGCGATTTGGTGATTTACTGTGCTGTTTATGATTTTTAAAAAAGAAATTGAAAATTAAAATCATGTACACCAGAACGTCGTTTATCCGGGCTAATTGGGACCGGAGGTGTTCCGGATAATCACACGTAATCTCGAATAAATAATGACAAGTTGAATCTAGCGAGATGACACGTTGAAACTCGAATACAGCGGGAGACTGACTGTCCATAAGGTGCGGAGGATGATACAACCCACATCCAACGACGTTCTACTGTACTTGGTAAATGATCAGTAAATAAATATGGTTTTACAGATTGTAATGTTCCTCTTCCAGTTAGTTCGCCGCATGACCCGCGGTGTCCTGTGCTGCGTGGAGCGTCTCAAGTGGGCTCCCGAGGCCATCTCCCCGCTGGCCTCTAGCCTTGAGGCCATCCTGCAAGATGGGCCCGGTCTGGGACTGCAGATGCACATAGCGGATCTCTGGATGGAGGAAGTGGCCAAGGTCAGAATTCTAGCCATATTCATGTTGAGAGGACATGACAGAGAGTGATGTTGAAGGAATGGTTGGTACAGGTTACAAAGTGAATGGAACATTAACCTATTGCCCCACTAATAAGGAGACATAATTTGTTCATACAACACAGTAATTAATTTTTGACCCCTTTTTTATTACAATAACAGTAAGATTAAATAACACACAAAATAATAATGGTAAAACATAAAAGTAGCTGGATCATTATGGCTCATCCCCAGGTAGTTTAGGAAGGGTGTGATAGGCGCATTCTGGCATGTGGAGGGCCACCAAACATTCGTTCAGGATGATCAATGGACGTTCTTGTAGACTCGCTGTATGAATGTGGAGAGAATTTAAACATAATTTTAATTTTTTTAATATTATAATAATATATTTGTAATAACGACCTTCGTGCCTGAGTGTTGAATGCTTTGACTGCCACCCCGAAGGTTCCGGGTTCGATTCCCGGCGATGGCGGTATGATTGTCACACTGTCTTAATTGGTCTGGTGCAGAATTCACGTGACAATAAAATGGCGATAGATTAGCTACCTATCACATATCACGAGAACAAATATAATACCAAGTGATTCAACACAGTAATAATAATCAAATCAGTTTATTTACTCAAAAGACATTACAAACAGCATAAATGTTTAAGGCTTCTATTGAGTATAGGTAAAATATTATATACATTCAACATAATACCAGGAACGCATTAGAGATGGTTCGACATTAGGAAGACAAGAAGTTGAGATTATTTGTCCCCTGAATATACTTACTAATATGAAAGACGTCGATCTCCGAGAAGACCGCGTTCAGCAGACCTAATGATCTTCCCACCGGTGTCGCCAGAGGCAGATTGGTTCTGGCGGCCGGTAGGTAAAACAATCTGTGCTGTCGGAGATATCTAATAATAATAATGTTCTGTCCATCCAGGTGAGCCGGGGGGAGATCAGTCCCAGCACCGTGGCAGAGCTGACTCGCCCCTTCGCCCGGAGCCTGTGCTTCGGGCAGGAGACGCGCCTCGCGGGGTCCATCATGAGGCATGTGTTCACACACCTCATCCGCCAGACGGACCAGGGAATAAACTACCAGGAGAAGCTTCAAGCGTGGAAAAATGTAAGGATAACGACTTGTATTTGATTCTCTACATCAGGGCTGTCCAAACCAGACAATTCTAGATTCTGATTATAGATCACATAATTTCAATTGGTAATCAGTCTTTATGCTTTCAATTGCATTCAAGTTGTTTATAATATCTTTAGTGTTTTTAATGGGCTTTTTAATTTTCAAAATTTCTAGATTTAAAGTTATACAGTGAAACCCCTATTTTACGTTTTTTAAGGGACCGTTCACGAAACGCGTGAACCAAAATGAAACCAATGTAGGGGTATTGCAAAAAACAACATTTAAATTTATTTATTTTTAAATCAAGTAGATTAGTTTCCAAAATGCATGAACCGAAATGAAACCGATGTAAAAAGGAAGAAAATATTGTAATTAACATAAAAAACAAAACATAAAAACCAAAATAAAAAACGTTAAAACTGTTGGTAAATGACGATCGCGATTAATGTCATAAAGAACGAAGCGTTACAAATCAAGTCGAAAACCGAATGACAGAAGGACAGATCAGAAACACTTTCAAAAGTCATTTGCTTTTCAAAAACTCCCTGAAGCAGCCTAGCCAAGTCCTACTCTTCTAAGTAGTTCTCTTTTCCCAGTTTTCTTTTGTATGCTGGGATCAAAAGAACTGAATATTGAGATGTGCTGTTACAGGCGGGTTACCCCGGAGGGTCTGTGGACGCGATGACGAAGGTCGAGGAGAGCGAGGAGGACGAAGCAGAGGAACCGGAGCAGGATAGCGATGATGACTCAAAACCGCCTAAAAGGTAGGCCTTGTGGATTTTTTACAAAATGGTTCCCAAAGTGGTCTATACGCGCCGTATTTTATTTCACTCTTACGTACCGTAGCTGAGATTTCCCGCGAAATCGCCTACGTCCACATGTTTTGTTTCATGTTTTCGATGGGCTTGCAAAATGTAAAAAGGTCTTTGTCGCACTTATGTATTTTTGGCTTGTAATCAATATAGCTAGGGGCATATATACCAGAAGATATCTACAATTTTTGTATGGATGTAAAGCCGGGCTTTATCACTCTGAAGTATGTTACTATTCGAAGCGTCACGAACTTCATTTCTATTGTCAGAATATAAACTGTCATTTATTACGTTATGTGCAGAAATGTTATGAAAAGAAAGATTATGTAATTTCTTTACGAATATTTATTTATAATTCGTGTTTCGGTGTTAACAAATTTATTATTATTGTCTATTTACAGCTTTTTATTATATTTCTTCTTGTTTTTGTAAATATTATATATTATACCATATTATACCAGAACATGAGTTTGTTGTAGATTTAAAAAGCACCTAAAATGGGATTTAAAATCAATTAATTCACGAAATTAATTTATAAAGATAAAACTCTTAATATGGAAAATTACATTATCGTGACCCTCTACTAATATTATAACACAAAAAAGTCAGATGAGCTTGCCTTACTGATTGACCCTTGGCAAGCCGCTGACTTAATCAATGTCTTGTACAATAAAATTTTGGTGTTTCCTCTGATAACTGCTTCTGGGGACCAATTTAACAGTGCCTTTTACTTGCCGCAAATTACTTGTTTTTTTTAACAATTTATTTTTGCGGGTGAGCGTTTTATCGAAGTGTCTTTGTGTGTCTCAGGAGGCGAGGTATGGACCCGCGTGCCGGGCACGTGGACGCAGTCCTGCCGCAGCTGTCGGTGGACGGATCCCTGATGGCCGCCATGATTAAGGAGATGATGGAGAAGGAGAACAAGTCTACCCTGAGGAACAGAGCCAAGCTCAATGCCCTGGTGCACAGGTAATATTTCTATAACAACAAATCAAAATGCCGTTTCTCCGCAGGGGTAGGCGGTAAAAATGGACCGCCAGACTACTCTATCCTGACACACCTCTCTAGCTTCCTGCACATTCATACAACGAGTCATACACGCACGTTGATTCCTCCGACTTCTAACATGACCAACCATTAAAATTTGATTAATTTGATCATGCAATGTTTTTCTCGGTCTACCTCAAATCCGTACGTAATTACATCGTTAACATGTACTTTCGCGCACATTTTTTCTCCATCCATGCGCTCCATAATGTCCTTCCGATCTGCACATTTTTTTCTATTATCAGCATTTGAGATTCTGTCGTATATTGTTCTACCGCACACCGCATCTCTAGCGCATTTATTCTGCTCTCATCCTTCTTCTGCCAGTTCCATGCTTCGCTTCCATCCATAAGGGTTATGTCTACATTCATTTCATCGTATCATGCACAAATGTCAATTTTTCCGACTCCTCACGTGGCTATTTATTATTTGATTGATTTGATCGAGCCATGTTTCCCATGGTTTTCTTCTATTTCTAGCTCCATTCATTTTTTCTTTTCATATCTCCAAACCATCTTAACGACCCTTTCATTATTTTGTTCAAAACATTTTCATTCGCACCGCATTCACTTGTTATATTTGCATTTGACACTTTCATTATACAGATTTAGCCCTAATTTGTTTTAGAGATCTCATTTCTAATGCATTTATTTGACTTTTATTCGCCTTTTCCCAGTTCCATGCTTCACTGCCATCTTACTTTTTCATTAGTTCAAATATAAAATAACTAACTAACTATCACGCCGTCTCCCGAAGGGGTAGGCAGAAAGAATGGACTGCCACACTTTTCTTTCCTCACATATTTCTCTCGCTTCCTCAACATTCATACATCGTGTCATGCACGCGGGTCGATTTCTCTGACTCCTCACATGGCCGACATTCAATATTTGATGTATTTGATCGTGCCACATTTTCCTTGGTCTTCCTCTATTTCTGGTTCCATTTACATCGTTAACATATAATTTTTTTACCATTGTTTCTTCATTCATTCTTTCCATATGTCCAAACCATCTTAATATCCTTTCATTATTTTGTTCATGACACCATCATTCGCACCGCATTCACTTCTTATATTTTCATTCGACACTCTATCATACACAGAGTATCCACACATTCGTCTAAGAGATCTCATTGATGATCCGACAGACTTCAGATCTAAGCTGAAAACCCATATTTTTTCATATTTCATACCCAATTTAAAACTTGCATATTTTGTTCTATTATTATAATATCTAGTCAATTAATATAAAATGTTAATCTGATTTTAGTTTCGAGGTCCTGGCGTCGGGACAGTACCCGTACAAGCTCAAGGACCTGACGATGCCCAACGACCCCAGGTTCCGCCTGCCCAAGGCCGGGCGGGCCGCCCTGGAGCTGATGGCCTTCCAGGACATGCAGGAGGATGACGAGATGCGCGGTATGAACAAGAGGCAGAGGAGGAAGCATCTAATGAAGCAACGGAAGCTGGCGGAGGAGGAAGACGAAGACGACGATGAAAATGTGCTTCCGCCCAAGCAGCCGCCCTCCAAGAAGAAAAGAGAGAGTAGTGTAAAGGTGAGCAATTATTTTAATTCTGAATTAATAACCTTTTCCACGCGTTATTTTGCTCTATTTTATCTATACCCCTACGCGGTACATATCAAGTATTTCAGTACGCAATTAAATGATAAATTATAGCATTATGGCATGATCTATTGGACTATATAGACAGAACAGATTATTGTCTACAATATGAAAACAGTGGGTCAACACTCTTAGATGTTTATAATAACAAAAATATAACAAATTTTAATTGTATCTCAATAGAGACGAAGACGTAAACTGGAAACTGAACATGGATGATCAAGGTGTTTACAGGACTTATGACCTGTCATTGGTTGGGTTAAGCGCACGCTTTATGTAATTACAACATTCCCATTCCACCTTTGTTATTTGTGATCATGCATGACAAATTTTTGGAAGATGTATATATACTTCAAAATCCATATTTATCTTCACGTGTCAGTTTCAGTCAGCCATCTATGTAGATTTGGTTGCACTTGTGAATTTTTTCAAGAATTAACTTATACAACCGACCCACTAACGCCATCTATGGAGAACACCTTGTCCTGTAAACACCTTGATCATCCATGTTCAGTTTCCAGTTTACGTCTTCGTCTCTATTGAGATACAATTAAAATTTGAATTAACCACCCTTTGGTGTAAATCCAGGATTTTGTATACAGGTATAAGTATACATTCATAAAAATATAACATTTCATACAATAACATACCGTGTCTTTCGCATGTGGTCGCACCATTCACTCAGCGTGTGTGTTCCAAATATTACATTGCAGTAAAATAGGCACCAAAAAAATATAAAAATAACTAAGTATGCAGTTTTGTTCTATATTACATATAGAACTAAACTGCATTTTTTTTTTAGTACTTAGTGCCTATATTTTACTGCAACCATTCATTAATATTTACTCGGCGCACGCAAGCGCAGATAGCAAATTAGTACTTATGCCATCTGTTGACAAAATTGTAAACTATGGCACTCAAAGGCGCGAAGACACGCACTTGATTATCGCTGTTTTTTATGGTATACAATTTTATTTTTGAGAAATTCTTGTAGATATCAACATCGTGATAGTTGTACGAATGTCCAAGTGAGCGGGAAATACATTTTTGACGAAAGAGCGCCGTAATATCGGCAGTCAAAGTTCCCGTATCAAGTGTGGATAGGCCGCGTGTGAGTATGGACTTTTTGCCATATCAACAGTTGATACGTTAGCGTGCAAAGAGTCAATGGACCCGCAACGTTGAAAGCACGATCGTAGAAACTTGCTTTATTGGCTCTGACTGGAATTGTAATGTTGTTCCTATCTGAGACGAATGTTTGATAAATCTGTATATGATACAGTGTCAAATGCAATTATAAGAAGTGAATGCAGTGCAAATTATTGTATTCTAAACATTAAATACATGGTTTTAATCAAGCTCCAAATATTCAGCAGTAGTTAAAAGCATACTGCTGTACGGATGTGAGACTTGGAAATCTACCGCACACGTTATTGGAAAACTCCAGGTGTTTATAAATAGGTGCCTTCGCTCAATATTCAAGATCTATTGGCCCCAAACAGTGTCAAATGCCGTTCTCTGGACCATGGCAGGCAAAAAGCCAATTAGAGAACAAGTCGCTAGACGCAAATGCATCGCTCAGGGCGCACTAGACTGAACCCCTATGGGGGGAAAGAGGAAGCGAGGCAGACCTAGAGCCACCTGGAGAAGTTCCCTGCAGGACGAGGTTAAGGCAGCAGGCCTCACTTGCGATGATGTTAGGCATCAGGCATGCGATAGAGCTGGGTGGAGAAGGTTCCTTGAGGCTCTATGCACCACGGAGGTGTGACAGGACAAAAAGAAGAGAGAAACATTAAAATATCGAAGGATAATGATAAGATGGTTTGGATGCATGGAATGAAAGAATGGAATGAAGAATGTATATGTTAACGATCTAAACGGAACTAGAAATATATAAAGACAGGATGTCATCCACGTGAGGAGTCAGAGAAATGAATGAGAAGTATGTCAGTGAAGAACAGTGTGATGGTCCGTACTTTCTGTCTGTCCCTTCGGTGGACAGTCTAAATTAGTTTGTTAGTTTTATATCATCAGATCTTTACAGTTCGGCAGAATCAATAATCTCTTCTTTTTCTATTTCAGACAAAACCAGGAGTCTGGCAAGTGGAAGACGTCAAACAGTCGGAGGAAATCCGACCTGACTCCAACAAAACCCTGACCCCTGAGAAGGATGCCCCAAAGAAGGTGAAGAATTCTAAACTCGAACGGAAACCGGTCGCAAAACCAAACGTTGAAGCCGCAGAGCCAGCAAGTAACAGCAACGACAGCTCGGTGTCCAAGAAAGAAAATAAAAAGCCTTCGAAAACGACAACTCTCGAAACGCCAAAAAAATCAACTAAAAACACTTCTATCAGCAGAAACAACAGCGATGATGCGATAGCATCAAAAAAAGATAGTAATACGCTGAAGAAACACCCCGCTACGAACATGGACAAAAAAGATACCCCCAAGCTTCTAAAAGATAGTGATTCGCCGAAAAAAATCAACAAGATATCGCCGTCGAAAGACAAAAGCACCGATAGTATTAATAAATCGGCGAAAGAAAATACCGAATCGCCGAAACAGGCAACACTCGATACACCGAAGAAATTAAGCAAACGTAATTCCGTTTGCGATAAGAATTCTAGCGTTTTAAATATTTCTAACAGTGTAACGTTAAATAAGACGTGTTCTTCAATAACACCGGTTAAAACTGCAGATAAGACAAAAAAAAGTAAGGATATTGTACAAAATGACGTAAAAATAAAATCTCCGAACGTTGTAAGCAGTACACCCATACACGCAAAACGAGGAGAAAAATTAAAAGTGTCACCTGACGGAGATACGGAAATTGTAATTCCTTTAAAAAATCAAGCCAAGAAGCTAATAGCTAAAGACAGGTTAAATTCGTCCGATTCCGGAGTGCTAAAATCGCAGAAGAACCGTTTAAACATCTTGAAGGCAAACCATTCTTTGTCTTCTTCGCCCTCCCGCAAAAAGGTCATGATCGCTTTAAAGAACAACACGTCCCAGGGTGTCATAGACTACTTCAAGAGTGTCAAACAGAGTCCGGAGATTCCATTCGACGGGCAGAGGAAACCTTCCAAAACCTCGCTCAAACCCAATACACTCCCGTCGCCTATAAATCCCTTTTATAAGAAAAAACTGAAACTTAACTTCTAATAGATGAATTAGATTGTGGGCTGATCCATTATAAAGGTGTCAAGTTTTAAAAGTTTTTAATCCCAATTGGTGTTAAACACAAAAGCCGATAACTGTGCAAAGTATATAGGTGTCACTCATGCTATTTTTATTATTATTATGTTGAATCGCTCTTTACATCATGACAGCACGAGCCAAATCGATGTAAAGGGTATTATAGCTATCATACTGATTCTCGTGACATGTGAAAGGTAGCTAATCTATCGCCATTTTCATTGTCACGTGAATTCTACACCAGACCAAAGACAGTGTGGCAATCACACTGCCCTCGCCGGGAATCGGACCCGGAATCTTCGGGGTGGCAGTCAATGCGCTTACCACTCGGTCACGAAGGTCGTCTAACATGACACATGTTATAATGCACAGTTTTTTCTTTGTTTTACGTTTAACCCGTAAGCTGCGGATCGCACGCATAGTCGTTTTTCACTTTTAGGTACTAATACTGATTTTGAATAATTTTTTGTTCTAATATTTGGTTTTAGGCGAAAGTAAAATTAGTTCTCTGTAATTTCGAGTGATAAAATCTTCTTCTTCACTTTTGGTAGACTCAGGAGTCTGTTATTTCAGGCGGGTCCTCTTGAGACGCTGAACTCCAGCTTTCTCTCCACCGTTTCGGGGGTCTTCCTGGTCGGCGTTGTCCGTTTGGCGTTCCATGGAGAGCTATGTGTGGTATCCTATTTGAGCTCATTCTTTCTACGTGTTGATGCCAGTATCGCCGTCTTTGACGTCCCCATCTGACCACATCTTCGACCTCGCAGATTTCTTGGATTGCTGTATTCCTAACTCGATCACGTAGGGTTTTGAGTGATAAAATATTCAAATTAATTCAAATTAGTACATCTTTGATTTTGAATGTTCCAGTCGATTTGTTTTGGCGCGCGAAATCGGTTTCGTATAATCTGTTTCATCGATTTTAGTGATCCAATTTTTACGTAAACTAATACAAACATTATATTTCAAACAATTTCGAATAAAAGGTTCATTATTGTGAAGTGTTTTGTTTAAAAACATTATAAAAATAGTCCATTGTTTTGGCCAAAACACTATACTTCAACATTATTACTGTTAAAATTTAAAACACTTATAATATCACAATTTCTTTTTATTCACTGAGAGTGTCGCGACAGCTGTTTTACCAACCGATGTTGGCATCATCAGGTGTTACAATATACTGTATATTGTAACACCTGATGATGCCAACATCGGTTGGCGGAACAGCTGTCGCGACACTTAGTGAATAAAAAGAAATTGTGATATTATAACAGTTTTTTTAATTTTAACAGTAACATTATAAAAACTGAACATGTGAAGTGAATTGTATCTTATCAAACATCCAAACTAACTAACTAACTAACCATCACGCCGTCTCCCCGGAGGGGTAGGCAGAAAGAATGTAACGCCACACTGTTCTGTCCTGACATACTTCTCTACATTCATACATCTTGTCATGCACGCACGTCGATTTCTCCGACTCCTCACGTGACCGACATTCAATATTTGATTAATTTGATCGTGCCACGTTTTCCTCGGCCTTCCTCTATTTCTAGCTCCGTTCACGCCATTTACATATACCTTCTTTACCATTCTGTCTTCACTCATTTTTTCCATGTGTCCAAACCATCTTAATGACCCTTTCCTTATTTTGTTCATAACACTTTCATTCGCACCACATTCACTTCTTATATTTGCATTTATCACTCTATTATATACAGATTTTCCAGACATTTGTCTTAGGGATCTCATTTCTACTGCATTTATTCTACTTTCATCTTTCTTTTGCCAGTTCTATGCTTCACTTCCATACATAAGGGTCGGCACAAGAACACCATTGTGCCGTCTTATCTCAAACATCCATAATGGACAATAGGACGACTTCCAGGAGTTTCATCCATAAAAAGTAGATAAAACACATTTTTTCAATACTTAATAATACGGTTCTTAAAAATAATTCAGCATATCGAAAACAGTATGCCTGTTTTATTCAGCAGCTTACGGGTAACCACTTAGCACCTTTATAACAGAACAACCAGCCTTCAATCAACTTTAGTTGTAATGTTTTACGATGTGATACATTTCGGGGTCTGTAACAGTTGAATTTTTATATTAATATTGCTGATACAGGTCAAAAGAATTTGTTAGGGTCAGGCAGTAGCATAGCTGCCACAATGCTATGCTACCACATTGATCACACATGTTACGATGGTATATGAGAGTAGAATTCTGCCGCACTTAAGATAAACGCATTAACTAGGGTTTGACCCTTTTCGAGAAAAACAATTTTTATTTTGCCTGTATCTCTGGAACTAGATAAGACACCAACATGAAAGTTGTATCAAAACAAAGAGAAAAGGGTTAAGAATACTAAAAAATACAAACATTTATAAAAATAAAATATAGTGTACATATAATTTTAAAAAAGTACTTGTAGCTAGCAGTGTCTAATACTTTTAGGCCATAATAACTAGTCATAAACGCATCGACTACCCTACTTGATGCATTTATGCTTAGTAAATCAATTTAATGCATTTTATATAGTAAGCTTATACCTCAATTCTTCAACAATACATACGATAAGTGCAACTGCATCACATAATGCATTTATGTTAAGGAAAATAGCTATTTGAATGCAAATATTGTAAAATTAGTGCGATTCCTTCAGCATAGTGCATTTATGACTAAGAAGCTATTGAATGGTGGAAAACAAGTCTGTACTAACTACAGCTAGTGCATTCTTGATAAGTAAAACTGCACTCCAAGTCTAAGTTGATGCGTTTATCGTAAGCGCGGCAGAATAGAGCTTTATGGTGGTTTAGTAGTTAGTCAATGAATTTTTGGCTTTGCTAGAGAATTTTAAAATGTTTTATAATGATAATCTCTGAGAGATTTGCCTGCTACAGTAAAAGTATGTTAATTCGAAATTCAAGGGACCGGATATCCCAAAAAAATTCTAAACGCAATTGGAACATCGCGGCCGTTTTTTCATTCTGTCAAAATAATCATTATAAAGTCAATATTCATAATAATAATAACAATAATGTTTGGATAACATAACGTTTTTGTGGGTCTAACGGCGCTTTGAAATTTAAATCATCTTTTTTATTGATTAACCCTTACCACTCCTTTGTCGAATATTAACCGTTATGGCTATATGTACGTGTTGTATGGTCGACAAGATAAGACTTGCGCGCGCGGTGTCTTTTTCGCGTGCAAAACTTGACACGTGTCGTTGTTTCTTGTAATTATTCGTTAAAAAAACATTTAATTTAGGTTTTAATAAGATTTAGACTGTTTTCCTTACAAATTCACATAACCTAAAATGGCAGGAACTTGGCGTGATGCGTCATGCAGAGGAACGATTAGAGTACAAGCCCCACTTCATTGCGAAACTGGACAAAGGTTCTAAAGACTGTACTGTGTGCAGTAACAGAAAGATTCCAGGGGGAAGACGGGAAACAGTGTGGTTTTGTGAGACCTGTTCCAGAAAACCTGGTCTCCATCCTGGAGTTTGTTTTAAAAAGTACCATACTATGCAAAACTATAAGTAGTCCATAATGTTTTATATTTGAAGAATAGATCATTACAAATGAATTTTTAACGATTTATTTTGTAACTACCTATCAATAAATTAATATTTTGACATTATTTAAATTAGAGTTGGCTGACAAACAATATAAAAAAATAATGGAGTGGCAAGGGTTAAAAGAATCCTATTAAGACAGGCATCTCATACGAATAAAATATTCAAAATACGCGAGTTATGTATCTGTCATAGTTACCCCTTTCCATAGAAACTTTTTTATTCTTGTAAATCTGTATCGGCATTATTTTTAACCGTTGACATTTCTTGTACATAAGTAATTATCACTAATTTATAATGTAATATTGTTTCTTTTAACCTTTTGTCTGCCGTCATGAAATAATATCCGCTACCGCAAACATCTATACTAAATAAAAATATTGTGTTATTGAAATGTAGTGGCGTATCGATTATCATACATGGCTGTATCATATAAGCACGTTTTTATGTGTTTTAATGTTTAGTAGTTAAATATGATATTTTTAACCTCCTTGGTGACGAAATGATCAAATGAGATACGTATGGCAGACAAAAGGTTAATTTTAAGCGTATCAATTATGATACATGGCTGTATCATATATGCACATTTTTATATTTTACCCGTGTTCTGTCGTTGAAGGGTCATATAAGATATTGTTAATGTTTTCCTTACGGTTGCAAGATGAATGTGGGTATTTATGTGTTATATATATAATAATTATGTTGGACAGTGTGGATACGGCTCTTGTTCTTGAGAACGAGACTATTCCTCGTTGTATAACCAGCGTACAAATATTTTGGTCTACCGTTCAAATTAAATCATGAATTTGTAGAAAAATTGTTTATTATTTGTCTCCTTTTCTCCCCCAAGGTAGAATATGTCGCAAACTCAATGGTGTTCTTGTGCCGACTAGGGATTGGTTTGCCGCAAAGTTTATTAACATCCGATCCCCAAGCACGAGGTATTTATTGCAGAGACTACAAGATAACAACAATAAGGTCAGTTTTTGGTACCCAGGTACTAAAAAACAACTCGCCCAGGCTACACAGAATACTTTGGTTGTCCAACTATTTTGGATAAACTGCCGTTTTACATTATCTCGTAAACAAACCCAATAAGATGGATTGCATTAATGACAGTGGCGGTACTCCCATAGAAGCCCAGAAGCCCGGCTTGCGTAAGAAATTTTGAATCAAAACCCCCAAATTTAAGTAATCGTGCCCCCGCATAAACAACCAACCCACCTTCCAACAATTTTCCCATCAGACGTAAGAGGATTAGCCACTTCTGTATACCAGAAGAGGTTTTGATTAAAAAATTCTTACGCAAGCCGGGCTTCTGGGCTTCTGTGGGAGTACTGCCACTGATTAATGATCTTCGTTTTGTTCTGTCCCACCTCCGTGGTGTGACATCTTTTGATTGCTTCTGTGTCTCCAATGAGAGGAGAAAAATACCAGGCTGGAGAAGAATCTCTTGGCTGCACAATTTAAGGCAATGGTCAGAAGTATGATGATTGCCTGTGCAGCACCAGGTCTTGTCACTCGCTCCTCGCAGAGTTGTTGAATATAAATGGACACCTTAGACTTGATTAGTGATAAATGTTTTCTGGGGGTTGTCCCATACACATATACTAAACTAACATAGGAAAGGGTATGACCCATCATGAGGTATGGAATAGAGTAGCAGAAATGTGAACTCTACGCTCCATCGCAGGCAAAACCCTCACAGATCAGATCAGAAATGAAACGATCAGGTCTGTCTGTGGTGTTGAGGACATAGTGAGATGGGGAAGAAGCAGAAGGCGCTTTTGGAGACACCACGTGGACCGCATGGAGAATACAAGAATTGCAACAATTGTTAAAGATGAAAACCCAAGCAGCAAGAGATTACCAGGAAGGCCGTCAAAGAGATGGAGAGATGGCTGGACATCATCATCCCAGGACAGCCCACCGTCACAGGTCATATGACCTAAACTAAGAGGAAGAAGAATGAAAGGGCATAATAAAACAAACTCCGTTCATTATTGTAGATAATTGAGCATTTGTATTTTTACGTAAAATATAAATTCTTCAACTTATAAATTAAATATTCCAAAACATGTCACTTAAAACCAACAATAGACACAACAGGGTGATGTGAAATTAACAGTTTATTACATTTTTGACATTCGGTTTTTGAAGATAAAAATATTTTTCACGCTGAAAATAAACTTACTTTTGAAATAACCGGGCTCAGAAAGATCTTTTCTAGGGTATGAATACTAATCTGGGCAGCTTTCGGAAACATGGGATACATCCTTAAAAACCGGAAAATACCGATCAACCTGAAACGAAAAGTCTATGAAGCCTACGTTCTGCCAGTTGGTCCTTATGGCCTTGAAACTGTAACATTGTCCAAACAAAGTGCCGAGAAACTACGAGTGACCCAAAGAGCCATGTTAGGAATAAGCCCAAGAGACAGAGTCAGAAACGATACGGTGAGAGAAAAAACAAAGGTCACTGACTTCATCCACCGGATGGCGACTCTAAAATGGCAATGGGCAGGTCACGTAGCCAGAAGCTCAGATGAAAAGTGGACAAGAAGACTGCTGACTTGGAGACCGTGGACGGCAAAGAGAAGTGCAAGGCGACCGCAACTACGGTGGAAGGATGATCTGAACAGACACGTCGGAATAACCTGGATGCAGTCTGCACAAGACAGAGTGACATGGAAGCGAATGGAGGAGGCCTTTGTCCAGGAGTGGACGTGAATAGACTGAGGAAGAAGAAGAAGAAGAAGTGTTCCAAATTAAATAGTTAACTAACTAACGGATGGATCGCCATACTGCTCGATCCTGACATAGCTTCCTCTACATTCATACATCATAACATGCACGCTCGTCCATTTCTCCGACTTCAAATGTGGCCGCCTTTTTTGTATTTGATTAATTTGGTCATGCCATGCTTTCCTACACCATAACCCCTATTAAGTACTGCCATATTTGTTTTCAGAAATGATAAGGTCTTCAAAAACCGTAGATTAAAAGCAACTAATAAACAAATAAACATTTTAAATATACTTTTTTAGCTTTAGTTTCAAAACACCCTGTTGCATTCACATCTTTAACATAAAAAAATAAAAGAAAAATTATATTTTCTTTGAAATATATATTTTTTTCAAACGTATTTTTTTTAATTTACGTAAACTATGTACACAATTTTATTAACATAAAAATTAATATTTTTTTCAATTTCCCATATTAAAAATAAAAATAATTAAATATATATACACACGTCCCATCATACAAAACAAAATAAATGCACATGTTAAATTACGGTGAGGTTTTAGGTATGATCTCTCAGAAGAATACGCCTATCATCATTGTATTACGGAACACACGAAGGACGGAAAAAAGTGTCATTGAAAAATACCGTGAGACGGTTTGGACACGTGAAATGAATTATATGAAGAAAATACATGTTGAGTATGCTATTTTGGTAGAGGATTTAATCGGAAGAGCGAACGAAAAACACGGCAACATTAAATAGTAAAATAAAAAAGTTGTTCATATCCATCCCAAAAACGACATTCTCAATAAATCAACTGAGATGCGAAGTCTCCGTACGCCAGGAGGAAATTGAACAGGTGGACCTATTCAGATATCTCGGAAGCGAAGTAACCAGCTCTAATGACCTCCCCAGAGAAGGAAGGTCACAGGTGGATAGGGCTGCAGCGGTTGCAGGCTGCCTGAAAGATGTCATATGGAGAAACAGGGACATGAGGACTGACAGCAAGGTACGCATCTATAAGACCTGTGTGCGACCAATCCTCACATATGGCATTGAATCGAGGGCAGACACTGTCAAGACAAAGAGCATGCTCAGGACAACCGAGATGAAAACACTCCGCGCTATAGCTGGCAAGACCCTACGTGATCGAGTTAGGAATACAGCAATCCGAGAAATCTGCGAGGTCGAAGATGTGATCAGATGGGGACGTCAAAGACGGCGATACTGGCATCAACACGTAGAAAGGATGAGCTCAAATAGGATACCACACATAGCTCTCCATGGAACGCCAAATGGACAACGCCGACCAGGAAGACCCCCGAAACGGTGGAGAGAAAGCTGAAGTTCAGCTTCTCAAGAGGACCCGCCTGAAATAACAGACTCCCGAGTCTACCAAAAGTGAAGAAGAAGAAAAGAGTTGTTGGTACCAGATTTTTAAATTTTTTAAACTTGCACATAACCTCAAAAGAGTGCATATTCCTAAACATTGTTCCGTTTATTTCTTGCAAGAGTTTTAAGGCGAGAATATCATTAAAGTTAACTTATATTTCTAGGCTATATATACAGAAAGGCTGCACAGAGGTTGTGCGTTCAAATTATTTGAATCTTGCATGACGTCACTTTTGCCGTTCGACTACTTTCGTCCATCCCTCTGGATGCTACGCGTTCCCCAGGAGTTCACTGGAAAGAAAAAATAATGTTATTATTTGAAATTTCATGGTAGAAAATTGTAAAAAATCTTTTTTAAATGTATCTTCTCTTCTTTCGGTGCCGTGTCAGGTCCCCCCAACATTGGCGATCACTGCGGCAAAGGCATCTCTGTCCTGCGCCACTTGGAACAGGTTCTGAACTCTTGTTATTCATGTCCACTCTTTGATGTTCCGCAGCCAGGACAGCTGCCTTCAACCAACTCCCCGATGTCCCTCCACTTAACCCATTAATATCCATCGAAGGAGGTGGTATTTTTTCTGGTATTTGAAATAAAATGCAAAATTCAATTTGCACAATCTGCATTTAATAAAATGAGAACATTCTTTTGCAACAATAATCTTAACTTGAAACTCCGACAAAGAATGATTAAATGATATGTATGGTCTGTTCTACTATATGGCTGCGAAACCTGGACTCTGAAAGTGAATGTAATGAACCGTTTGGAAGCGTTTGAGATGTGGATATAACGCAGAGTGCTCCGTATACCGTAGACCAATAGGGTCAGTAAAGCCTGAAAGTACTACAGAGAGCCAGAGCCAATAGAGAGCTGTTGTCCAGTGTAAAAATTAGAAAGGTCTCATATTTGGTTTGTGTGCTAAGGGGAAAAAAATACCACCTCTTTTGACTGATAGGGATGTCAGGGAGTTGGTAGAAGGCAGCTGTCCTGGCTGCAGAACATCAAAGAGTGGACAGGAATAACAAGAGTTCAGAACTTATTCCAAGTGGCGCAGGATAGAGATGCCTTGATCACTAACGTTAGGGGAACCTGACACGGCACCGAAAGAAGAAGAATTGATGAAATAAACAGGTTTGATTTGATTTAGAAATCCAGCAAATAGAAGATTCTGAATACACGACCAGATGAAAGCCAGGTGTGGGAAGACCAAAACTGAGGTGGATGGTTGGTGTGGAGGGGTGTTTACAAACTGGAGAATGCGGGCGGTGGACCACGAAGAGTGACGAAGAATTCTGAAGAAGGCCGGGGCCCATGGCGGGCTGTAGTGCCACCGTCCTTGTAAGAATGCAATTCCACTCCGCCAGCTTAGATTTGCGATGTCTACTTTAAAAGCGCCATTCACACTGTTTCCGATTTTATATAAAAAAATGTACTCACTTGGATAGCTCTCGGGTGGATAGACCTCCGACTAGCCCTGATCGCGAACGACTCCGACTCAGCTGGGCTCTTCTTTCCGCTGGAAATTGAAAAACACATCAGCTGGTTTTAAACACAGGACATAATGGATTAAAAATCAAATTGTTAAGCATATAAAAACCATAACGCTGTTTCCCCTAAAGGGTAGGCAGGGAGAATAAACCACCCCACACTATTCTATCCTGACACACCTCTCTAGCTTCCTCCACATTCATACAGAGAGTCATACATACAAGCACGTAGATTCTTCCGACTTCTAACATGACCAACCTTTAAAATTTGACAACAACAACAAATCACGCCGTTTCTCCGCAGGGGTAGGCAGAGAGAATGGACCGCCACACTACTCTATCCTGGCACACCTCTCTAGCTTCCTCCACATTCATACAGTGAGTCATATACGCATGTTGATTCTTCCGACTTCTAACATGACCAACCTTTAAAATTTGACAACAACAAACCATCACGCCATTTCTCCGTAGGGTTAAGCAGAGAGAATGGACCGCCACACTACTCTATCCTGGCACACCTCTCTAGCTTCCTCCACATTCATACAGCGAGTCATACACGCACCTTGATTCATCCGACTTCTAACATGACCAACCATTAAAATTTGATTAATTTGGTCATGCCATGTTTTCCTCGGTCTACGTCGATTTCGTATTCCATTTACATCATTAACGTATACTTTCTTAACCATTCTTTCTCCATCCATGCGCTCCATATGTCCGAACCGTAGCGATCCTTTCATAATTTATGAAATTATGAAATAAAATTTTTATAAATGTGGAAATGTCATGTTTTCCTTGGTCTACATCGATTCCGTATTCCATTTACATCATTAACGTATACTTTCTTGACCATTCTTTCTCTATCCATGCACTCTATATGTCCGAACCAACGCAGCGATCCTTTCATAATACCTTCTTCCGTTCTACATTCCTTTCTTATATCAGCATTTGAGATTCAGTCATATATCGTTCTACCACACATTCGTCTTGGGGACCTCATCTCTACTGCATTTATTCTGCTCTAATCCTTCTTCTGCCAGTTAAGACCAGAACTCCATTGTGAAATAGATAAATTCTGGTTTCCAATAACTTTTTGAAACAAATGAATGAAGGAATAATGGTTAAAATGCTATATATAGGGTGTTTTTTTTAGAGGTTTGGTTTTTAAACTGGCAACGTTGTTTCTACAGACTGTCAATTTGACAGTTGACAGTTGATTTGAAGTCAGTACGTTTTGCCATTTCACCATGAATAGACTGACGTCAGAACAGCGCTTGCAAATTATGCAAATTTATTTTGAAAATCATGATCATTCGGTTTGCCAAACTTATCGTGCACTACGTCCATTTTACGGTCGACATAATTTTCAATCCGAGCAAGTTATTCAGAAGACCATGGACCGTTTTCGCACCACGTACACTCTAGTGGATAATACGCATCCACAAAGACGACAATTGTAGAAAAATTGGACTTCACGATTGCGCTTCATTCGAGCTAACCGTGGCGCTCATATGCCCAAAATCATATGGTCAAAAAATCATATCATATTAAACAATAATGGCATAAAATTATCTATTAAATGAAACCAATACCATAGACATTAACATTATTTTAATATGTTTATTTTCATTTTGAATATGTATTGTATACCTCTAAAAAAACCATCCTATACAAGTGGTGTGAATGAAAAAAGATTATAAGGAAGAAATGTAAGGCAGATAATTGCAGCATAAATGAAATTAAAAAAGGATTCCTGATTTTTATCCTTCTGTTGCCGGTTCCATGCTTCATTTTACAAAACGTAAGCCTTTAGAAGCATACCTTTAATGTATCAAGCTGCTTATTATTAGAACACAAAATAATAATGCGAAATTTCAACAAAGCCGTGTCGCATAAGCGGAAAAAGATAAAATGTAAAATGCAAATGCAAGAATGGGTGTGATATGAAAATACCATGAGCGGGGAAATCCTTGGTTAATTTTAAAACGAAGTCGTCCGTAGTGTCTTGAGAATGCAAGAATGCAAGTAAAAATATGCAAATAAAACACCAGAGTCAAGAAATCACAATCAAATATGTTGTATAGGCGGTTTTTTTTAGAGGTTTGGTTTTTAAACTGGCAACTTTGTTTCTACAGACTGTCAATTTGACAGTTGCCAGTTGATTTGTAGTCAGTACGTTTTGCCATTTCAACCAGTTGCTCAATAAAGTTGTCGAAAATTGGACTTTACGATTGGGCTTCATTCGAACTAGGCGTGGCGCTCATATACCCGAAATCATATTTAAACAATAATGGCATAAAATTATCTATTTAAGAAAGCCAATATCATAGACATTAACATTATTTTAATGTATTTTTATTTATTTTGAATTTGTATACCTCTAAAAAAAACACCCTCATACACATTGTTATAATAAAGGGTGTTTTTTTAAGAAGTATACAAAAAAAAAAGAAAAAAAAAACATTAAAATAATGTTAATGTCTATGATATTGGCTTTCTTAAATAGATAATTTTATGCCATTATTATTTAAATATGATTTCGGGCAAATGAGCACCACGGCTAGCTCCAATGAAGCGCAATCGTAAAGTCCAATTTTCGACAACTTTATCGAGCAACTGGGTGAAATGGCAAAATGTACTGGCTACAAATCAACTGTCAACTGTCAAATTGACAGTCTGTAGAAACAATGTTGCCAGTTTAAAAACCAAACTTCTAAAAAAAACATCCTATATACTCGTATGTAAAAAAAAGTTTGATTCAATAACTCCAATCCTATCATAGTACCTTTATTCCATTTTTAAAGAACGCTAGCACACAACAAAGCCATGTCGCATAAGCATTTTTTGGGGTTCTTCATTAGGACATATATTTTTATTTTTTTCTTTAGAACCAGTTAGTTTCAAGTTGTATTCCTTTATTAAAGAATGCTTGTATCATCCGGGTTCTTCATTAGGACACATATATCTTTGTTTCTTTAGAATCAGTTAGTTTCAAGTTGTATTCCTTTTTTAAAGAACGCTTGCATCATTTTTCCGGGTTCTTCATTCTTTTTCTTCTTCTTAAAGTGCCCTGTCAGGTCCCCCCGACGTTGGCGATTACTCTGGTAAACTCCTCCCTATCCTGCGCTGTCCGGAACAGCTCCTCCACAGTTCCGATTCCCGTCCATTCCCTCACATTGCGCAGCCAGGACATCTGCCTTCTCCCTGCCCCCTGCGGCCCTCTATTTTTCCCTTCAATATTAGATGCAGCAGGCGATACTTTTCTCCTCGCAAAACGTGACCCAGATATGCAATCTTGCGGACTTTGATTAATGTCAGCAGCTCTCTATTTACTCCTGCACGATTCAGGACTTGTGTGTTGGTCACTCTGTCTGTCCATGGGATCCTGAACATTCTTGGGTGAAGCCACATTTCAAATGCCTCTAACCGGTTCATTGTATTTACTTTTAATGTTCATGTCTCACACCCATATAACAGAACAGACCACACATAACACTTTAACATTAACGTTCTTCATTAGGAATCAATATTTCTTTTTGCCATTTTCCACTTAAAATAGGGTCAGCCCTTCTAACATGATCTCACCAGGACGTTGTCTTATTTCCCAGTAATAATTACACATTAATTTTGTTTTCTCTTGCCCCTTAATTATTGTAAAATAGTGTAATAATCAATTACTTTATTCTGTTCCATTAGCTTGGAGATATAAACAGCTATGCGTTTGATTCTTGCTACATTTGATAATGCCTTAGCAAGGACAAACGTGTTATTCCCATCAAATATAACGCATCTTGCCAAGAGTTAGACCCTATCTGATTGAAGAGTCTCCAATTTAAATATGATTTATACTATGACCGTACTAGGTACGTATCAGACATGAAAAGCAACACGATACGCCCTGCTATGCCCACTGAAACGGATCGACGGCGTTCTGTGCCCGTATACATCCCGTATGATGCCCGTATGCTACCCGTATGTTGCCCGTATGTAATCTGTATCATTATACAGATCTAAATCCACCAAAATCGATAGGAAACCATTTCATTCTCGCATGCGTATGGATGTTGCGTGGACGTCTTGGGAGTGCTATCAAGTTTTTAAATAATAAAATAGATATGCCTATTAAAAAATTAACTGTCAGACAACTGGCAATAATTGCCATAATACTGGATGAGGAAGAAGAAGAGAACCAAAAAAACACTCGACGCTACTGGATTCACGATTCTATAAAAGAACGAAACACTGAAGGATGGATTCTCCAATATGCGCGGAGCGTATCGGCACCGGGAAAAAGACTCGCCGACAATGAATGAACGCTCCGTGCATAGTAGGCGACGGTGCTGGTCGGTGACGGAACGGTCTAGTGGGCATAGTCTCATACTTTTCAATACAAAGAATATTTTTTTACCCGACACGTTCCTATTACGGTCATAGTATGATACGTTGTAGTGGGCAGAGACCTTTAAGAATACACAAATTTGTGATTTAGACTTGTCAATTGATTATACATGTGATGTTTATGAAATGTGAATGAACAACCAGCAACTAGCACATGTATCTACGATGAGAGATCTCGGGATCATCTATGAGAGTAGGCTGACTTTTCGTGCACATGTTGAGGGGATTTGTGGCACTGCACTGAAGGTGTTGGGCTTCATCGTCCGGACCGGCAGAGTTTTCAGGGATCCCAATGCGCTCAGAGTCCTATACAACGCATTGGTTCTGAGCAGATTCGAAAGTGATTCTGTGATATGGAGTCCTCACGAGGCGAGATATTCCATTATGCTGGAGAGGGTTCAGAAAAAATTTCTGAGGTATCTCTACATGAGGGAGTATGGTAGCTATCCTTGGATCTATCCCACGGCATTTCTTTTGGGAATGCTCGGAACCAATTCTCTACAGCTTCGAAGAGATGGACATCTAATTACCCATTTCTGTAGATTAATTAGGGGATACTTCGAGAACTCGGCCGTACTGGAGGGTGTTCGGCTTTTTGTCCCCGATAGATATCTCCGACAGCGACAGCACAGATTGTTTTACCTACCGGCTGCCAAAACCAATCTGCCTCTGGTGACACCGGTGGGAAGAGCAATTAGTCTGCTGAACGCGGTCTCCTCGGAGATCGACGTCTTTCATGTTAGTGAAAGTACGTTCAGAAGGCAAATACTCTTAATTCTGGAGAGTATCCTGTCTTCCTAATGTTGAACCATCTCTTATGCGTTTCTGGTAGTATACTATATATAATATATTATTTTACCTGTTCTCAATAGATGCCTTAAAAATAAATTTTGTAATGTCTGTTGATGAAATAAACTGATTTGATTTGATTTGAAATGTGAATAAATATCTTATAGCAACATCAGACACGATAGTTAGAATTGAGATGGTGTTCATAAAGAGGTTTCTACGGCATTCAAACAGTATATGTGAAGCAAACGTACCTCCAGCAACTCTCGGTCCCTTTTTCCTCTGTCTCTCCCGACTGAACGCCGAACCGCTGGTCAGGGCTTCCATCAAGCTGAAAACAAACAGAAAAAAACATTTTTTTTATAATTAATACGAATGAAAATGTCAGTTTTCTAGAAGTTTCATTATATTTTATGGGAATGACACGTTTCGCCCTTCTAAGGCATTATCAAATCGGACAAACTTTTGATATTGCCTTAGAAGGGCGAAACATGTCATTCCCATAAAATATAATAAAACTTATAGAAAACTGATGTTTTCATTCATATTCATTATTTAATATGGAGTTTTACATCATTGTTCAAGAAACAATAAATATATTTTTTTATATTCAAGAAAACAAAATATATGAACATCAGAAATAAGAGAATACACCCGGTATCAACAGTAAAAATCCAAAATGATAAGTTGGAGCAGTTTCTTGTCTTGTGAAGACTGCATCCAGGTTATCCTGACATGTCTGTTCAGATCATCCTTCCACCCTAGTTGCGGTCACCCTGCACTTCTCCTTGCCGTCCACGGTCTCCAAATCAGCAGTCTTCTTGTCCATTTATCGTCTGAGCTTCTGGCTACGTGACCTGCCTATTGCCATTTTAGAGTCGCCACCCTGTGGATGATGTCAGTGATCTTTGTTTTTTCTCTCACCGTATCGTTTCTGACTCTGTCTCTTAGGCTTATTCCTAACTTGGCTCTTTGGATCACTCATAGTTTCTCGGCAGGTACAAGCATGGCTCGATACAAGAACCTGTGAATAAATGAGAGATAAGAATGCAGTCAGACCTGTCCATGACTCCCTCCTGCTGGGTGTCCATGTTGACGAGCTGCTTGTGACGCTGGCCACGCTCGTTGCGCTCACGCTCGGCCACGCGTCTTGCTTCCTGCGCTCTCCTCGAGCGCTCTTCCGTCTCCCTGGCCACCACGTTCTCCGCGTGGGCCGCCTGCAAACAAAACCACCGGTAATTAATACGAATGAAAATACACAAAAAATGTGTCAGGATGTCTGAAGAATCTGGTCTTCAAGAGCAAGCACATGTGTATTGACAGCAAGGTACGAATTTACAAGACATGCGCACGACCTACCATCAAATCAAATCAGTTTATTAACTTAAAAGACATTACAAACAGCAAAATGTTTAAGGCATCTTTTGAATACAGGTAAAATATTATAAAAATACAACATAATACCAGGAATGCATTAGAGATGGTTCGTCATTAGAAAGACAAGATACTTTCTAAAGTCAAGAGTATTTTCCCCCGAGGAGACCTCTTCCCACCGGTGTCACCAGAGGCAGATTGGTTTTGGTGGCTGGTAGGTAAAACAATCTGTGCTGTCGCTGTTGGAGAAATCTATCAAGGACCAGCCCAGCACCCTCTAGCACGGCTGAGTTCTCGAAATATCCTTTGATTAATTTAAAGAAATGGGTAATGAGATGCCCATCTCTTCAAAGTCGTAAAGAATTGGTTCCGAGCATTCCCAAAAGAAATGCCATGGGATAGACCCACAGATAACTACCATACTCCCTCATGTAGAGATACCTCAGAATTTTTTTCTGAACCCTCTCCAACATAACGGAATATCTCGCCTCGTGAGGACTCCATATCACAGACTTATTTTTAAGTCTGCTCCGAACCAACGCATTGTATAGGACTCTGAGCACATTGGGATTACTGAAAACTCTTCCGGTCCGAATGATGAAGCCCAACATCCTCGATATGTGCACGAAAAGTGTGCCTACTCTCATAGATGATTCCGAGATCCTTCATCCTAGATACATGTGCTAGTTGCTGGTTGTTCATTGAGTATCTATGATACACAGTTCTCAATGCTCTAGTAAAAGATAGCATCATGACGTATGCTGTAGAGACGCGGCCCGACACCGTACGAACCAAGGGTCTGCTAAGAACATCTGAGATGAAGGTCCTAAGATCTATTACTGGAAAAACTCTCCGAGATCGTGTCCGTGACGCAGACGCAAGAAAAACTTGCGAAATAAAGGATATCGTTCAGTGGAGTAGATCCAGAAGAAGATACTGGAGGGACCATGTAGACAGAATGGATAGTGACAGACTCGCATATACAGCCGCTGGAAGACCGCCTAAAAGATGGAGGGACAGCTGGTCCTCATCATCCCAGGAGACATGATTTATGTCACAGATCGTGCGATCTATTAATAGAAGGAGAAAACCATAGCACGAACCAATCATTCTACTGACTATTATAAGGAAGTCGTAGGAGTAACTCACATAGAAGGAATCCTTGAATGTCTTGATATCCCCGAAGAAGTCCTCGAGCGTGTACTTGGCCTGGTCGAAGGCATAGAACTCTGCGAGGTCCGCGTACAGCTCCTCCATCTTCTTCAGCATGGACCTCAGGATGTCGCACTGCGCTCGGGCCTCCTCCGCAAATGGCTGATCAGCGGAAGTCAAGGAGCATATCCACCGGTTCCATTTTAACTAACTAACTTACCAACACCCCGTCTCTCGGTGTGTTGGTTTGTGGTAGGCAGAAATAATTTACATCTACACTGTTAATTCCTGTTCTCTCGCTTTTACATTCATACATAGTGTCATACACGCACTTCGCTTTCTCGATAAAATACTTCTTCTGGGGATAATAATCATTGATTATCTAACTAACTAACCATCACGCCTTTCCACCAGAGGGGTAGGCAGAGAGGATGGACCGCCACACCGTTCTGTCCTGACCCATCTCTCTAGCTTCCTCCACATTCACGCATCGCATTAAATTCAGGTGGTGGTCTAGGGGATAGAACGCTTGACTCCTGATCCAGGGGACATGGGTTCTAGCCTGGACACGACCAGATTCCTTCTTCATAAGAATGAGCTATTTTCTGCTCACATAAGAAATTCTTTTTAAAAAAAAAAAAACATGCACGCTCATTGATTCTTCCGACTTCGAATATGGCCGCCTTTCAGTATTTGATTAATTTGGTCATGCGATGCTTTCCTTGTTCTTCCACGACTTCTTTTCTTTCCAGTCACACTGCTTGTGTACAACATTTTAACCATTCTTCTCTCGCCCATTCGTTCCATATGCACAAACCATCTCAGGGATCCATTTTTAATTTTACTTATGATGTAATCATCTGCCTTACATCTCTTCCTTATTTCGTCGTTCGGTATTCTTCCATATATATATTGTTTTCCCGCACATTCTTCTCAGTGATCTCATTTCTACGGCATTTGTCCTACTTTCAGCCTTTTTTGCCAGCTCCAAGCTTCACTTCCATACACAAGGGTTGGCACTAGAACTCCATTATGTACTACCATCATTGCTTTAATTGTTACAGTAAATAATGTTGAATTATCAAAGTGTTTCCACCAAAACAATGGATTGTCTAATAAGTCAGTTGACAAAGGATACAGCCATGGCGGTGAAGAAGCAGTCTTCGGCGTCTTGAGGAGTCTTAGAGTTGACCAGATCCGTCTCCAGCCCTTTGATATCCGAGTCCATCTTCTTGAGGGATTTTTGAAGATTGTCCATCGACACACGGGATGCCCTGAAAATTTGTAACAAGAGTTAAAAACATCTGATGAAAGGATCGCATTGTGTGATCGTTTTATCATCATCATCATCAGCCGTCTGTCATCCACTGCTGAATGTAGGCCTCTCCCAAAGCACGCCACCGCCCTGTCCATTGCCGCTCCCATCCATCTATGTCCAGCTCTCTCAGATCATCGGTCCTACACGCAGGGGGACGTCCAACTCTGCAGAATCCTGTACGCGGTCTCCACTCCAGAACCCATCTTCCCCATTGGCCGTCGGCAACAGCTTCGAAGAGATGGACATTTAATAACCCATTTCTTCAGATTAAGGCCGCCAGAACCAATCTGCCTCTGGTGACGCCGGTGGGAAGAGCAATTAGTCTGCTGAACGCAGTCTCCTCGGAGATCGACGTCTTTTATGTTAGTGAAAGTACGTTCAGGGGACAAATACTTTTGACTTTGGAAAGTATCTTGTCTTCCTAATGTCGAACCATCACTAATGCGTTCCTGGTTGTATGTTTATAATATTTTACCTGTACTCAATTGATGCCTTAAACATTTATGCTGTTTGTAATGTCTTTTGAGTAAATAAACTGATTTGATTTGATTCTCCGACAGATATGGCCAGCCCATCGCCACTTCAGCCCGCCTATCTTCAAAGCCACCTCAGTCACCTTGCTTTGTTGTCGAATGAATTTGTTTCTAAATTTGTCCCTCAAGGTTATTCCAAGCATGGCTCTTTCCATGGCATTTCGTTTTAGCAAAACATTATTTTAAAGTGTAAGCTTGTTGTGTCTATGTTAGTAAAATCTCTGTCAAAGTAAACTGTTTGACTGTCATCATCTATCGGTATGACAGAATCATTCTTTGTGAATCGCAGTACGATACTCAGCGATTCGGATAGTCGGATTTGGGATAATAGAAGTTCTACTGTAATGAGATACTTTGAACTGGTGGAAAGCCTCCAGGTTCGGGAACTGACCTGTCCACGTGGGGGACTTCCTCGTTGAAGTTGAGCACTTCAGGGAACTTGCGTTCTATGGTGTCCACCAGGTAGTGCAGGAGGGTGTGCTTGTTCTCCATGTCCTTGGTCGATGTCAGCTGCAATAACAATGAAACAGTATGGAATAGATTCATCATGAAAAGTTTATAAAAATAACTAACTACAGTGAAACCCGGATTTAACATCCCCGTATTTACCATTTTCCCGCCAATATTTTAATACATTTAACTAACTAACTAACCATCATGCCGTCTCTCCGAAGGGGTAGGCAGAAAGAATGGACTGCCACACTTTCCTTTCCTGACATATTTCTCTCGCTTCCTCAACATTCATACATCAGCGTCATGTACGCGTGTCGATTTCTATAACTCCTTACGAAGCTGACATTCAATATTTGATTGATTTGATCATGCCACGTTTTCCTCAGTCTTTCTCTATTTCTAGTTCCATTTACATCATTAACATTTATTTCTTTCATTTTTCGCCGGTTAACACCTGTCATTCTGGCATGGACCGCCAAGCTGAGAACAGAGAGATAGAAATTCTGACAACTCTCACGCCTCTTCTACATCCACACACCGTGACACGCACGCTCGTCGATTATTCCTACTTCCAATATGGCCGCCTTTCAGTATTTGATAAATTTGGTCATGCCATGTTTTCCTTGAGACTACCTGTATATATCTTTTAAACCATTCTTCCCATATCAATTCGTTCCATATTAAAAACCATTGTGACCCTTTCTTTATTTTATTCAGAACGCATTCATCCGCCTTACATTCCTTTCTAACTTCTTTATAAAACGGATGTTTTCATTTGTATTAATTATATAATTTGGAGTTTTACATCATTGCACAAAAAACAATAAATGAACATATTTACCTTGGTGAGGAAACTGATCTCAAATCCGAAGGCTCCAGCATTATTAGATCCTGTGTTCATGTAGTTTCCGAGGAGGAGGACCAGTTCCAAGATCTTGGCAAACTTGGAGCTCCCCTTGACCTCCTCACAGGCAGCAGTGCCGGACACAATGTCCTGTGAGCAAAAACAATTTTTTTAACCTAAATTTGTCAAGATCCATAATTCCATACCCTAGAACGAGATGAGTAGCACGTAATATGGGACTATTCTCATAGCATTTCTATTATTGTTCTTATATCCTGACTGCAGTCCCATTCATCATTCTGCCAACACCCTCGGTTTTTGTATCCATTAACCCGCTCCAGCTTATTATTTTTGATAACTGGATGCCTGTGAAATGTGGATATATCATCGTAAAGGAATATGGTAGCTATCCGAGGCTCTATCCCACGGCATTTCTTTTGAAAGGACCAACAATCTGCAGCTTCGAAGATAATAACATCATAACTCATAACCCATTTCTTTAGATTAATCAGGGGATATTTCGAGAACTTGGCCGTGCTGGAGGATGTTTGGCTTTTTATCCCTGATAGATATCTTCGACAGCATAGATTGTTTTACCTACCGGCCGCCAGAACCAACCTGCCTCTGGTGACACCGGTGGGAAGTGAAATTAATCTGCTGAACACGGTCTCCTCGGAGAATACTCTTGATTTTGGAGAATATCTTGTCTTCCTAATGTGGAACCATCTTTCATGCGTTTCTAGTCTTCTTCTTCTTTTTGTCCTGTCACACCTCCGTGGTGCATAGGGCCTCAAGAAACCTCCACCCGACTCTATCGCATGCCTGATGCCTAACATCATCCCAAGTGAGGCCTGCTGCCTTAACCTCGTCCTGCAGGGCTCTTCTCCAGGTGGCTCTAGGTCTGCCTCGTTTCCTCTATAGTACCTAGTCTAGTGGGCCCTGAGCGTTGCAGGCTGGGTTTCGTCTCAGAGTGTGACCGATCCACAGCCATTTGCGTCTAGCGACTTGTTCTCTAATTGTCTTTTCGCCTGCCATGGTCCAGAGAACGACATTTGACACTTAAACTTGAGAGTTTAGTAATAAATAATTTGTGAATTCTGTACCAGACCAAAGACCTTGTAGAGACCTGTGTACAACACTGGACAAATAATGGCTGATGATGGCTATGTCCAACAGTGGACAGAATCGTGGGTATTCTTCTGTAAGAATTATTAGGTTAGGTGAAAAAGAATGCCTGACCGGTTTGATTTCCGTGATGAGCTCCTTGTAGTGCTGGCGGAAAGAGAGGCTCCGAAGCCGTGGAAGCAGTCGCCGAACATCGGCAATGGTCACCCCGAACTGCTCAGCCTCCGTCAGCTCTTCGTAGCTCTCCTTTAGCTCCGAGAGACGCTTCAGCTGCTCTGGAGGGGGAAGGTACTGAAAAATAAAATATTCTCTCAATAAAATCTTCAGTATGTTTCTTGAGCAGACGCATAGGACCAACCAAGAGATCCGTACGATGACCCAGCAGCCCCTTATAACGAGCACCGTGAGAGCCGGTCGCCTAGCACGGAGAGAAGAGCAATCGATTCAATTTATTCATTTTAAAAATTCATAAACATAAAAATTACAGAATGAGATTTTTTTTAAACATAAAACAGTACAATTTATAATGAAAAGATTAAATTAATAAAATAATAAAATTCAAAATATCCGAATTATGTATTCGACGACGAATCAGTTGAAAAAAAATTAACACCCAAATGGAAACTAACTAATTAACTAATCATCGCGCCGTCTCCCGAAGGTGTGTTACTTTCCTGACATACTTATCTCGGGATGTGGGCGGCATACCTGAATGAGGAGATCGAGCACGGTGGCCGTGAGGACCTGCGTGTCGCAGCGCATGATGCAGCGCCGGACCGAGGAGTAGGACATGTGCTTGAGAGCGCCACCCAGCAGGATGGAGATGTTCTGCGCCGCCTTCCCGTCCAGGACCTTCAGGTTCTTCACCTTCTTCATGGTGCCAACCCTGGAGGGAAGAATTATCATTAATTATCAATTGTTGATGCTTATATTTGTCTACACCAATAAAAATAACAATAATAATTGAATAATAAAAATTATTTTAAAAATTTCATTTACGAAAAAACATTGTTTCATCAAATAAAATTTAACTAACTAACTAACCATCACGCCGTCTCTCCGAAGGGGTAGGCAGAAAGAATGGACTACCACATTTTGCTTTCCTGACATATTTCCCTCGCTTCCTCAACCTGACTGATTCCTGATTCCTGACTGACATTCAATATTTGATTTATTTGATTGTGCCACGTTTTCCTCGGTCTTCCGATTCTATTTCAAGTTTCATTTTCATCGTTAACATATAATTTTTTTTACCATTCTTTCTTCATTCATTCTTTCCATGTGTCCAAACCATCTTAATGACCCTTTCATTATTTTATTCATAACACCATCATTAGCACCGCATTCACTTCTTATATTTTCATTCAACACTCTAACATACATAGAGTATCACACATTCGTCTAAGTGATCTCATTTCTACTGCATTTATTCTACTTTCATCCTTCTTTTGCCAGTTCCATGCTTCGCTTCCATACATAAGACTCGGTAGAAGAACACCATTGTGCACTGCCATTTTAGCTTTTTTGGATAGGTTTTTGTTTGCGATGACAACTTTAAGTGCACCATTCACTTTGTTGCCAGCCCCAACCCTTCTTTCAATATCCCTCTCCACTGTAAACATACTACCTAAATACACAAACTTATCTACTTGCTCCAAATTTTCACCATTCACGCTAATGTAGTAGACCGTCATGATTTCTTCTTTTTCAAAAATCATTACCTTGGACTTATTCACATTCATCAAGAGATCATTTCGCATGCATAACTCATACATACAATTCACCAGGACTTGTAGTTCATGCTCGTAGTCTGCAAGTAGGACAGCGTCATCCGCATACAAGAGACAGCTTACTGACACTCCGCTCATTTTGGCACCTGCATCCAACCCTTTCAACTCTTTCATACACTTGTCCATATATAGATTAAATAACCACGGAGACATTACGCAACCCTGTTTGACACCTTTATTGATATCAAACCAGGCTGTAAGATCTCCATTTACTCTGACACTAGCAGTGCTCTCCGTGTATAGTGACTTAATGGCCGTGATCAGTTTTGTACTTATTCCATATTCAGACAGTATTTTCCACAACTTTACTCTATTAACATCTACTTTCTCCAAATAAAATAAAATTTACTATAAGATGAATATCCATATAAAGAAACGTGACACAATGAAGTCGAATGTTAGCCACACGAGAAGTGGGGAAGGTGGTTATTTAGTTATACGGCCTACCTATCCGGGGCGTCTTCCACGGGGCGGGCCTTGCCCTGCGGCTTGGAGCAGAACCTCTGCGCCAGGCCGCTGAGGATGTCCGGGGAGGCCAATCGGTCCTCGCGCACTCCCACCCAGAAGGACTTCTCGGACATCTTCTGCGGCACGATGCTCTTCCAGTTGGCCCTCTTCAGCGGCCCGTCCACCTCCCACTTCTTCTTCGGCTTCAGGCCGTGGGGCAGCACGTCCGGACGGGGCATCTTAAAAAAAAAAGCATGTTTAACGTGTGTGATGGTAAGTTATTTTAAACTCAACACAATGCCAAATCATAGAAACTTCTGTAATAATAATAATATAATAATATTTAGGCTAATTTGTATAGCGCCGTTTTCGTGAATAGCTCACCTCAAGGGCGCTTTGACAATGTTTTTAGTCATGAGAGCTGCATGTGACAACAGCAATCAGACAACCGTTGTTTACATTTTATGCGATATTTTGAAAAGGTGGGTTTTTAGGTGAGATTTAAAATCTGTCGGATTGTCAATCCATCTGAGGCGTGCAGGAAGCATATTCCAGGCGGACGGACCTGCCACTGAGAAAGCCCGATCTCCGAAATTTGTCCGGGAGTTGCGCTTTGGCTCAACTAATCTGCCTATTGCCGAGGCGTTTGCTGATCAATGCGTAGATTGCCGCAAGTTAGGGCTATCAGTAACACAAATTTCCGATATATAGGCTGGTGCCATTCCGTGAAGCTCTTTAAAAACCGTCCGGCATAGTTTATAACTGGATTCTTTCAGGACACTTGAGCCAGTGAAGATCTTTTAGATGTTGTGAAATATGCGAGTTTTTTGGAACACCTTTTATAAGTCGTGCTGCCGCATTGAAAACGGATTGAAGTTTGTTCGTTTGTTTCTTGGGTATGTTGGCATATATGCCGTTGCAATAGTTATACAGAGTTCAGATATATAACTTGGTGCCATTCCATGTTACGCATTGAAGACTGTCCAGCAGAGTTTATACTGGATATTTAAGCCAAAGAAGTTCTTTGAGATGTTATATGGGATAAACCACATTCTACTGTATGGGTAACCCCCGTTAATAAGAAGTGCAAGAATGAGGCTGACGAAAGGGCGCCGTTGCGTCCTATAACAGTTTCAGGTATACGGTGGGTCTTTTATTAAAGATTTCTCAGGATCATGGGTATCCTCTTGCTTTGTGGTATCCTCTTCAAGTGACATTTTGAATCTTTACAAACTTCACCCTTTATAACAAGATTTAATAAAAGACTTAGCTAGCTTACCATTGGTGCCATGGGCATGCCACCTGGGGGAGGTGGAGGGGGTGGTCCTCCCATTCCGGGGGGAGGAGGTGGTGGTGGGGGTCCTCCCCCCATCATTGGCGGAGGCGGGGGTGGTGGGGGACCTCCGCCTGCGATCAGAGAATGAAAATTAACCAACGAACATTCCAACGGAATTGCTGCGCGAAAGCACACCAAAACTCTATGATATATTTTCTTCTACTTCTTTTAATAGATCTGACAATCTGTAACACAGACATCATGTCTCGTGGGATGAAGAGGTCCAGCCGTCCTTCCATCTCTTAGGCGATCTTCCAGGTGAAAAATAATGGTCCCTCCAGTATCTTCTTCTGGATCTACTCCACCGAACGATATCCTCTATTTCGATTTTCACAAATAAGCAAAAGAAAAAAAAAGGTCCAAAACGAAAAATATCCATTTTTATTTATTATAGCTAGTAATAAATGGCAAAACGTACTGACTACAAATCAACTGTCAACCGTCAAATTGACAGTCTGTAGAAACAATGTTGCCAGTTTAAAAACCAAACCTCTATAAAAAACACCCTTTAAGCATAAATAAATAAAATTAGTGATATGGATAACTGTATCAATTCCTGCTGTTAGCATTGTTGTTTGAATATACCTGGCATAGGCGGTGGTGGTGGTCCCGACATTCCCGGCATTGGAGGAGGTGGTGGACCCATTCCTGGAAATATCAAAATATGGCTGATAGTCTGAAGAAACCCTTTTTTTTTATACAACATACAAGTCTTGGTGGTATGCAAGTCAAATGATTTAATGATGAATGTCGGAAAGTCAAAGGTGATGGTTTTTGAAAGGGAAGAGCAAATGACAGTTTGTAATATAAGTGTAAATGAAGAGAACTTGGAACAGATGAGGGAATTTGTGTATTTAGGTAGCATGTTCACAGCAGATGGCCGAACGGATAGTGACGTCGAAAGAATGTTGGTGCGGGTAACAAAGTGAATGGAGCTTTAAGAATAGTTATTGGAAACAAGAATTTATCAATGAAAGCAAAAACGGCCGTCCACAATGGAGTTCTGGTTCCATCACTAATGTATGGAAGCGAAGCATGGAACTGGCAGAAGAAGGATGAGAGCAGAATAAATGCGGGTAGAGATGAGGTCCCTAAGATGTTATGTATGGTAGAACGATATTTTACGACAGAATCTCAAATGCCGATATAAGAAAGGAATGTAGAGCGGAAGAAGGTATTATGAACAAAATTATGAAAGAATCGCTGCGTTGGTTCGTTCATATGGAACGCATGGATGGAGAAAGAATGGTTAAACAAGTATACGTTAATGATGTAAATGGGGTACGGAGTCGAGGCAGACCGAGGAAAACATGCCATGATCAAATTAATCAAATTTTAAAGGTGGGTCATGTAAGAAGTCGGAGGAACCGACATGCGTGTATGACTCGTTGTATGAATGTGGAGGAAGCTAGAGAGGTTTGCCAGGATAGAGTAGTGTAGCGGTCCATTCTCTCTGCCTACCCCTGCGGGGAAACGGCGTGATGGTTTGTTTGTTTGTTTTGTTTGCAACAGGTCGTTTGAACCCAATTACTGTATAAAATTTGTCTTTTAACTGATTTGTGATAGATAGCTAATTTATCGCCATTTTATTGTCACGAGAATTCTACACCAGACCAAAGACAGTTTGACAATCACACTGCCATTGCCGGGAATCGAACCCGGAACCTTCGGTATGGAAGTCAGAGCTTTTTCAAACCATCCTAATAATCCTTTCATTCTCACCGCATTCACTTTTTATCTATATTTATTCTTAGAGATCTCATTTCTACTACATTTATTCTATTTTCATCCTTCTTTTGCCAGTTTCACGCTTCGCTTCCATACATAAGGGTATGTTTATATATGTCTTCTTCTTCTTCTTCTCTTTTTTGTAGACTCAGGAGTCTGTTATTTCAGGCGGGTCCTCTTGAGATGCTGAACTCCAGCTTTCTCTCCACCGTTTCGGGGGTCTTCCTGGTCGGCGTTGTCCGTTTGGCGTTCCATGGAGAGCTATGTGTGGTATTCTATTTGAGCTCATCCTTTCTACGTGTTCATGCCAGTATCGCCGTCTTTGACGTCCCCATCTGACCACATCTTCGACCTCGCAGATTTCTCGGATTGCTGTATTCCTAACTCGATCACGTAGGGTCTTGCCAGCTATAGCGCGGAGCGTTTTCATCTCGGTTGTCCTGAGCATGCTCTTTGTCTTGACAGTATCTGCCCTCGATTCAATGCCATATGTGAGGATTGGTCGCACACAGGTCTTGTAGATGCGTACCTTGCTGTCAGTCCTCATGTCCCTGTTTCTCCATATGACATCTTTCAGGCAGCCTGCAACTGCTGCAGCCCTATCCACCTGTGACCTTACTTCATATATGTAATAAATTAATAATGAATTACCTGGCATCGGGGGCGGTGGAGGGGGTGGGGGGCCCCCGCCAGGTACGGACAGGTTCTGAAAATAAACATATATTTAAGTCACACGCAACTAAAAATAATAGACGTGAGAAGTCCCCGCGGAATCGCCTACGTCCACATGTTTTGTTTCATGTTTTCGATGGGCTTCATATTGGGCTTGCAAAATGTAAAAGGGTCTTTGTCGCACTTATGTATTTTTGGCTTGTAATCATATAGCTAGGTGCATATATACTAGAAGATATCTACATTTTTTTGTATGGATTTGAAGCCGGGCTTTATCACTCTGAAGTATGTTACTATTCCATGTGTCACGAACTTCATTTCTATTGTCAGAATGTTATCTGGCATTTACGTTATGTGCAGAAATGTTATGAAAAGAAAGATTATGTGATTTATTTATAATTCCTTGGCTTGCCTTACTGGTAAAGACAGTAAGGCAAGCCAGGTCATGTCAGTAAGGCAAGCCAGGTCATGTCAGAAGTCGGAAGAATCGACGTGCGTGTATGACTCGATGTATGAATGTGGAGGAAGCTAGAGAGATGTGCCAGGATAGAGTAGTGTGGCGGTCCATTCTCTCTGCCTACCCCTGCGGGGAAACGGCGTGATGGTTTGTTGTTGTTGTTGTTGCCTTACTGGTTGACCCTAGGCAAGCCACTGCATAGAACCACTTTTGAGTCTGTTCTGAACCAATGTGTTTATAAACATTGCCATAGCTAACCTTGGCGATTGCGGCTATAGACGGTGAGCCTGGGACCCCTGCCTCTTTCAGCCTTCCCTCCAGATGCGCCAACTTGGCCTCTGCTTCCTGCCGAGCAGCCAAGGCGGCCTCTAGCTTCTGGTTCAGCTCCTCAGATCTTCTCTCCTCCTCCTGCCTCGATTTCTCTGCAACCAAAAACAGTTTCACCACTGCAGCAAAAGCATCTCTGTCCTACGCTACTCAAACTCTCCTTTTCCAATCCCTTATATTTCACAGCCAAGACAACTGTCTTCTATCAACTCTTGCCCATGATTATCAGCCGAAGGAGGTGGTATTATTCTTCCATTAGCATGTGACCCAAATATGAGACCTTTCTAACCTTCACACTGGACAACAGCTCTCTATTGGCTCTGGTTCTCTGTAGTACGTCTGCATTACTGACCCTATCGGTCCACTGTGATATATCCACAGATCAAACGCCTTCAACCATTTAAATACTGAATACAAATACATTTGCAAAGAAAAGGGAAAGGGAGCCCTCTATGGCTCAGCAATATTTAAAAAAAAATACAAATACTTCATGCTTCACTGCCATACATACGGGTGTTTTGAAAAAAAATATTTAACTTGACTATTCAAATAGTTTTGTTCACTCAAAGCGGATATGTGCGGTCAACTCACCGACAAGTCCATCGATGAGAGGCTGCACATCGATGTTGAACCTGGACGTGGCTCTGAAGTCAGGATCACAGCCGTTCTTATGGAGCACTATCTGCGTCACGCACTCTTCAATCAGTTTGTAGTAAGCTGGTCTGTAATGAGAACACAAACTTTTTCGATAATCGTTACTTTAGACTTATTCACATTCATCATCAGATCATATCGCATGCACACCTCATACATACTAGACACCAAGACTTGTAGTTCATCCACGCCTTCTGCACGTAACACATCGTCTTCCGCATACAATAGACAGCTTACTGTCACTCCGCTCATTTTGGCACCTGCATCCAACTCTTTAAACATTGTTATTTAAAATTCATATCTTGCATTCTTATTGTGACATTCTTTATAAGGTTGCATTGAGGAGTAAGGACCTGATTTCGTGGTCATCTCTGATGAAGAGCAGATGCTGCATGATCGAGAGGAGGTATGGTTCCGATGCTGTGTCCAGTGTCACGTTCTTCACCACATCGAAGCAATCGTTGATGTCCTCGAAGTCCAATCTGAAAGTCCAGAAAAACATTTAGAAATAAAAGAAAAGGTTAATAATATAGGCATAGGTAAAAGAGAAACGGATAGAAGAGAAGTGGAAAATTAAAGAGTGAAATGGACAAAACAGAAGTCTAAAAATAGGCCAGAAGTAAAAAGGACAGATTTGAAATGGATATAATATAGACAGAAATATAATAGATAAAAAAATTGTAACAAGTAAAATTGGTCCAAGTGAAGAAATATGAGCACAACTGAAATGGATAGAAATGAAATGGATTGGAGCAAAATATGCAGAAGTGAATAGACAGAATAATATAGACAGAAATATAATAGATAAAAAAATTGTAACAAGTAAAATTGGTCCAAGTGAAGAAATATGAGCACAACTGAAATGGATAGAAATGAAATGGATTGGAGCAAAATATGCAGAAGTGAATAGACAGAATAATATAGACAGAAATATAATAGATAAAAAAATTGTAACAAGTAAAATTGGTCCAAGTGAAGAAATATGAGCACAACTGAAATGGATAGAAATGAAATGGATTGGAGCAAAATATGCAGAAGTGAATAGACAGAAATACAGTAGACAAAATATAGATAGAAATAAAATAGACATGAACAAGTACACAAGTGAAATAGATAGAAGTGAAATTGAGAGAAATAAAACAGACAGGACAGAAGTAAAAAATATGAAAGTGAAATGGATAGAATAAAATGAACAGAATTTAAATGGACAGAAGTGAAATAGACAGAAATAAAATGGATAGAAGTAAAATAGACAGAAGTAAAATAGATAGAAGTGACTGAACAGAAATGAAATGGATAGAATTAAAATGAACAGAAGTGAAACGGACAGAATAAAATGGACAGAAGTGAATTGGATAGAATAAAATGGGCAGAAGATGGATAGAAGTGAAACGGCCAGAAATAAAATGGACAGAAGTGAATTGGATAGAATAAAATGGACAGAAGTGAAATGAGAAGACAGATGAATAATGTGGAATAAGACTCACTTGACATTATCAAACTTGTTCATGAACTCATCGTGGTCCTCATCTGCGTGCTGGTCAAAGACGTTCATCTGGATAAGCATCGGTCCATCAGCGTTCTTCTTCAAGTCCTCTGCAATCACAATAATAACTCCTTTGATTCCAGTATTACTGGATTGCAAATACCCCCCGATAACAGTTTCGCTCCGTCTCTCCGAAGGGGTAGGCAGAAAGAATGGACTGCCACACTTTTCCTTCCTGAGATACCTCTCTCGCTTCCTCAACAATCATGCATCGTGTCATGCACGCGCGTCGATTTCTCCAACTTCTTACGTGGCTAACATTCAATATTTGATTTATTTGATCATGCCACGTTTTCCTCGATCTTCCAAATTCTATTTCTAGTCCCATTTACAATGTTAACATATATATTTCTTTACCATTCTTTCTTAATTCATTTGTTCCATGTGTCCAAACCATCTAAATGATCCTTTCATTATTTTGTTCATAACACCATCATTCGCACCGCATTCACTCCTTATATTTTCATTCGACACTCTAGCATACACAGAGTATGCACACATTCGTCTAAGAGACTCATTTCTACTGCATTTATTTTACTTTCATCATTCTTTTTCCAGCTCCATGCTTCACTTCCATACATAAGGGTCGGTACAAGAACACCATTGTGCACTGGATGGGTTATTTATGTTTTTATTCATATTAATTATTTAATATTGTGTTTTACATCATTGTTGTTTAGTGGCGATGAGGTTCGCAACCCATCACACCGCGTCTCCCGCGGAGCGAAAAGAGAAGGATGGAGTGCCGCATCAGTAAAAGTGTAACAGTCCATTCTTTCTGCCTACCCTTTCGGGGAGACGGCGTGATGGTTAGTTAGTTAGATTGCAAATAGTAAAAGGATTTTTAAAAATTACCTATGATATCTGAGAAGCCGTTCCTCATAACCTCGTTCCTTAGGTGCATCCGGATGTCCAGCTCATCGGGCTCCGTGATGATGGCGTTAAGGAGCTGCATGCAGACCACCTGAAATAAGAATATTCACTCCCATCATGATCAAACCATCACAAAGTTTTTTTAGGAAAAAGAAACTAGAGAGAATGGATTGCAAAGGTATTCAGTTAGTAACAATTAAATAACTTATTGAATGCAAATGCAATCAAATGCAGATTAATCATTTATTTAATTTCTATATAAATTATGTTTTTTCAAATGCGTAATTCCAATCAAGCTGGTTTCGCTGCAGAGACTCCAGAACAGCCCAGGTCTCGACAGAGTCGAAGGCCTTCTCATAGTCCACAAAGGCAAGGTATAGGGGCCGATTATATTCTTCTGTTTTCTGGATAATCTGCCGGTATGGATGTGATCTATGGTGCTGAAGTTCTCTCGGGTTCTGGAGTGGAGACCGCGTACAGGATTCCGTAGAGTTGGACGTCCCCCTGCCCGCTGGACCGACGATCTGAAGAGGATTGCTGGACATGGATGGATGGGAGCGGCAATGGATAGGGGGCGGTGGCGTGATTTGGGAGAGGCCTACATTCAGCAGTGGATGACAGACGGCTGATGATGATGATGAAATGTGTTTTTTCTAAATTACAATTTTTTTATATTATCATATGTACGAGTAATAATATTATTTATTAGTTCTTACTGTTAAAAAATAATTGTTAGTACCTACTTACAACAAATAGCACAGGTTAATTTTTAAATTTTAATTATTGTATTGTGGCGTGAAGTATCTGGTCTGGAAGCACAAGCACATGCGTGTCGACAGCAAGATCAGAATCTATAAAACATGCGTGCGACCTATCATGACGTACGCTGTAGAGACGCGGCCCGACACTGTGCGAACCAAGGGACTACTAAGAACATCGGAGATGAAGGTCCTAAGATCAATTACTGGAAAAACCCTCCGAGATCGTGTCCGCAACGTAGACATAAGAAAAACTTGCGAAATAGAGGATATCGTTCAGTGGAGTAGATCCAGAAGAAGATAATGGAGGGACCATGTAGCCCGAATGGATGGTGAAATCCCCTCCGGACACCGCCCACCTGGAAGACCGCCTAAGAGATGGAGGGACAGCTGGATCTCATCATCTGACGAGACATGATTTGTGTCACAGATCGTCAGATCTATTAAAAGAAGAGGAAGAAGTATTGTGGCGATGAGGTTCGCAACCCATCACACCGCGTCTCCCGCGGGGCGAAAAGAGAAGGATGGAGTGCCGCATCGGTTAAGTGTGACAGTCCATTCTTTCTGCCTACCCTTTCGGCGAGACAGCGTGATGGTTTAGTTAGTAAGTTAGTTATTTTAAATACGTTTTTTATTAGTCTTTCTTTGTTTAGTTTTTATTATATTTTTACACCTGAAGATGGAGGTATGCTCCGAAACATATCGTGTCTTTTAATATTTTTTATTAAATAGTGGATTAAACAAAGTTTTTCAATTTCCTAAGTATATTACAGTTAAGTAACCTTCCCTTGCTGTGCTGTGTAGTTAGTACACATTGCTTGTAATAACCATAATATCAATCAATAGAGTTTTAGTGCCAACCTTTATGTATGGAATTGAAGCTTGGAGCTGGCAAAATAAATTATTAAAGTAGGATAAATGACGTAGAAATGAGATCAGTGAGAAGAAAATGCGGGAAAACGATATATGATTGTATACCGAACAATGAAATAAGGAAGAAATGTAAGGCAGACATTACTGCAAACCAATTCTTAGGAAGAAACTAAATTTAAAAATAAAAAATACATAAATATGTGACCAACCTTGAGACTGTCGGATGATGCCTGCGCCAACGCTTTGATGATGGGGAAAAATCGTGACTGGTTTTTGAACTCTCCCGTGCTGGTCACGGCTTCCAGGACTTTGTCGTGACCACCGGGGATGAAACACGTCGCTGCTAACACCTGTAGAACAGAATATATCATCATCGGCTATCCCTCGAGGAGACTGTTAATCACGGTTGTGGAAGAAGTTCCTCAAAGAGTTCAAGCCTGGACCCATACTTCTTCTTCTTCAGACTACTTCCTTTAACTGCTGGTCCAGTCGGACATTAATAATATTGTTAACTTGAGTCACAGTAATCAAATGCAATTCAATGTCTCTAAGTGCGTTATGCTATCTTTTACTAGAGCATTGAGAACTGTGTATTATAGATACACAATGAACAACCAGCAACTAGCACATGTATCTACGATCATCTATAAGAGTAGGCTGACTTTTCATGCACATATCGAGATGATTTGTGACATTGCACTGAGGATGTTGGGCTTCATCGTCCGGACCAGCAGAGTTTTCAGAGATCCTCATGTGCTCAAAGTCCTATACAACGCATTGCACTGGTTCAGAGCAGACTCGAAGGTGGTTCTGTGATATGGAGTCCTCACGAGGCGAGATATTCCATTATGCTGGAGAAGGTTCAGGATAAATTTCTGAGGTATCTCTACATGAGGGAGTATGGTAGTTATCCGTGGCTCTATCCCACGGCATTTCTTTTGGGAATGCTCGGAATCAATTCTTTACAGCTTCGAAGAGATGGGCATTTCATTACCCATTTATTTAGATTAATCAGGGGATATTTCGAGAACTCGGCCGTGCTAGAGACGGTGACAGCAGATTGTTTTACCTACCGGCCGCCAGAACCAATCTGCCTCTGGTGACACCGGTGGGAAGAGCAATTATTTTGCTGAACACGCTATCTTCGGAGATCAACGTCTTTCATATTAGTGAAGGTATGTTCAGGGGACAAATACTCTTGACTTTAGAAAGTATCTTGTCTTCCTAATGTCGAACCATCTCTAAGGCTGGTATTACGTTGTATTTTTATAATATTTTACCTGTACTCAATAGATGCCTTAAAGATTTTGCTGTTGTAAGCACATAAGATGTTTCTCTAATAATAATTTCTCTGAATTTGCTAACCACCTCATTGAAAAAGATCATTAATTTAATAAAGATAATGGCGTTGAAATGTTGCATGTTAATAATAGAAATATAACTTTGAGCAATCTTGAAATTTTCGAAATTAAAAAAGCCATTAAAAACAAAGAAAATATTATAAATAATCAAATTAATTTAATGTCAAGTCCAATCTTTGATTTATTTCCTTTGTTGTGAGTGAATCCCAATAAGAATTTTAAATTATTATTTTAAATTTTTAATTGATTCATATTTATATTTGTTATAACGTATGGTTGTATATACAAAGTTTATAAAAAAGAAAAAGACAAACATCTACAACACAAAGTATGGCGAACGTAGAAGAAAATGACTAACATTGTTCAGAAATAATCAAAGTGATTGAAAAAACTCCGTACCTTGGCTGCCTCCAGCATGCACTGCGGCTTATCGAAGTCCAGGCTCCGGGCGAGCACGATCAGGGCATCCTTCCTCGCAAACACTGCTCGGATCCCCACGGTGTTGTTCATGATGGCGCTGAGGCAGCGAATGCACTCGTATTGGGGCCGATCATACTTGGTCTTCTCCTGCATTCCTTTCTCTTCACTGGAACCAGACACATTTTGAGGTTAAGTTTATAAATATTTTTTTTTACAAAACAAGATGCAGCTTCGAAGAGAAGCTGCACAGAATTAGTCTCCAACATTCTCAAAAGAAATACTGTGGGATAGAGCCACGGATAATAATAACAAACCATCACGCCGTTTCTCCACAAGGGTAGGCAGAGAGAATGGACAGCCACACTACTCTATCCTGGCACACCTCTCTAGCTTCCTCCACATTCATACAGCGATTCATGCACGCACGTCGATTCTGCCGACTTCTAACATGACCTCGGTCTGCCTCGACTCCGTACTCCATTTACATCATTAACGTATACTTTCTTAACCATTCTTTCTCCATCCATGCGCTCCATATGTCTGAACCAACGCAGCGATCCTTTCATAATTTTGTTCATAATACCTTCTTCTGCTCTACATTCCTTTCTTATATCAGCATTTGAGATTCTGTCGTATATCATTCTACCACACATACGTCTTAGGGACCTCATCTCTACTGCATTTATTCTGCTCTCATCCTTCTTCTGGCAGTTCCATGCTAATAATAAATTGGATAATTTATGAAGCGCCATTTTTATGAATTATTCATCTCAAGGGGTCGTTGTGGTTAATTTGTGGACACTTTTTACTGTGAGCGTATCTCTAGAGTCTAGATTATATGTTAGTACTGGAAAACAACACATCATTCGGTGCACTCCTCGGCAAAATGTTGCTCTTGGATCCTTGGACACGGATCTTCTAACTTACAGAGTTTACACTCTTACATCTGATGGAAACATTGTTGGAAAGGTGATTTGGTGTTTTGTTGGTTTATGCGGTAGCTTGATTTGTGTGGCCCGGAGTGTTCCTCTGAAGGAGGATCGGTTTCGTGCGCTTGTGGCGGCTGGAGGTGTTTGGGTCGTAATTCGAGAGGTATTTTATTGTGGGGTTAGGATGTGAGCGGAGTCCTTTATAAAAACGTTCCGCAAGTTTCATCGGGACTCCCGATTCTAGGTGCAGTTGTGTGATCCTGGACCGTGAAGGCGCACCGTGGAAAGGCTCCTTTATCCGTGTGCCTCATGTGAAAAGTTAATTAATAAAATAAAAACAAATAGATTGTTTTAGTACAATTAACAACGAACATTACTTAAGCTAAAATAAATATTATACTTACTTGTAGAATCTAAATTCTAAGCTTGACGGTGCAGCATAAGATAAAAAAATCATAATTTAATACAGACAGTAAAAATTTCACAATATTCACACGTTATCCCTGTAGTTTATGCGGAAATGACAAAATTCATTTTGCACCACCCTGTACAAATAGTTTAATATGAATATGCAATTTTAAATCTATTAAGGCAAAAGCTACAAGTTAAACTAACTAACTAACCATCACGCCGTTCTGTCCTGACATACTTCTCTCGCTTCCTCTACATTCATACATCGTGCCCTGCACGCTCGTCAATTCAATATTAGATTTATTTGATCGTGATACATTTTTTTCTGTCTTTCTAACTAACTAACTAACCATCACACCGTATCTCCGAAGGGGTAGGCAGAAAGAATTGACTGCCACACTTTTCTTTCCTGACATATTTCTCTCGCTTCCTCAACATTCATACATCGTGTCATGCACGCGCGTCGATTTCTCCGACTCCTCACGTGGCAGACATTCAATATTTGATTAATTCGATCGTGCCAAGTTTTCCTCGGTCTTCCTTTATTTCTGGTTCCATTTACATCGTTAACATATCATTTTTTACCATTCTTTCCATGTGTCAAAACCATCTTAATGATCCTTTCATTATTTTGTTCATAACACCATCATTCGCACCGCATTCACTTCTTATATTTTCATTTGACACTCTATCATACACAGAGTATCTACACATTCGTCTAAGAGATCTCATTTCTACTGCATTTATTCTACTTTCATCATTCTTTTGCCAGTTCCATACATCAATTCCATATATAAGAGTTGGCACAAGAACACCATTGTGCACTATGAGTTTACCAAGCACTGGTTAAGTCGGCACAAAAGGAGAATGGTGCATCACTCACTTCCTGTAGCAGGAGCCCAGCGTGGTGAGAAGCTGCTTCAGGCCGTTGGCCTCCACGAACTCCTCGAGCCAGGAGAGGGGGTTGTTGGTCAGAGCCACACGGAGGCTCTCCAGGCACATGTGCAGCTTGTGGATGCTCAGCTCTTGCTGCGCGAGGTACATGGTGTAGTCCGATGGCTTGTCGAACTTGGACTTGCCCTCCTGAGAACACAGACCACAAAATCATGAATTCCAATTCTTATTAACTAACCAACTAACCAAAGTAAAAGTAGGTCTCAAAATTAACATGTCCAAGACAGTAGACCTACGAGTGTCCACAAATGACTCCACCCCAATCTTGCTCCACGGTGTCCCCCTTGTGACCACGACCAGCTTCTGCTACCTCGGTAGTATGATAGCGGTGTAGAACAACAGTACATAAAGGCACGCAAGACTTTGAAGCACAGCGCAGAGACGATGTCGCAGAGAGGAGAAAGGAGAGACCACTGGGAGACGGTGAAGGCTCCATTACAAGCGCCTTCCCCTGCCCCAGATACCCCAGAATGTGTGGGTCCAGGATCGGGCTCTTCAGTCACATGCGGACCCACAGCCGTGAAGGACAGTCTTCCTCGGACACAAGGGACAGCCGATGAGTATGATAGCAGTCTCGGGAGGTACGGAGGAAGATGTAGCCAGCAGACTCAACAAGGCAAGGGGAGCTTTCGCTATGCTTCGCCCTGTATGGCGTTCCAATATCATTTCTTGAAAGCACAAGCTCCAAATATTCAGCGGTAGCGTTAAAAGCGTACTGCTGTACGGATGTGATACTTGGAAATCTACGGCGGACGTTATTAGAAAACTCCAGTTGTTTATAAATAGGAGCCTTCGTTCTCTGGACCATGACAGGCGAAAAGCCAATACGAGAACAAGTCACTAGACGCAAATGGCAGTGGATCGGTCACACTCTGAGACGGAACCCAGCCTGCATCGCTCAGGGCGTACTAGACTGGTCCCCTATGGGGGAAAGAGGAAGCGAGGCAGACCTAGAACCACCTGGAGAAGAGCCCTGCAGGACGAGGTTAAGACAGCAAGCCTCACTTGAGATGATGTTAGGCATCAGGCATGCGATAGTCGGGTGGAGAAGGTTCCTTGAGACCCTATGCACCACGGAGGTGTGACAGGACAAGAAGAATAACGAGTGTACCTTGGTAACTTGCTGACTGCCTCCCCGGTAAGCGACCAGCATCTTCTCCTTCTGATCTCTTGGACAAGCCTTGAGAGGGATTTTTTTCTCTTCGGAGAGATTCATGTCGGCCTGAAACATAGAAAAAACAATTTGAATTTATTATTATTTTGTTGATTAACTCTTCCAAATGCACGGTTAAGCTTGGAGCTGGCTGAAGAAGGATGATAAAGTTTCTGTTAACATTCTTCTCTTTTCTTATTCTCCATGCGTAATGCCGGATCCTCGCAATATCGACTATCATTTAAGAGTACATGTTCCTGTCTTGTGCAGTTCTAAACAGCACATCGTCTGTTCTAATCCCCGTCCAATCACGTATGTTCCAAACCCAGGAGATCCATCTTCTCTTCACGCCTTGGCAACCCTCTATTTTGCTCTTTATGATTAGGTGCAGCTGCTCGTACTTCTCTCCTCTGAGCACATGCCCCAGGAAGGACACCTTCCTGACCTAGATGACAACCAGCAACTGTGTATCAATTCTTGCTCTTTGTAAGCACACCTACAATGTCCATTCTATGATGCATCCACATTTCGAATACCTCCAACCTGTTCATAGTGCTGATTTTAAGGGTCCATGACTCAACTCTATTCCTGGTATTATGTTGTATGTATATAATATTTTACCTGTACTCAATAGATGCCTTAAACATTTATGCTGTTTCTAATGTCTTTGAGTAAATAAACGTCTTTCATATTAATGAAAGTACGTTCACAAGACAAATACTCTTAAAATGGCGCTGAGCAGACCATGTCGCTCTGACGACGATAGATGGACAAACTGACGACCTTCATACCGAAGGTCCCGGGTTAGATTCCCGGCGATGGCAGTGTGATTGTCACACTGTCTTTGGTCTGGTGTAGAATTCACGTGACAATAAAATGGCGATAGATTGGGCTACCTATCACATGTCATGAGAATCAATATAATAGCTATAAGAAATAAACACCTCCTCTGCTGGTGTCCAAAACTGCAAACCGAAACCCAGGACGTTCTCAACTTCGAAGGAAGGACGACATTAAAGAGACTGCCAGTACGACGTGGATGTGTATTGCCCAGGATATTCAGAAATTGAAGCAGATGGAAGAGGCCTACGTCCGGGAGTGGACGGAAAAAGGCTGATGATGTTGATGATAAAAATAAAATCTCACCAGCATCTCGTCGAACTTGTCGTTGAGCCTCTTATCATCCAGCCGCCGCAGCTGGATGAGCACCTCAGGTGCGGAGGGCGGAGCGACGTGGCTGTCTCCAGAGGCGCCCCCATCCACTGAAGCCGCGTGGTGCGCATAGGCCGGAGACGGCAGAGGAGGCGGGGCGGGTGCCCCATCTCGCTCGTCTCCATAGCCCTTCTTCGGCCTCCCAAAGAGGGTGTCCAACTGAAACAAGCAAAAAAAGAAAATGTCAACAATAATACAAACAGTAACATTAAAAAATTGTTAAAAAATACTCATCTTTGAACTAGATAAAATAATTTTAGATAAACTTAAGGCATTAACATAGGCACTGTGGAATTCCAAAATGATCTTTTTTTATGAAATAAAACACTGTTTTTTCCATTTTTACACTGTTATATTCCGATAGGGTCAGTAATGCAGACGTACTGCAGAGAGACAGAACCAATAGAGAGCTGTTGTCCAGTGTGAAAATTAGAAAGTTATCATATTTGGGTCATGTGCTAAGGGGAGAAAAACACCATCTCCTTCCACTGATATTAATGGGTTAAGTGGAGGGACGTCGGGGAGTTGATAGAAGGCAGCTGTCCTAGCTGCAGAACATCAAAGAGTGGACAGGAATAACAAGAGTTCAGAAACTGTTCGAAATGGCGCAGGATAAAGATGCCTTTGCTGTAGTGATCGCCAACGTTGGGGGGACCTGATACGGCACCGAAAGAAGAAGAAGAAGGCTTTACACCTTCATCATTGGAAGGACGATATAAAGAGTTTATATCGCCCTCCCGATAAAGCCTTCGAAACGTGTCGAGAAAAATAAACTCAAAAGTAGAAAAAACAGTGTTTCAATTGTTAAAAAATTCATCTAAATAATTTTTATTTTAAAACCTGTAAAATAATATTATAATAATCCATTGTTTCAGCCGAAACACTATGATACTTCAACACTGTTATTATATATGCATCACAGTGTTTCAAATAATTCACTGGCTAACACATTGACTGGCACGGTACTTTTAAGAATTCCGCTGTAACTTAACCATATTATATTATTAAAACTCCGTTAACGCATGGCTGACGGCGCTTGAGGACTTTTGCTTTAATTCAACCGTTAGTCACATATGACTGCCATGGCAAAGTTCAGAAAGAACCCGGTATAAACTCTGAATAGTATTTTAAGCACTACATGGAATGGCACCAAGTTATATGCCCGAACTCTGTATAACAGACAACTTAAACTCAAAGAAATCCTCACATTGCTCGGCAAACTCCTCTGCAATATGTAGATTAGTTGTGCCGAAGCGTTGCCCTAGTACAAATTTAGTGGATCGAGCCTTTGCAGTAGCCGGCCCATCAGCTTGGAACATCCGCAGAGCTGCTGGATACCTTCGAAAGACTATTTATTATTAACATAACCTCAAGAACAACGAAGAATCTACTGGTTTGAGAATAGGATACTTAGAATGATCCTGGGACCCAGAACCAGTGTTGCAGCAGAAACTTGGAGGCATAGGACCAACCAAGAGATCCGTACGATGACCCAGCAGCCCCTTATAAGGAGCACCGTGAGAGCCGGTCGCCTAGCATGGATTGGGCAAGTATGCCGAGCCGAAGAGACCAGAGCAATCAAGACCCTGTACGCGTCTAGACCGACTGGAGTAAGACCTCTAGGAAGGCCTAGACAGCGTCTAATGGACAATGTTCTGGCTGACCTGGCTAGGTTGGGCGAATCGGACTGCTGGGAGCAAAAGGCGCAGGATCGAGGAGCTTGGCGAAAAATCATCAAGGAGGCTAAAGCTCTTCAAGAGTTGTATGGCCATAGGAAGTAAGTATAACCTCAATATTTTTTTAATGTTCCTGGCATGAAATTTGACTCTGAACGTTGATGTGTCAATATCTATCTACGTTATTATGTTGTACCTGGAAAGGAGACTTTTCCCTGATGAAGTTTTCCACGGCTCGCAAACCATCCATGGTTTGGGTAGTTTTGTTCACAATATATTTCTTAACGGTGATATTAGTTTTTGACCTAACAATACAGATCTGATAATATTAAAAAGTTTCCATTTTCAAGGCTATTCTGAACAGCGAATTAAAACAAAATGACGACCTTCGTGGCATAGCGGCAAAAGCTACAACTGCCTCATCAAAGGTCCCGGGACCAATTCCTGGCGATGGCAGTGTGATTTTCACACTGTCATTGGTCTGGTGCAGAATTCATGTGACAATAAAATGGCGATAGAATAGCTACCTATCACATGTCATGAGAATCAATATAATAGCTTAAAAACAAATTGTATACAGTAATTTGGTTCAAACAACCTGTTGTATACAAAAAAATCTGAGACAATACCAAGGATACAGAAGCTAAAATAAAAAACTTTTCAATGCAACGAATTACTAAATAACCATCACACCGTATCACTAAAGGGGTAGGCAGAGAGGAAGAACTACCACAATGCTCTATCCTGGACATACCTCTCGGGTTTTCTCCACATTCATACATCATAACATACACGTCTTTGCCTTGTATACAACATTTTGACCATACGACCAAACCAACCTTTTTTTAATTTTACTAACGCAATCTTTCAACAACCAAAATAAAATTAAAAAAGGGTCACTAGGATGGTTTGGACATATATGATTATGAAGCACAATTAAAAAATAATTAGATAAAATTATGTTCTTTAACTACTTCCACTTTTGTCTTTATTTCGACAGCAAAAAGACATGGAGTACGGAATCGAGGCAGACCGAGGAAAACATGACATGACCAAATTATTCAAATTTTAAAGATTGGTCATGCTAGAAGTTAAAAGAATCGACGTGCGTGTATAACTCGTTGTATGAAGTAGAAACAAGTACAAACAACATCACAATTCCAGTCAGAGCCAATAAAGCATGTTTCTATGATGGTGCTTTCAGCGTTGCGGGTCCGTTGGCGTGGAATAGCCTCCATGTTAGTATTAAGTATGAGGATGGTGATGTTAAATTTAAGAAACTTCTAAAAGACTGCACTGTTCGGTCAGTCATTTCCTAGTGCGCCCTTGGAGTAATTGATTTTACAAAACGGCGCACTTAAAATATGAGTCATCAAAATAATCTTCTTCGTCCTTGTTGTAGACCTATGTGGTCTGTTCTCCAGAGTGTTGCTCCTCCTGTGAGGTAGACTCCCAGCTGTGCTTCCATATTTTAGGTCTTCCACAAGGACGAGTCCCATGAGGCTGATTATGCAATGCAATATAGGGGAGTCTGGTGGTGTCACTTCTTTGAACATGACCAATCTCTTTTTAACTGTCTGCTCCATCTTATAATATCCTCAACCTCACATCAAAATAACAATAATAATAATAATATGAATGTGGAGGAAGCTAGAGAGGTGTGTCAGGATAGAGTAATAATAATAATAAATTGAATAATTTATAGAGCACAATTTTTATGAATTACTCATCTCAATGGCGTTGTAAAAAATGCTCCGTTTTATGAACTAGTTAAAAATAAACATATTTAGAATGAGGGCTGCACCCAACGCAGTCGATCAACCCTTCTTATCAAGAAAGGATAATTTGAAAAGGTGCGTTTTGAGTCTTGATCTAAACTCTGACTGATTCTCAGTGCACTTAAGGTCTGCTGGAAGATTGTTCCAGGCTGAAAGGCCGGCTACCGCGAAGGCTCGGTCGCCAAAGTTTGTGCTAGGACTGTGTTTTGGCACAGTCAATCTACCGATCGCAGAAGTTTTAGCTGATCGCAATGTAGACTGTCTAGCATTCAGGTTCTCGTTGATGCAAAGTTCAGATATATAAGCTGGTGCCATACCATGCAACGCCTTGAAGACAGTCCGGCAGAGCTTGTATTGTATTATGGACATTTCAGCCAGTGGAGCTCCTCAAGATGCTGTGTTATGTGACGACTCTTCGGCACACCTCTTCAGTCTTGCTGCTGCGTTGAATGCAGACTGGAGTTTATTAGTTTGCTGTTTCGGGATGTTGGCGTAGACTCCATTGCAGTAATCTAGTTGTGATACGACGAAGGAATTGATTAATGTTTTAAAACTGTCAACGGGAATATTTTTTATGGATCTTAATTGCCTTAGATGAAAGAAGCTACTGCTGACTGTTTTATTGATTTGAGTTTTCAATGAAAGATCAGTCTCTAGATGGACGCCAAGAAGTTTTATTGAATTTTTAGGAGAGATGTCTGTGTCGGATGTAGGTACTAGGGAGCGATCTGCTTCATAGAAGCAGTTCATAGAAATTCTGTCTTCTCTAGAGTAGTGTGGCGGTCCATTCTATCTGCCTACCCCTTCCGAGAAATTGTGTGATGGTTAGTTAGTTAGTTAACTGTCGTACATTCTTCCTTATTAAATACTTTAAGAATCAGTCTATAATCTAAGTTTCACTCTAAACATTGAATTTAAACAAACAAACATTAATGAATTTTCACTATAGATTATCCACAATCTACAATGATTCGGTAAAAGTCACTTTTTAAAATAAGAACTATTCCACTGCGCATCACAGCGATTGGTCGATGCAACTGACACAAGCGACTACCGTCCAAAACAAACGTGTTAGCTACCCACATAGCAGCGTGACAATCCAAAAGTATATTAATTTTTTTTTTTTCAAAAATAGAACAGTGCTAAGTGTCGCCGCAAAATAGGGTGATGTTTTTGTTAAATTGTAAAATAATTTTCCATATGACATAACAAATCGAAGATTTTTTTTGCCATTTAAGGTTATGTTAGAAAAATTCCAAGATGGCAGTACACAATGGAGTTCTAGTACCAACCCTCATGTATGGAAGTAAAGCTTGGAGCTGGCAAAAGAAGGATGAAAGCAGGATAAATGCCGTAGAAATGAGATCACTAAGAAGAATGTGCGGGAAAACGTTGTATGATAGAATATCGAACGATGAAATAAGAAAGAAATGTAAGGCAGATGACTGCATCATGGATAAAATTAAAAAAGGATTCCTGAGTTGGTTTGGACATATGGAACGAATCGATGAGAGTAGAATGGTTAATAAGTTGTACACAAGCAGCGTGATTGGAAAAAAAAGCCGAGGACGACCGAGGAAAACATGGCATGACCAAATTAATCAATTACTAAAAGGCGGTCACATTCGAAGTCGGAATAATCGACGTGTGTGCATGGTACGATGTATGAATGTAGAGGAAGCCCGAGAGGTATGCCAGGACAGAGCATTGTAGCGATCCATCCTCTCTGCCTACCCCTCCGGGGAAATGGCGTGATGGTTAGTTAGTTAGTTAGAAAAAAAAAAGTTTGCTAAATAATTTACTAAAATGGTGGTGCACAATGTTGGTCTTGTGCAGACCCTTATTTATGGAAGCAAAGCATGAAACTAGCAAAAAAAGGATGAAAGTAGAATAAATGCAGTAGAAATGAAATCTCTTAATAGCAAATAGTAGGGTCGTTAAGATGGTTTGTACACATGGAAAGAATGAGTGAAGACAGAACAGTGAAGAAGGTATATGCTGGGTTCGATTCCCGGAGTAAATAACCAAATTTCAAACGAATCGTTTTTTTTTTTCTAAAAAAGGAAGAAGAAAATGGAAAGTATGTAAAAACACGTGCGTATTCGAATACAACGTTGTGTAAAAAATTCAAAGCGATCGGTAAATAACAAAATTACAAAGCAATCCATTTTTCCAAAAGAAGACGACGATTCATTCAAACTACTCTCAAAACCTCGCTGGAACTAATAAGAATAAACTGTGAAATTTTCAGCGAAATCGGTTTAGTAATTTTTGAGAAAATCAGAGACAAACATTCATTTATAATACATACATTGTTCCGTATACCGTGGACCGATAGGGTCAGTAATGCAGACGTACTGCAGAGAGCCAGAGCCAATAGAGAGCTGTTGTCCAATATGAAGGTTAGAAAGGTGTCATATTTGGGTCATGTGCTAAGGGGAGAAAGATACCACCTCCTTCGACTGATATTAATGGGTCAAGTAGAGGGACGTCGGGGAGTCGGTAGAAGGCAGCTGTCCTGACTGCGGAACATCAAAGAGTGGACAGGAATAACAAGAGTTCAGGACCTGTTCCAAGTGGCGCAGAACAGAGATGCCTTTGCTGCAGTGATTGCCAACGTTGAGGGGACCTGACACGGCACCGAAAGAAGAATAAGAAGATGGAATTTTACATCGGTGTTAAAAAATCAGTAAAATCGTAATTATTGAATTCGGCCACCTTATATTAATACATTTAAAAAAAGGATGGAAGTGAAGCTTGGAGCTGGCAAAAGAAGGATGAAAGTATTATAGAATAATTGCCGTAGAAATAAGATCGAAAACGATATATGATAGAATACCGAACGACGAAATGAGGAAGAAACGTAAGGCAGATGATTGCATCATAAGTCAAATTAAAAAGGATCCCTGAGATGGTTTAGACATTTGGAACGAATGAAGGATGTTTGAAAAGTTGTATACAAGCAGTGTGAGTGGAAAGTGAAGCCGTGGACGACCAGGAAAGCATGGTATGGCTAAATTAATAAATTATTAAAATTCGAAGTCGATTAAAAATCGTGTTGCGATGTACGAATGTGGAGAAACTCATGAAGTGTGTTAGGTTAGGTTAGAAAGTATATAATAACGATGTAAAAGGTACTAGAAATTGAGGACGACCGAGGAAAACGTAGCACGATCGAATAAATCGAATATTAAATGTCGGCCACGTGAGTCGAAAAAATAGACGAGCGTGCATAAAACATTGTATAAATGTAGAGGAAACTCAAGAAGTGTGTTAGAACAAAGCGGGCGGCTAATCATCTCTGCCTACCCCTCCGAACAAACGAGTGTTGGTAAGTTAGTTAGTTTAAAAAAATGGCATATTAGGTTAAGTTAGAATATTGTACATGTTAACGATGTAAACGGAACTAGAAATAGAGGAAGACCTAGAAAGAAGGCGGCCACTTGAGGAGTCGGAAAAATCAACGAGTGTGAATATTACGATGTATGTTATTTACCGCTTCAATGCCATAAGGCCACTGGTGGTCGCTACGTAGGTGCACCACCAATACCGTAATACTTTGATTTTTTAATGTTTTCTCAATATTTTTTTTATAATAATGTAAAAATTATATTTATTTATGCTTGTGACAACCCTGAAATAAAAATCAAATATACGAAATTTCGATAATGCGACATGAAAAATTTTAAACTTGATATATCATTTTATAGGTAAACTATCCAAAAAAAGCTAGAATGGCGGTGCACAATGGTGTTCTTCTACCGACCCTTATGTATGGATGTGAAGCATAAAACTGGCAAAAGAAGGATGAAAGTAGAATAAATGCAGTAGAAATGAGATCTCTTAGACGAATGTGTGGATACTCTGTGTATGATAGTGTCGAATGAAAATATAAGAAGTGAATGCGGTGCGAATGATGGTGTTATGAACAAAATAATGAAAGGATCTTTAAGATGGTTTGGACATATGGAAAGAATGAATGAATAAAGAATAGTAAAAAAATTATATGTTAACGATGTAAATGGAACCAGAAATAGAATCGGAAGACCGAGGAAAACGTGGCACGATCAAATAAATCAAATATTGAATGTCGGTCATGTGAGGAGTCAGAGAAATCGACGCGCGTGCATGACACGATGTATGAATGTCGAGGAAGTGAGAGAAACATGTCAGGAAAGAAAAATATTGTCACACTGTCTTTGGTCTGGTGTAGAATTCACGTGACAAAAAAATGGCGATAGATTAGCTACCTATCACATGTCATGAGAATCAATATAAGAGCTAAAAACAAATTGTATTCAGTTCAAACGACCTGTTGTATAGAAAAAAAGAAGGAAAAAAATGGAAATTACGTGAACGAAGCTAGAAATAGAGGGAGCCCGAAGAAAACGTGGCACGATCAAATCAATCAAATATTAAATATCGGTCACGTGAGGAGTCGAAGAAATCGGCGTGCGTGCATGATAAGATGTATGAATGTTGAGGAAGCGATAGAAATATGTCAGGAAAGAAAAGTGTGGCAGTTCATTCTTTCTGCCTACCCCTTCGAGGAGACGGCGTGATGGTTAGTTAGGTAAACTTTAAACATAATGCATAAAATCCATTAGCGTGTTCCTAAGATTAAAACATCACGGTATTAAAACGGTGAATGTAGAGGAAACTCAAGAGGTGTGTCAGGACAGAGCATTATGGCGGTCCATCCTCTCGGAGAAATTGCGTGATGGTTAGTAAGTTAGTTTAAACCAAAACTTGTCACGTTAGGTTAGGTTAGAAAACAAAAGAATATAGCTACGAATGTGTACTCACGGCATTGTAGATAGCATACATGACGAATCTGGTATCCTACAGCCGAGGCCTTCGATATAAATAACAAACGAGTGTCGTAATTTTGCCGAGTTTCATTTATTTTCAATTCCACACAATGTTTTTGAATTTGCCGCTCAACTGAATCAATACAGCAGACTCCTATACAAACTATACTCCATTCAATTGGAAGCTATCATAATAATGAACCAAAGAAATCATTCTATTCTTAATTTAAGTACAATTTTTAAAAAAATCTAACCAAATTAATCTTTCATTTTTTTATTGCATAAGGGCATAATATTATATATTCTTCGTAGGGCGATATAATGCCTTAGAAGGGCAAAACATGTCATTCCCATAAAGTATAAAAACTTCTAGAAAACTGAAGTTTTCATTCGTATTAATTATTTAATATGGAGTTTTACATCATTGTTCAAGAAACAATAAATTATAAAATATGTCATAAATAGTATAATATATCATTAAATATGCGTCTTAAAGTATAAAAATACATCATAACGTTTAAAAATAGACAACATTCTATAGATGGTGTACGGTGTACCTTATAATTATTCTTTACAGAACAGCCGCCGGTGTACAATTAATAAATAGTGAAAAATTGAATAATAATTTTGCAGTTAAACGGGAGTAAAAAGGACACACAATAACACACATTATATTTTGTTTATATAGATTTCATATCATTATGTTACATCAAATACGAATTGATTGTAGTCGCCGTCTATCCGAAGGGGTAGGCAGTCACACTATTCTTTCATGACATATTTCTCTTGAAGTCTCCACATTCATATTTCGTTTCATACGCACACGATGTTATGCACTGGCCAACATTTTACATTTGATTGATTTAATGGTGCCACGATTTCAACAAATATGTAACCTTATAATAGAATCGAATAATATAGACCTAAAACTGAGAATACTCCTCATCACGACCTGTGTATGGGGTATCTTGATGTACGGCTGCGAGACATGGTGCCTATCCGAAAGAGATAAACGGAGACTATAGAAGACTATTAGGAATTTCCTGGAGAGACCATATTACAAATGAGGTTCTCCAAAGAATCGAAGGAGAGAAATTAATCAAATTTTAAAGGTTGGTCATGTTAGAAGTCGGAAGAATCGACGTGCGTGTGTAAATCGTTGTATAAATGTGGAGAAAGCTAGAGAGGTGTGTCGGTCCATTCTCTCTGCCTATGCCTGCGAGGAAACGGCGCGATGGTTTGTTTTATGTTAGTTAGAAAGTTTCAATCCTGGGATTGGGTTGCAGCAATTCCTTCTATTCTTCTCTTCCATTCTTCCCTGTCTTGTGCGGCTCTTTTGAGATCTGCATATGATGAGCAGCGCACGTCCACCAACAGGTCCTCCAGGTACTCTCGGCGACTAGAGTTTGTCCCCTCGGTCATACCCTCCATTATGGCATGCAAGAGACCTTCTTGACGTATTACATGGCCGATCCATCTTGCACGCCTTTCGGACAAGGTCCTGAGCAGGTCCCTTCCTCCTTCGACTCTTTGAAGAACCTCCTCATTCGTGATGTGGTCTCTCCAGGAAATTCCTAATAGTCTTCTATAGGACCACATCTCAAAAGCCTCTAGTCTCCGCTTATCTCTTTCGGATAGGCACCATGTCTCGCAGCCGTACATCAAGATACTCCATACATAGGTCTTGATGAGGAGTGTTCTCAGTTTTAGCTCTATATTATTTGATTATATTATTTTCGACCTTTTATGTATAATACATGTGTACTATTTCAAGTAAATAAATAAACAAACATAAACACTAGCAGTGCTTTTCTTGTATACAATATATTTTTAAATGATTTTATGCGAATGTAAAAATAAACACCATGTAGATCATGATGTGATTATCAAAAATAGCCACAACCAGATGTGTCTTTGCGGATGCTGCGCTGTGCCAAATCTGTTCTGGTACTGTCACCGCTGCAATGGGCGTGAGGTCACACCCTGTAATTGTTTATCACGAGAAATTAAATAATAATACATCCCAGAAATAACACTCTTCAACGTTCGCACAGCGTGTCATGCGGGCACGTCAATCTTCAAAAACAAACCATCACGCCGTTTCCCCAGAAGACAAGGGCAGAGAGAATAGACCGCCACGCGTTCTCGATGAATATAGCACAGACGAATTGCAAGTCTTGGTGTCGAGAAAGGCTCTGCTCCTCTTATCTAGGCATCTATTGAGTACAGGTAAAATAATACCAGGAACGCATGAGAGATGGTTCGACATTAGGAAGACAAGATACTTTCTTTCATCGGAAGATGTCATCGCAAACAAAAACCCAAAAAAGCTAAAATGGCAGTGCACAATGGTGTTCTTGTACCGACCTTTATGTATGGAAGCGAAGCATTGAACTGGCAAAAGAAGGATGAAAGTAGAATAAATGCAATAGTTGTATAACAAAATAATAAAAGGATCATTAAGATGGTGACAGACACATGGAAAGAATGAATGAAGAAAGAATGGTAAAAAATATATATGTTAACGATGTAAATGGAACTAGAAATACAGGAAGACCGAGGAAAACGTGGCACGATCAAATAAATCAAATATTGAATTTCGGCCACGTGAGGAGTCAGAGAAATCGACGCGCGTGCATGACACGACGTATGAATGTTGAGGAAGCGAAAAAAAATATGTCAGGAACGAAAAGTGTGGCAGTCCATTACTTCTGCCTACCCCTCCGGGGAGACGGCGTGATGGTTAGTTAGTTAGTTAGATAGTTAGGAACACATGAGAGATGGTTCGACATTAGGAAGACAAGATACTCTCTAAAGTCAAGAGTATTTGTCTTCTGAACGCACGTTCACTAATATGAAAGACGTCGATCTCCGAAGAGACCGCGTTCAACAGACTAATTGCTCTTCCCACCGGTGTCACCAGAGGCAGGATGGTTCTAGCGAACGGTAGTTAAACAAACTGTGCTGTCCGAGATATCTATCAGGGACAAAAAGACCATCATACTCCAGCACTGCCGAGTTCTAGAAATATCCCCTGATTAATCTAAAGAAATGGGTTATGAGATGCCCATCTCTTCGAAGCTGTAGAGAATTGGTTCCAAGCATTCCCAAAAGAAATGGCGTGGGATAGAGCCACGGATAGCTACCATACTCCCTCATGTAGAGATACCTCAGAATTTTTGTCTGAACCCTCTCCAAAATAACGGAATATCTCGCCTCGTGAGGACTCCATATCACAAAACCACTTTCGAGTCTGCTCAGAAACAATTGGTTATATGTTGTTTGGATTCATCTTTGTTTTTTTTTTACGTACAGGTTTGGAATAACAATGTATCCATGTGTGTGTGAACAACATTCTGCCTACGTCACCAATGACCTAACTTCGATTGTGTCATTCGATTAAAATGCTATTGTAAGCATTTCAAAAACTATACAAATAATAAAAATATTGATTTCTAAGAAACTTCAATGTATATAATATATATAATCTTCGTGGTCGAATGTTAAGTGCTTTGACTGCCACCCCAAAGGTCCCGGGTTTGATTCCCGGCGATGGCAGGTCATAAAACTTTGAAAAACACTTCGCCGAATAACCGTTTTTGTTAATCTGTGACACAGTCGCCGAATAACCGTTTTTGTTAATCTCTCGCACGCACAATGTGCGGTCCGCTTCCGAGAAACGCTCCATAGCTCCCAGTATAACAGGCTTCAGGCTACCGATTGACATATATCCGAACTCGGTATAACGGATAGCCCAAATAGAAGGAAATCCACACTTCGCTCGGCGAATTCCTCAGGAAGATTAGTTGAGCCGAAGCGTAGCACTAGTACAAATTACAGGGAACGAACGTTTGCGGTAGCCGGTCCATCAGCTTGGAACGATTTCCCTTCACACCTCAGATGCATAAATGATCCGACAGATTACAGAAGCTCTAAGCTGAAACCCCATATTTTACACATTTCATACCCTATTTAAAACTTGTATATTTTGTTCTATTATACTTTCTAACAACAACAACAAACATGAGTGGAAGAATATACTAACAACAACAACAAAAAACCATCACGCCGTTTCCCCGCAGGGGTAGGCAGAAAGATGGACCGCCACACTACTCTATCCTGGCACACCTCTCTAGCTTCATCCACATTCATACAGCGAGTCATACACGCACGTCGATTCCTCCAACTTCTAGCATGACCAACTTTTAAAATTTGATTAATTTGGTCATGCCATGTTTTCCTCGGTCTGCCTCTGTCTGCCTCGACTCCGTACTCCATATACATCATTAGCGTATACTTTCTTAACCATTATTTCTCCATCCATGCGCTCCATATGTCCGAACCAACGCAGCGATCCTTTCATAATACCTTCTTCCGCTCTACATTCCTTTCTTATATCAGCATTTTTCATGATGCATTTCAGCATTTCTCATCTTTCTTAATAGAAAGAGTTAAAAAGACGACAACTGAAAGAGTGTGGGATGTATGGATCAGATTTTAGCACTTCGAACGCTTGCGGAGAAGTTTATGGTCAAAAGGCGTAAGCTTTTCTGTGCGTTCGTCGATTTTCAAAAAGCCTATGATCGAGCGAACAGAGATAAACTGTGGTCAATCTTGTCCGAATACGGAGTGAGCACAAAACTGATACGGGCGGTTGCTTCTCTCTACGAAGGGAGCACTGCCAGTGTTAGGGTAAATGGGGACATCACGCCCTGGTTTGATATCACGAAGGGTGTTAAGCAGGGCTGCGTGATGTCTCCATGGTTGTTCAATCTGTATATGGACAAGTGTATGAAATAACTGAAAGGTATAAATGCTGGTGCTAAGATGAGTGATCTGTCTGTTAATTGTCTGCTTTACGCGGACGATGCCGTTCTCGTTGCGGATAGTGCGGACAAATTACAAGTCTTAGAATATACTAAAAAAGCTAAAACCGTTCATTCCTAACATACTTCTCTCAACGTGTCATGCACACATCTCGATATCTCTGATTCTTCAAGTGTCCAATATTTTAAATTTGATTGATTCAATCGTGACACGTTTTCCTTGAACTTCATCTACTCCCCGTTCCGTTATTTTCCAAACTATCTTAAAACCCTTCATTTATTGTTTCTTGAACAATGATATAATTATCCATACAAATTATCAATATGTTTGGAAGCGAAGCATGGAACTGGCGAAAGAATGATGAAAGTAGAATAAATGCAGTAGAAATGAGATCTCGTAGACGAATGTGCGGATACTCTGTGTATGATAGAGTGTCGAATGAAAATATAAGAAGTGAATGCGGTGCGAATTATGGTGTTATGAACAAAATAATGAAAGGATCATTAAGATGGTATGGACACATGGAAAGAATGAATGAAGAAAGAATGGTAAAAAAAATATGTTAACGATGTAAATGGAGCTAGAAATAGAATCGAAAGATACAATCAAATAAATCAAATATTGAAAGTCGGCCACGTGAGGAGTCGGAGAAATCAACGCGCGTGCATGACACGATATATGAATGTTGTGGAATCGAGAAAAATATGTCAGGAAAGAAAGGTGTGGCAGTTCATTCTTTCTGCCTACCCCTTCGGGGAGACGACGTGATGGTTAGTTAGTTAGTTAGTTTTAAATAATCAATACATTAGTAGAAAACTCATTAAACTTCCGTTTTCTATAAGTTTTATCATATTTTATGGGAACGGCATGTTTCGCCTTGCTGGGGCATTGTCAATTATCTTTTCAATAACATTTGATAATGTCTTACCAAGGCGAAATATGTAATACAAATAAAATCTAGAAAACTAACGTTTTTAAACTAATTAATGAATATTTAATTATTTTGTTAATGACACTTCAATTCGCACCGCATTCACTTCATTTGACAATTTCATATACAGACTTACCACACATTTTCTTATTTCTACTTCATTTATTCTACTTCCATCCTTCTTTTGCCAGTTCCAAGCTTCACTTCCATACATAAGGGTCGGTACAAGAACACCATCATTCACTGCCATCTACATAATAATACATTTATACAAAAAAATTCTAGAATTAAGACTATATCATGCCCTTTATGCAAATAGTAAAATGCAGTAATGTGCGGCGTAAAAAGGTTCCGATCTAATATACTTGTCTTCGTAAAGAAATCCGCGCCGATCGAAGAGGTGCCGCCAAATACACGCTAGATGCACTGTACCCGCTCGCGACGTGAGTTGCGCGTCTCTGTCGTCAGAGGCGCTATCCTCTATCAAAGCCCATAGGCCGCGAAGTTTAAATGGCTGCCTTGATTTTATTTAGCACTTACACAAATCACTTTTGTATGCTTTGATTTAATAGCATTCTTACGCAATTTTTAATACATATATAGTTGTGATTACTGTATGTATATTATTATACACTTATTAATACATATATAGTAGCGATTACGTTAAATTTTCTATATAAAATATGGCGGGAACTATTTGAATAACGTTCTCTCAACGCGGGAATGAAATTGGAACTAAGTTGAAGTATTGAAATCTCACGATAGTCATTTTCCTGTATAAATATGTACAGTAATAAAACATGTGTTTTTAGATTCAAAATGGTGGTCTACCAGAGACGAGAGGACATATTTTATATATTATATTATATTAAAACTAATGCAGTAGAAATGAGATCTCTTAGACGAATGTGGAGATACTCTGTGTATGATAGAGTGTCGAAAGAAAATATAAGAAGTGAATGCGGTGCAAATGATGGTGTTATGAACAAAGCAATGAAAGGATCATTAAGATGGTTTGGACATATGGAAAGAATGAATGAAGAAAGAATGGTAAAAAAATTATATGTTAACGATGTAAATGGAACTAGAAATAGAGGAAGACCGAGGAAAACGTGGCACGATCAAATAAATCAAATATTGAATGTCGGCCACGTGAGGAGTCAGAGAAATCGACGCGCGTGCATGACACGATGTATGAATGTTGAGGAAGCGAGAGAAATGTGTCAGGAAAGAAAAGTGTGGCAGTCCATTCTTTCTGCCTACCCCTTCGGGGAGACGGCGTGATGGTTAGTTAGTTTTTAAAACTAACTAGTAGCCAGAAAAAATGGAACGTCACACTGCCCTGCTCTGACATACTTTTTTCGATTCCTCAACATTAGTGAATCCTACCATGCATGCTCGTCGATTTTTCCGACTTCGAATGTGGTCGCCTTTCAATATTTTATTAATTTGATCGTGCTATGCTTTCCTTGGTCTTCCGCTGCTTCTTTTTCCACTCACATTGCTTGTATGCAGAATTTTAACCATTCTTCTCTCGCCCATTCGTTCCGTGCGTTCAAACCATCTCAGGGATCATTTTATACTTTGACTTACGATGCAATCATCTGCCTTACATTTTTCCTACGGCCCGGGAAACGGCGTGATCAAATCAAATCAAATCAGTTTATTTCGTCAATAGACATTACAAAATTAATTTTTAAGGCATCTATTGAGAACAGGTAAAATAACATATTGTGTATAGTATACTACCAGAAACACATGAGAGATGGTTCGACATTAGGAAGACAAGATAATAATAAACTAATTAACCATCACGCCGTCTCCTCGAAAGCGTAGGCAGAAAGAATGGACTGTCACACTTTTACTGATGCGGCACTCCATCCTTCTCTTTTCGCCCCGCGGGAGACGCAATGTGATGGGTTGCGAACCTCATCGCCACCAATAGGCATCTCCCGCGCACACTTCGATCGTCCAACACCCACAAAATAAATCTAAAACAAATAATATAAAATACAATGATATAAAATAAAAATAATTTAACACGAAATGTTCTTTTTAGATGGTGCACATATTGTCTATTTAATTTATGTTCCACGTATCCACCGTTTTTTAATTTAGCACATAATCTAATAACACATTATGTTTTTTTTCGATGTTGCACATGTTGACATGGACGATCCGGACTTTTGTGTTTATTTAATTTATGTTACACGTATCCACCGTTTTTTAAATTAGCTGTAATTAGGCACTTAACCAGCTCTCCAGGCAAGATACTCTCCAGAATTAAGAGTATTTGCCTTCTGAACGTACTCTCACTAATATGAAAGACGTCGATCTCCGAGGAGACCGCGTACAGCAGATTAATTGCTCTTCCCACTGGTGTCACCAGAGGCACGTTGGTTCTGACGGCCGGTAGGTAAAACAATCCATGCTGTCGGAGATATCTATCAGGGACAAAAAGCCGAACACCCTCCAGCACGGCCGAGTTCTCGAAATGTGTTGGTTAGTTAGTAGTTACATACTAACGCAATCTCTTCGCCCAGATGTAGAGATAAAATGCAGAATTGAGGCAGCAAAAACTACGTTTAATAAAATGAAATCACTCTTCTGCAATGATAACGTAAACTTGAAACTCCGCCAGAGAATGATCAAATGCTATGTGTGGTATGTTTTATTGTACGGGTGTGAAACGTGGACCTTGAAAGTTAACTCAATGAACAGACTGGAAGCATTTGAAATGTGGCTCCATCGCCGAATGCTCAGAGTTCCCTGGACAGGCATGGTTACCAATACCGAAGTCCTGAGGCGAACTAGAGTTGACAGGGAACTGTTATCAACTATCAAGGTTAGAAAGATCTCACATCTGGGCTATATACTGCGTGGGGAAAAGTACCACCTTCTCCAACTGATATTAGAGGGGAAAATTGAGGGACGCCGAGGGCCCGGAAGGAGACAAATGTCCTGGCTGCGAAACGTGAGGGAGTGGACCGGCATCCGAAGTGTGGAGGAGCTGTTCTGAGCGGCGCAAGACAGGGACAGGTTCACCGAGGTGATCGCCAACGTTGGGGGGACCCGACAGGGCACTTGAAGAAGAATAAGAAGTTAGTAGTTAATTCTTTTTTCACGCATGCAAATGAAATATGGAATATAAGTTTATTAAACTATGAAGATTGCAGATTTTCGATGGTGTGCGGTGAGCTAATCTTCCGTATTGACCCGGCCTTATCTCAACTAATAATACATAAAGTATAAATGTATGAATAAAGCTATTTATAGCGATGCATACACGGCTGTAACCATATAAACCCTGGTTCCATCATAAACTACATCACCAATCGAACGTGTGTCGAAGGATATAGCCGTGACACCTATAATACAAAGATTAGAAAATTCAAGTGTATGAAAGAGCTGAAAGGGTTGGATGTAGGTGCCAAAATGACCAGAGTGTCAGCTAGCTGTCTCTTGTATGCGGATGACGCTATTCTGCTTGCAGACAACGAGCATGAACTACAAGTCCTGGTGAATAGTATGTATGAGGTATGCATGCGAAATGATCTGATGATGAATGTGAACAAGTCCAAGGTAATGATTTTTGAAAAAGAAGAAATCATGACAGTCTGTAACATTAGCGTGAATGGTGAAAATTTTAAGCAAGTAGGATGAGTTCGTGTAAAAGTGTAGAGGGATATTGAAAGAAGGGTTGGGGCAGGCAACAAAGTGAATGGTGCACTGAAAGTTGTCATCGAAAAAGCTAAAATGGCAGTGCACAATGGTGTTCATATACCGACCCTTATGTATGAAAGCGAAGTTTGGAACTGGCAAAGGATAAAGGAAGAATAAATGCAGTAGAAATGAGATCTCTTAGACGAATGTGCGGATATTCTGTGTATGATAGAGTGTCGAATGAAAATATAAGAAGTGAATGCGGTGCGAATGATGGTGTTATGAACAAAATAATGAAAGGATCATTATGATGGGTTGGACACATGGAAAGAATTAATGAAGAAGGAATGGTAAAAAAGTATATGTTAACGATGTGAATGGAACTAGAAATAGAGGAAGACCGAGAAAAACGTGGCACTCGGCAGTGCTCCAGCGTATGTTTGTGTTTTTATCCCTGATAGATATCTCCGACAGCACAGATTGTTTAACTACCGATCGCTAGAACCGTCCTGCCTCTGGTGACACCGGTGGGAAGAGCAATTAGTCTGTTGAACGCGGTCTCCTCGGAGATCGATGTCTTTCATATTAATGAAAGTACTTTCAGAAGGCAAATCTCTTAATTCTGGAGAGTATCCTGTCTTCCTAATGTCGAACCATCTCTCATGCGTTTCTGGTAGTATACTATACACAATATATTAATTTTACCTGTTCTCGACGCCTCAAAAAATATTTTTTTAATGTCTATTGATGAAATAAACTGATTTGATTTTATTTGAAAAAAAAATCCACCTTCCAACAATGTTCCCATCAGACGTAAGAGTAATAGCCACAAGAGCTGAACCTCTGTAAGCCAGAAGAGGTTTTGATTCAAAATTTCTTACGCAAGCCGGGCTTCCGAGCTTCTATGGGAGTACCGCCAGAGGCTAGACATACTTCGATTCTCAGATATGTATGAAATTTGGCATGTATGACACGATGTATGAATGTTGAAGAATCGAGGGAAGTATGTCAGGAAAGAACAAAGTGGCGGTCCAAGGGCGTTTTGTTTTATTACGCAAAAACAGTATAATTTCTTGCGTGCGTACATAAGTAGACACGCGGTTATTTTTATTTTTTAAATTAAAACATTGGTTCTCTTTATGTTCGCCATACTTTATGTTGTAGATGTTTTATTTGTCTTTTTCTATACATTATATATACAACACTATTAAAATTACATAGACATGTTTCGGACAACCAGTCCTTCTTCAGTGATACATATTTTACAACATTTTGAATGTACACACATACTTGTAGAAGAATACTGGATTTTACCCATTGCGGGTGCCTTTCGCATTGCGTTAACAAAAAGATCTTCTGCTTAATGTTTAAATCCAATCTTCATAGATGGCACTAGTGTGAAGATTGAAACTAACATGTGAAGTTTGGTGTTACATATTAACATATATACAACTTCCAAAAATTTGTCAGACATGGTGGTCGTAAAAAAGGTGGAATGGGGAATGTTGTATTACATAAATTTTGAATACGTATTTTCATAATATGTATGACTGAAGAAGGACTAGTTGTCCGAAACATGTCTGATATGTAATTTTAATAGTGTTGTATATACAAAGTATATATAAAAAAAGAAAAAGACAAAGAAAACATTGTTTTTTCAATTTTTAATTTCAATTTTCAAAAGTGAAAAAGCAGTGTTTATGTTAGTATGAAAAATACTTACGGTTCTGCCCCTCCAACTCTCCTTCCTTTTCAATCTAGGCATTGTCCTACGAACTATACTTTCAAAATCATTTAATATACTTGAGGCGTTAACACTGTGGAATTCCATAATGACGAATTTTTATGAATTAAAACACTGTTTATTCCACATTTTAGTATATTTTTCTCGACGTGTTTCGAAGGCTTTACACCTTCATCATCGGGAGAACGATATAAACGACAATTTAAAAAAAATGAGGGTGCATGAGATGTAAATGGGGGTATGTGATATAGTTTAACCCAAATTGAAGTCAAATATAATAATTTTGATATCATAGCATCAGGCTCATCCACATTGATTTGTTTGTGTTTTTATTTTATGTTAAAATGTTGGATTTGCATTTTGTTTTGATGAATAATTGTATGGATTAATTGTATCTCTATAGAGACGAAGATGTGAATTGGAAACAGAATATGTGTCTTGTCCATCCTCTATTTCCAATGTCCAAACCATCTTAACGACCTTTTCATTATTTTGTTCATAACACTTTCATTCGCACAGCATTCACTTCTTATACTTGCATTTGACACTCTATCATATACAGATATACCCCACTCGACTGGAGGAGAGCAGTAATCATGCCTCTGTTCAAAGCAAAATAAGGATGATAGTAGAATAAAACCAGTAGAAATGAGATCTCTTAGACGAATGTGTGGATACTCTGTGTATGATATTGCAAATGCAAATATAAGAAGTGAATGCGGTGCGAATGAAAGTGTTATGAACAAAATAATGAAAGGGTTGTTAAGATGGTTTGGACACATGGAAATAATGAGTGAAGACAGAATGGTGAAGAATCCAAACCATCTTAATGATCCTTTCATTATTTTGTTCATAACACTTTCGTTCGCACCCCATTCACTTCTTATATTTTCATTTGACACTATCATACACAGAGTATCCGCACATACGTCTGAGAGATCTCATTTCTACTGCATTTATTCTACTTTCATCCTTCTCTTGTCAGTTTCATGCTTCACTTACATAAATAAGGGTCGGCACAAGAACACCATTATGCACTGCAATCCGAGCTTTTTTGGATAGGCTTCTGTTTGCGATGCATTGTATAATACAACCTTGTGATATTATATATTATATAACAATTAAAATGTATAACTATATCATTTAACATATATTTCGAGAAAAATAAGCTCAAAAGTGTAAAAAAACAGTGTTTTAATACATAAAAATTCGTCATTTAATATCGGTGTGAAAGAAAATTAAAACACTTTCAAATTTTTAATGTTCACTTTTTATTTCGGTGCCGCGTCACGTCGATCACTGCAGCAAATTCATCTCTGTCCTGCGCCAAACGTAAATGTTCACTACATCACTAAAAGTTCACTATTGCACGTCGAAAGTTCACTTACGAAGTGTCTTACACGAGTGCGTGGTAAATTTCAGAATAAATGATTTTTTTTAAAGAACAAGAAAATATAGTAAAGTGTTAAAAAAAATATGTGTGTCATAATAATCTGGAATCTTATCGTAGAATTCCGATAAGATAGGGGCCGATATCACAAAGTTGACAATAAACTAGTTTTTTTTTTTAGGCAAAACGGAATTAAATTAAAAAAAAAAAACAATAAGTCGGTTATGTATGTGGATTAATGAGATTGTGACTTGCTATAGTCGAAAGAGACGGGAATGCATGATATTGTATGAAGCCTGGGTCTATGATAAATTATTACTCGAATTTTAAAATGAAATAAAACAAGTTGTCATCGCAAACAAAAGCCTATCCAAAAAAGCTAGAATGGCAGTGCACAATGGTGTTCTTCTACCGACCCTTATGTATGGAAGCGAAGCATGGAACTGGCAAAAGAAGGATGAAAGCAGAATAAATGCAGTAGAAATGAGATCTCTAAGACGAATGTGTTGCAAATCTGTATATGATAGAGTGACAAATGCAAGTATAAGAAGTGAATGTGGTGCGAATGAAAGTGTTATGAACAAAATAAGGAAAGGGTCATTATGATGGTTTGGACACATGGAAAGAATGAGTGAAGACAGAATGGTAAAGAAGGTATATGTAAACGGCGTGAACGGAGTTAGAAATAGAGGAAGGCCGAGGAAAACGTGGCACGATCAAATAAATCAAATATTGAATGTCGGCCATGTGAGGAGTCAGAGAAATCGACGCGCGTGCATGACACGATGTATGAATGTTGAGGAATCGAGAGAAATATGTCAGGAAAGAAAAGTGTGGCAGTCCATTCTATCTGCCTACCCCTTCGGGGAGGCGGCGTGATGGTTAGTTAGTTAGTTAGTTAGTAAATAAAACAAGACGCTGGTGCTAAGATGAATTGTTTGTCAGTCAGCTGTCTGTTATATGCAGACGATGCTGTGTTAATCGCTGACAGTAAAGAAAAGTTGCAAGTCTTAATAAAATAAATGGCGCACTCAAAGTCATTACTGCAAATAGAAATATATCCACAGAAGCAAAGATGGCAGTACACAATGGAGTTCTAGTGCCAACCCTCATGTATGGAAGTGAAGCTTGGAGCTGGCAAAAGAAGGATGAAAGCAGGATAAACGCCGTAGAAATGAGATCACTAAGAAGAATGTGCGGGAAAACGTTGTATGATTCTATCATTCTATACCGAACGATGAAATAAGAAAGAAATGTAAGGCAGATGACTGCATCATGGATAAAATTAAAAAAGGATCCCTGAGATGGTTTTGACATATGGAACGAATGGATGAGAGTAGAATGGTTAAAAAGTTGTACACAAGCAGCGTGAATGGGAAAAGAAGCCGAGGACGACCGAGGAAAACATGGCATGATTATTCAATTATTAAAAGGCGGCCACATTCGAAGTCGGAATAATCGACGTGCGTGCATGGTACGATGTATGAATGTAGAGAAAATCCGAGAGGTATGTCAGGATAGGCCATTGTGGCGATCCATCCTCTCTGCCTACCCCTCCGGGGAAATGGCGTGATGGTTAGTTAGTTAGTTAATCTAAGTGATACGCCCAAACCATCTTAGTGACCCTTTCTTAATTTTATTTATCACGCATTCATCCGTCTTACGTTCATTTCTTACTTCATCATTAGATATTCTATCATACATTGTTTTTCCGCAACTCCTTCTTAGTGACCTCATTTATCCTACGTTCATCCTTCTTCTGCCAACTCCAAGCTTCACTTCCATACATAAGGGTCGGCACTAGAACTCCATTGTGCACTCCATTTGGATATATGGAACGAATGGATGAGGGAAGAATGGTTAAAAAGATATATCCAAGTAGTGTGTAAACGAGAGCAATTTTTTAAAGGGGGGCGATTAGTATTTTTTTTTCTGTGAAAAGGGGGCGGTGTGTATTTTTTTTTCATGATATCCAACTTGCGGGTATACAACTCGCATGTGTTAACAGAAAGCCCAAAATAAAAAGTGTTGGAAGAGATCAGAAGAGACCTATATCCTGCAGTGGAGTAAAACTGGCTAAATAGTTTAAAAGGGGTACTATTTTTTTCCGTAAGGGAGCGGTAAGTATGTTTTCCTGGTGAAATGGGCGTAATGGGTCTTTTTTGTGAAAGTATTTTTTCTTGTGAAAAGGGGGCGGTAAGTATTTTTTCTTTTGAAAGGGGGGCGGTAAGTATTTGCTTTCTTTGGAAAGGGGGCGGTAAGAATTTTTTTTATCTAGAGGGGGCGGAGAGTATTTTTATTTTTTTTGAAAACGGGGCAGTACACAACAAACAAATAAAAACATCACGCCGTTTCACCGCAGGGGTAGGCAGAGAGAATGGACCGCCACACTACTCTATCCTGGCAAAACCTCTCTAGCTTCCTCCACATTCATACAACGGTATGGGCAGTATGATAATAGAAATAGGGAATCTATAATACGTTGTAGTCAGATAGATGGAGTACACCCAGTAAGTAGAATGCAAGATTATATGAAACTTTAAAATGAAAAATGATTTTGTAACACTTAAAAAAAATAATAAAATTTCAAACTATCACACATACACAATATTTTTTCTTCAAAACACAACCGTAGCTAACAAGACTAGTTTCTATATTGGCGGAGTGAGCTCAACTGATAGCATTACCAGAGTCAACAGATGATTAAACTTCTAACAAGGCGGACCTTATCTTCAGAGATAATCAAAAATTTGTGATTTCCTACAGTCCAAGAATCTTTATAATAAGTTTACCATCCAACGAGTTGACATAGTTCTTTCGGAGAAGTTTCAAAACCTATACTCTATACACAAACATTCAAAATTGTATATAACCGAGACAGTGGGATATCATAACATTTGTTGGTAAGTTATTCATATACAATCATGACATAAAAGATTGCATTTTATGTCCAGAAACTTCTCTGTCAACATACGAAGTGCTAAAATATGATTCATACATCCTCTGCCACTCATAAAGGTACCTTGCACATCCCAAACTTGTGATCTTTCTAACTCATCAGGCGTAATCTAGTACTGTATGATAATTGCAAAGCCTTTCACAGTGCATTGATAAGAATTTTCTGCTTAATGCTTCCCAATCTTAATGGATGGCGCTAATGTAGATTGAACTAAAAAATGTGAAGTGCAGAGCAGCATTCTAGCATATATACATCTTCCAGAAATTTGTCTAACGTGGTGGTCGTAAGAAGGGAGGAATGGGGAATATTGTTAAACATAAAGCGATCGCTCAACCCAACCAATGACAGGTCATAAGTCCTGTAAGCGCCTCGACCACCATATTCTGTTCCCAGAAAACAATGTACATCTTCGTCTCTATTGTGATACAATTAATCCTTATAAAAATAAAAAAAATTATCCGCAACGGGTAAAATCCAATATTTGTCTACATTCAAAATGTTGTATGAATTTAATTATTAATATGAATGAAAATGTCCTTTGTAAACATACTTCCTAAATAAACAAATGTGGAGAAGGATATTGAAAGAAGAGTTGGGGCAGGCAACAGAGTAAATGGTGCACTTAAAGTTGTCATCGCAAACACAAGCCCATCCAAAAAAGTTAATATGGCAGTGCATAATGGTGTTCTTGTGCTGACCCTTAAGTATGGAAGTGAATAGATTATTTAAACTATAATTGTTGTTGAGAAAATAAAGTTATTTGATTTGATATTTGAAAAAAAAAAATAGCAGAAGAAGGATGAAAGCAGAATAAACACAGTAAATATGAGATCACTTAGATTTATGTGTGTTAAACGTTGTACAACAGAACAAACTGACAAAACTGCATGGAACTGACAAAAGAAGGATGAAAATAGAATAAATGCAGTAGAAATGAGATCTCTAAGACGAATGTGTGGTAAATCTGTATATGATAGACTGTCAAATGCAAGTATAAGAAGTGAATGCGGTGCGAATGAAAGAATTATGAACAAAATAATGAAAGGGTCGTTAAGATGGTTTGGACACATGGAAAGAATGTGTGAAGAGAGAGTGTTGAAGAAGGAATATGTAAAACGTGAGACGGCGTGATGGTTAATTAGTTAGTTATGAAAACGGCTGCTTTATACAAGTTTTAAACAAACAAACCATTACGCCTTTTCCGCAGGGGTAGGCAGAGAGAATGGACCGCCACACTACTCTATCTACTGACACACCTCTCTAGCATCCTGCACATTCATACAGCTAGACATACACGCATGTCGATTCTTTCGACTTCTAACATGGCCAACTTTTAATTCGCTATTCCCTGATGGTGGAGAGGGTGCAGAAGAAATTTCTGCGATACCTCTATCTTAGGGAGTATGGATGTTACCCGCGGCTCTTTCCAACCGATTTCTTGCTAGGGATGCTGGGCTACCAGTCACTCGAAAGGAGACATTCACTTGGGTGTTCACTTCTTTCGACTGATAGGTGGTTGTATACACAACTCAGAAATCCTGAGTGATGTAGGTCTGTTCGTCCCTGATAATTATCTTCGACAAAGGGGCCATAGATTGTTTTATCTCCCACGATGCAGAACCAACCTGCCAATATCTTTGATAAATCGTATCACCTCGGAATTTGGCGTATTTTATGATAGTCTGGCTCACCTGAGGGTAGCACTGTCCTTATTATAATTATATATTCATTTTATTAATTTGTCATGTATCTTATGTTTCTCGCTCTTTTTATTTTTATTTTTTATGTTTAACTTATTATTGTGTATCTCCAACTTGTATCCTTGATGTATATTAAAATAATTCTGTAATATTTAGGATATATTTAAATAAATAAATGAAATAAAATTTAATTGACTTGGTCATGCCATGTTAACCTCGGTATTCCTCGACACCGTACTCCATTCACATTGTTAACGTATAATTTCTTAACAATACTTTCGTCATTCATCTGTTCCATGTGACCAAACCAACGCAGCGATCTTTACATAATTTTGTTCACAATACCTTCTTCCGCTCTACATTCCTTCCTAATATCGGCATTTGAAACTCTGTTGTACAACGTTTAACACACATAAATCTAAGTGATCTCATCTTTACTGTGTTTATTCTGCTTTCATCCTTCTTCTGCTATTTTTTTTTTCAAATATCAAATCAAATAACTTTATTTTCTCAACAACAATTATAGTTTAAAGAATCTATTGAGAACAGGTAAAACATAATAAATATATAATACCAGGAACGCAAGAGAGATGGTTCGACATTAGGAATACAAGATACTCTCCAAAGTCAAGAGTATTTGTCTTCTGAACGTACTTTCACGAATATGAAAGACATCGATCTCCGAAGCGATCATGTTCAGCAGTTTGATTGCTCTCCCCACCGGCATCACCAGAGGCAGGTTGGTTCTGCATGCTGGGAGATAAAACAGTCTGTGCTGACGCTGTCGAAGATAACCATCCGGAACATAAAGATGGATAGCCTCCAAGATGACGGAATTCTCAAAGAATCCCCTGATAAGTCTGAAGAAATGGGTAAGTGTGCACCCATCCCTCCTTATCTGTAAACTATTGGTCCCCAGCATGCCCAAGAGGAATGCAGTGGGATAAAGCCACGGATAGCTACCAAACTCCTTCGTGTAGAGATATCTCAGAAATCTTTTCTGAAACCTCTCTAACATGAGCGAGTATCTCGCCTCGTGGGGACTCCATATCACCGAGCCACACTCGAGCCGGCTCCGGACCAATGAGTTATACAAAATTCGCAAAACATAGGGATTCTTGAAAACTCTACCAGTCGGAGAATAAATCCCAACATTTTCAGTGCAACTCCACATATTCTCTCGATGTGAGTATGCATTTCCATGCTTCGCTTCCATACATAAAGGTTGGAACTAGTACACAGTTGTGAACGGCCATTCTAATCATAACATTTTTTTTTTATTAGCCTTATATTTTTATCGGTAATACATATGAAAGCTTTACTCACAAGTGCCGATTTGACCTTCTCATGTCGAGACATTCTTGCAGAAGACATTGTGGATCACCTGGTTTTGTCCTCCTGAAAGAAAAAGAAGATTCACATAGTAAATAACATCTTTATCATCATAAGCACGACAGCCCAAGGCAGGCCTTGCCTGAATATGGATGAGGTACAGCTTGAAAGAGCTTCTACATCCAGAGACCTCGGTGTTCTGTTCGATGCTCAATTATCGTTCAATCTTCACATAGTTGCTCTATGTAATAGTTACATTAAAATGCTTGAATTTGTTTTTAGGAATGCCAAGATATTTTCCAACACCCAGGTACTTCAGGTATTGTAAAATTCCACGAAATAAACAAACTTCAATCTGCGTTCAATGCAGCAGCAAGACTCATTAAAGGCATTCCAAAAAAGTCACATATAACACAACATCTCAAAGAACTTCACTGGCTTAAAAGTCCAGAAAGAATCCAGTATAAACTTTGCTGGACAGTCTTCAAAGCACTACATGGAATGGCACCAAGTTATATATCTGAACTCTGTATAACGGACAGCCTAAATACAAGGAAATTCACACTTCGCTCGGCGAACTCCTCGGCAATAGGAAGATTAGTTGAGCCAAAGCGTTGCCCCAGTAAAAAATTTCGGGGATCGAGCATTCGCGGTAGCCAGTCCATCAGCTTGGAACAATCTCCCTTCACACCTCAGATGCATAAATGATCCGACAGATTTCAGATCTAAACTGAAACCATCTTTTTCATATTTCATACCCAATTTAAACATTTATACTTTGTTCTACTATACTTTTTAACCAATCGCTTTTTAAGCGTTCACTTAGATTTTTAGATTTAAAACATGTCTTAATGCGCCCTTGAGGTGATTACATCACAAAAACGGCGCTTTAAAAGTTAGCATATTATTATTATTATTTATTATTATTAAGAAGTCGGCTGGAATATAGTTCTATTATTTGGTCACCGCCTGGGATCCGATATTCTCTGATGGTGGAGCGAGTGCAGAAAAAATTTCTGCGTTCCTTTACCTCAGGGAGCGCGGTTATTACCCGTGGCTCTTTCCGACTGAATTCTTGCTAGGTATGCTAAGCTACCAATCATTGGAGAGAAGGAGGAATATCCACTTGGGAGTTCACTTCTTTCAACTGATTGGCGGCGTATACAAAACTCAGATGTCCTGAGTGATGTAGATCTATTTGTCCCTCGTCAAAGACAGCACAGATTGTTTTATTTGCCACGCTGCAGAACCAACCTGCCAATAGTTATGCCTGTGGGTAGGGCAATCTTATTGCTTAATCGGGTCGCCTTGGAGGTGGACATATTTCGTGATAGTGTGAGTTGCCTCAGGGATGCAATATCAATGTTATGATTCTTTCTAATTCTTAAGTTTAATTTTTTGTGTTTCTCTTTTAAATTCTTATAATGTAATTGCAAACGATCTGGAATTATATGTCTGTAATGTTTGTGATTTTTATTAAAATAAATGAAAAATTAAATTAATTCAAAAGTCTCCTCCATTATTGTCCGTCTGCTGCTCTTGTTTTCCAGTTTGATCTGGGATCCAGATCTGTTGTTGTAGCGGGAAAATAGAGACATAGGACCAACCAAGATATCCGTACGATGACCCAACAGCTCCTTATAACGAGCACCATGAGAGCCGGTCGCCTAGCATGGATTGGGCACGTACGCCAAGCCGGAGATACCAGAGCAATCAAGACCGACCGGAGAAGGACCTCTAGGAAGGCCTAGACAGCGCCTAATGGATAATGTTCTAGCTGATCTGGCTAGGTTGGGCGAATCCGACTGCTGGGAGCAAAAGGCTAATACTCTTGTGACCATAGAAAGTAAGTTAATATATTCTTCACCTTGTATTCTGTCTAATTTTATTTCGGTTAGTTTATTAAGTCTTGAAATTAGACAATGAAGGTATGCTTCTATTGGTATTTATCAGTAATTCTTTATTTAAATTGTATTTACTTATTAACTAACCATCACACCGTTCTGTCCTGAGATACCTCTCTAGCTTCCTCCACATACATACATCGTATCATGCATGTTCGTCAATTTTATTTGATTAATTTGGTCATGCCATGCTTTCCTTGGTCTTCCACGGCTTCTCTTTCCGCTCGCACTGCTTGTATACAACATTTTAACTATTCTTCTCTCATCCATTTGTTCCATATGTCCAAACCATCTCAGGGATCCTTTTATAATTTTAATTATGATTCAATAATCTGCCTTACATTTCTTCCTTTTTGTCGTTTGGTATTCAATAATATATCGTTTTCCCGCACATTCTTCTCGTTTCTACGGCATTTATCCTACTTTCATCATTTTTTGTCAGCTCCAAGCTTCATTTCCATACATAAGGATTGGCACTAGAACTTCATTATGTACTGCCATCTTTGCCTTAGTTGAAATATTTATATTTGCAGTGATGACTTTGAGAGCGCCATTAATTGTTCCCAGCACCGATTCTGCTTACGATATCTTTCTCCATTTTTCCATCTCTTAAATTCGGTAACTTGATCCAGTTTCTTACCGTTCGCGCTTATGTCACAAAATGTCATTATAAATTGTATTTCATTATAAAAATTATGTTTTCCGTTACTGGCAATTCAATGCAATATATTTTCTGGTATTTATAAGCTTAACGGATTTAAGCTCGGATAAGATACGATAGTTTTCAACGAAAACAAAAGTTTTATATAATGGCACCTAAACAAAAGGCCGCAATAACAATTATAACTGCGTTTCTCTTTTATTAAATTCAACACATAACGAACAATGAAGGAGGTTTCATTGTATTTTCATAAACCGCCAATCCAATATGGGCATTTGACACAAATATTTATCAGACATAACTTAACCGCAGACTGATAACAAAACACGTACGGGAAACAACGGAAACATAAGAAATAAGAACGTTTTCAAATTTTAATATCAATTATCGACGTAATGTTAAAAATTCCAGAACAAATAATACATAAAGTCATAACATTCCATTCCAAAATGTCAAACGTACAAACTGTCAAAAGAATAACCTAAAACATCGGGTGTTTGCGTAATTTTCGCGAAAATTAAACAATCAACGACTTGGTGCTATCACTTATTATATAAACAGAATTATTCTCACCATTAATTAAAATAGTTTTATACACTTTTTGCGATATTTAACTGAACAAAATCAGAAAACAAGACAATAAACTAAAAACGATATGCTTTATTTATGTGGACAACTTCAACTTCATTCGAAGTTCGATGATGTCATTAGTGCCGTGAGGTTGGTCAAGGTGATTCCAACCGCCAAAATTGTTTTTTTACGAATATTTCATTTTCAAATAGGGTACGTATCTCAATAAATTATTTTTTTGTAATACAAAATTAATTTACATTGGTAATTATGCCTCCATAGAATACACACGTGGTTCTCCCGTACATTTGGAGATATTTCGTGTATAAGTGAATTGTTTTGGTCTATTTGATTTTTGCCGCACTTTATAATAGTTTGTTGTGACACGAAATGCGTTTTTACTGTTTTAATGTTAAAATTATGTAAGTTTTTTCGTTTATATAAAGAATTTTGACAGGTGTAAAAATAAATTTTTCGTTTGTTCCAATGACATTTTGAATAAATTCTTCAATAATATTTTTAAGTTCTTGCTAGTGTTGGATTGTTTTAAGTACCTAATTACAGTAAATTTAAAATACGGTGAATACGTGGAATATAAATTAAATAAACACAAAGGTTCGGATCGTCCAGATGACAACAAGTGCAGCATCTAAAAAAAACTTTGTTTTTATTTTGTTATTTTATTTTATATCATTGTATTTTATATAATTTGTTTAAGATTTGTTTTGTGGAAGTTGGACGATCAAAGTGTGCACAGGAGATGCCTATTGGTGGCGATGAGGTTTGCAACCCATCACATCGCGTCTCTCGCGGGGGCGAAATAGAAGGATGGAGTGCCGCATCGGTTAAAGTGTGGCAGTCCATTATTTCTGCCTACCCTTTCGGGGAGACGGCGTGATGGTTAGTTAGTTAGTTAGAACACACATCCAGATTTTTACGTTATTTTTAACAGTTTGTTAGTCACATTTTCTATACCTTTATTATAGATATATTCGACCACGTTGGTATGTCATTAATTTTTCAAAGTTTTAATATTGGCTCTCCGTAACAATAACATTTGAAGAATTAGCAGTAGATTAAATGTAAATATCGATGATCTTTGAGCTTCATGCCTCACATACTTATTTTAGGCTCCAGGAGAGCTATTCTTTTGAGCGATTTAGTATTAGGCTCATCTGATTTTGTTGAATGATAGCTGAAAACTATAAATAATACAGACAATGTGACGAAGAAATATTTTTGCAGATCACAAGTGATTTAGAAAATCATTAAAAGGTTGACAAGTAACATGAAAGTGATGTGAATATTTAAAATGTGAATTACTCCGTCGGCGTTTTAGTTACATTGCTAAAAACACGGAACATTTGTGACAAATGGCTCAAAGAAGCCAAAAAGTTTAGTAATACAATTTTTGTAGGCGCAACCTTACCAATTCTGTCATACCACGGTTAAGAAACAGTTATGAAGTACTCGTATCTTTAAATATGTATTATTTCTACCAGCACGGCGTGAAACGAATAACAAAAGATTTTTCCTGTAAATATGATTCCGGCAGATTTGTTACAGTAAGAGTCAAGATTCTTGAGGAATCAAGGGATTGGAATAAACATGTGGGACTTGGAGGATTAATCCCACCCCCCCTACCTTACCTATGGCGCTAGTATGCTGGCAGCAGCATAGCGCCCCCTGGAGACAAGGACCCCGTCTTTGCTCCGGGCTTATTACCGCGTCCTTCGGCCGAGCGACACGCGTCCGCTCGAACGCTCTTGCCCTATCTATTGTTATACACTTGTCTTTGCCGAAATAAATAACTGTGTACCAACTAGCCTCTGATTTTTCACTTCCACACCGAACCACCTCACACTACAAACACAAGCTTGGTTTCTGCCAGCGTGTTGCTCAAGAAAAGGAAATACTATATTATGGCAAGGAGCTCACATTCCAAGTTGCAAATTCAAACTACATAACAAACAAAACGAGTGACCAGTCACATTCTTTGCCTCCAACGAAGGAAAACTACAAAATCGGAGTTTTAAGTCCTCAGTTTTTTACCTCCTGTAAATAACTAACTAGCTTAGCATCACGCCATCTAACCGAAAGGGTAGGCAGAAAGAATGGACTGCCACACTTTAACCGATGCGGCACTCCATCCTTCTCTTTTCGCACCGCGAGAGATGCGGCGTGATTGGTTGCGAACCCCATCGCCACCAACAGGCATCTCCCGCGCACACTTCGATCATCCAACGTCCACAAAATAAACCTAAATCAAATTATATAAAATACAATGATATATAATAAAATAACAAAATAAAAATAATTTAACACGTAATGTTCTCTTAGATGGTGCACTTGTCGTAATTTATTTAATTTATAATCCACGTATTTACCGCTTTTTTTTTTTTATTTCCTGTAATGAGGTACTGAAAACCATCCAACACCAGCAAAAACATTAAAATATTATGGAAGAATTTATTTAAATTGTCATTGGAACAAAAGAAAAAAATATTTTTACACCTGTTAAATTTCTTTTTAAAAACGAAAAAACTCATATAATTTTAACATCAAAACCGTACAAACGTATTTCGTGTCACAACTAACTATTATGAAGTGCGGCAACAATCAAATTAATATTAATATTAAATAATCTTGTATATCCTATTAATTCATCAACAACAGTTTTAGATGTGCGTGCATGACGTGCGTGCATGGTACGATGTATGAATGTAGAGGAATCCCGAGAGGTATGCCAGGACAGGCCATTGTGGTGATCCATCCTCTCTGCCTACCCCTCCGGAGAAATGGCGTGATGGTTAGTTAGTTAGTTAGTTAGTCAGCAGTTTTAGATTAATACCTTCTTTACCATTCTGTCTTCACTCATTCTTTCCATGTGTCCAAACCATCTTAATGACCCTTTCATATATATGTAAACGGCGTGAACGGAGCTAGAAATAGAGGAAGGCTGAGGAAAACGTGGCACGATCAAATCAATCAAATATTGAATGTCATGACAAGATGTATGAATGTAGAGGAAGCGAGAGAAGTATGTCAAGACAGAACAGTGTGGCGTTCCATTCTTTCTGCCTACCCCTCCGGGGAGACGGCGTGATGGTTAGTTGGTTAGTTAGTTTTTTAGATTAATATCTCTCGAAGTACCCCATTGACAAACTTGCCCCGATAAATTAATTCTTTTTATACCGTGGCAAGACCAAATCATATCATTTTTTTACTGTTATCGCCATTTTGAAAAAAAATCTGGAGAACTGTCAAAGTCAAAGGTTACGATTAAACCTAAAAAATAACTTGTAATGAATATTAATCATATATGTTAAGTTTACAATAGCGTTTGTATATTTCATTTCAATTTAAAAAGACTTGTTTTTATTATAAAAAATAATTTATATTTCGTTTAATTTGGCCCGGGAACGGTGTAACTTCAAACAGTTTGAAAAGAGTTTTCCATCTGTTATTTTGCTTTCGTATTTCGGTTACTTCATCACTATGATGTGACCTGATGCTTACTCACGCGCAATGGACGGGTAAGATATTTGAAACGATTTTTTTTACTTGTAGCGTTATATATTTAAGTAAATATTAATTATTATTAGATTTAATTCATTTTGTTTGCTGTGGCATTTGCCTCCAAAATGTTAAATTTGCTCTAATTATTTTCTAGCCTTTTTCGTTTATATGCAATTTAAATTTCATCACAAAAAAATCTGGTAATAAAACAGACTTGTGATGAATCTATTTACAAAACATATGTGATGTGGTGGCAAGTATTTCGCATGCCTCAATGTTTACACTGAAGAAGGATGAGTGTAAACCGAAACATGTTTGTGAAAAGTGTAATAAAGTATTGTGAAAATACAATGTTTTTCAAAAGATTTCATAAACCTCACAATTTCATAAAGTGGAGAGTAAAATGATTTATATTACTGTCTCAATTCACCCTTTATGTCTCGCTCTTGCTACTCTGTATTTGCGAGTGCGAAAGAGACAAATTCACACATGGCAATTCACACATATCGAATATTGTGTTTGTTGGTCTTGACTATTTGGCTGTGGTTTTTAATATGTTTTGATAGCAAGATTTAAAAGATATACTACTGTCTCACACACATTAAGTCTCACTCTTGCTACTGCTATATTTGCGAGTGCGAGAGAGGCATATTTAAACGGAACAAGAAACATATCGAATGTCAGCCTAGGACATTTTCCATAAATTTAATGTTTTTTAGCAATCAGATTTGAAATGTAATATACTTGTTCACTTCAACAATCGCCTATGGATATTCCAATTTTAAATTTCTCATTTTGAAATGTGTAGTGATCACACGGCAACATTATACCGCTTCTAATTTGTATGATCCCGTTTAATGGTATTAAAATATTTATTTTTATTTCATTTTAGAAATACGGTAAAACAGGAGCCAGAGGAAACATCTCAGGAATGGATTCCGTGCAATCCTGAAGATGTCAAAATTGAGGTTTGTTTAATATATTTTTAAAAACTTTATCATGACAACTTCTGGGGCAGTAAAAAGCATTTTTATATAATAAAAAAGTTTTCTTATTTACCACATCATCCTCTATAACATTTGATAATGCTTTATGATCCTCTATAACATTTGATAATGCAACCAGCAACTAGCACATGTATCTACGATGAGAGATCTCGGGATCATCTATGAGAGTAGGCTGACTTTTCGTGCACATATCGAGAGGATTTGAGGCTCTGCACTAAGGATGTTGGGCTTCACTTTCCGGACCGGAAGAGTTTTCAGGGATCCTCATGTGCTCAGAGTCCTATACAACGCATTGGTGCGGAGCAGAATTGAAAGTGGTTCTGTGATATGGAGTCCTCACGAGGCCAGATATATCCGTTATGCTGGAGAGGGTTTAGAAAAGATTTCTGAGGTATCTCTGCATGAGGGAGTATGGTTGCTATCCGTGGATCTATCCCACGGCATTTCTTTTGGGAATTCTTGGGACCAACTCTCTGCAGCTTCAAAGAGATGGGCATCTCATAACCCATTTCTTTAGATTACTCAGGGGATATTTCGAGAACTCGGCCGTGCTGGACGGTGTTCGGCTTTTTGTCCCTGATAGATATCTCCGACAGCCACAACATAGATTGTGTTATCTACCGGCTGCCGAAGAGCAATTAATCTGCTGAACGTGGTCCCCTTGGAGATTGACATCTTTTATATTAGTGAAAGTACATTCAGAAGGCAAATACTCTTATTCCTGGAGAGTATCTTGTCTTCCTAATGTCGAACCATCTCTCGCGTTTCTGATAGTATACTATACACAATATATTATTTTACCTGTTCTCAATAGATGCCTTGAAAATTTATTTTGTAATGTCTGTTGATGAAATAAACTGATTTGATTTATACAGATGAAACATGTCATTCACATAAATTATAATAAACCTTCTAGGAAACAGATGTTTTCATTTGTATTAATTATTTTCTTCTTCTTTTGGTGCCGTGTCAGGTCCCTCCAACGTTGGCGATCACTACAGCAAAGGTATTCGCCATAATGATTCCTGGGAAATGGTGACTAGAGTGGTTTCCCGTTGCCTACTCTGGTGGATTTTTCTGTCGGGGTTACCTTCCCTTAGCTGGTTGGATCTGGTTTGGAGGCGCCAGAAACTCGCCTTTCATCCCCTCGTTATCTGCTGTGATCACGCGGTTATGAGTGTGACCCCATTGCCCGAGGTTCGCGACAGGGACGCTAACGAGTTGGACTAGTCAGTAGTGTTGCTGGTAGAATGCAACTGGGCGTTTCGCAGCATTTTATAGAATGCAAAATGTGACTCGCCGCGACCCTACTAACAATTCGAACCCCTTCATTATTTTAATAACATATATTTAATTTATTAATATCCATATTTCCATTGCAGATAGAAGATGACAGCCAATCTGACAAGAGTTCCACGAGTAAAGAGCGGCCGTACCGCTGCGAGCTATGCGACAACAGCTACGTGCTGCTGGACAGCCTGCGCCGCCATCTCGTCGTGCACAAGGAGGGTAAGACCTTCAAGTGCGACGTCTGCCCCTACTCCTGCTCGCGGAACAGCGTCCTCCGCGAACACAAGCTCGCCCACTCCGGGATGCTGGCCTACAGGTGCGATCAGTGCGTATACACGTGTTCGCGCCCGTCCAATTTGAGAAAGCACAAGCTGACGCATTCAGGAGTACGTCCGTACGCGTGCTCCGTCTGCCCGTTCACCTGCATCCAACCCGGCAGCTTGAAAGAACATTCCTACGTGCACACCGGCGAACGCCCGTATCAATGCAACGTCTGCGAATACACGTGCGCGCGCCTCGGTAATTTAAAGCTGCACAAGCTGACTCACGCGGGTGCGAGGCCGTACGCCTGCGACCGCTGCTCTTACCGTTCGCGTCAAATGAGCCATTTAAAAAAGCACAAGAAGACGCACGGCGCGCCCGAGGTTCACACCTGCGATAAGTGCTCGTACGCGTGCGACCGGATCGACGAACTGAACAGGCACAAGATGGACCACGCCGGACCCAACCCGCCTTGCTGCGAGACGTGCGGATACGCGTGTCGAGATCTCGAGCACCTCTCTACGCACGTACGCATTCACACCGGGGAAAAACCTTTCATTTGCGACGATTGCGGTTATAGCTTCCTGGTCCTTAGCCTTTTAAAGAAGCACCAAACTATCCACTCGCAAGTCAGAGTCAGCCTCATTCCTTAACCCTTGCTTTTGTGACGAGTCTCTGTGATAGTTACTACATCCATTCAGGCATTACAACTACAGATATTTTTCTTCTTTTAATAAAATCGTGTCACCCTTGGATTTTGTGGCAACGAAGATATGCCATACGTCCTCTTCCTGTCTGCTATGACCTGATGGTAGGGTCAGAGATCACATTGCCTGGTACGGGTATTTCTCTATAAGAGCCATTTTTCATCTTTTAGTTTTACTCATCTGGACATTAACAATTGTTCTATCCTTTGCAATGCTACCTGGCGTTTGCTTAACCTTCCGTTACCAATGTGTAGTATACATATTTTCTAATAGCATAAATATCTGATAAACTTCCTTCGTGGCCGAGCGGTAAGTGTATTGACTGCCACCCCGAAGGTTCCGGGTTCGATTCCCGGCGAGGACATTGTCACACTGTCTTTGGTCTGGTGTAGAATTCAAATGACGATAAAATGGCGATAGATTAGCTACCTATCACATGTCACGAGAATCACTATGATAGCTATAATACCCTTTACATCGATTTGGCTCATGCTGTCATGATGTAATGAGCGATTCAACAAAATAATAATAATAATAAACTTAAAGCGTTAACACTTGAATTCCACAACGACAAATTTTTCATGAATTCATTGTTTTTTACACTTGAGTTTTGATTAATACGAATGAAAACGTCTGTTTTCTAGAAGTTTTGTTACATTTTATGTAAATGACATGTTTCGCATGGCATATCAAACATTTGATAATGCCTTAGACAGGCAAAACATGTCATTCACATAAAATATAATAAAACTTGTATAAAACGGTATTCATTATTTGATATGAAGCTATACATCATTGTTCAAGAAATAATAAATACTTTTGAGTTAATTTTTCTCAACGTATTTTGAATACTTTATACCTTCATCATCGGAAGAATGTTTTATTGAAAATTGGAGATATTTTACCAATACATTGATAATAGAAGTATTCCATTTTTCCAATTTCAAACTATTATAAATGTGAAGTAGTTATCCAGCGTGGTTACGCTTGTAATCTTTGATTTTGGTAAGGGAAGATTAAGATTACATACAGGTGTGGTATATATTAACGGTGTAACTGTCTAGCTATCCACGATTCACGATACGATTTTATTATTGGAAGAAATATGTTGGTACGATGATTTTTATTGGCTGCCAAAGCCAATTTTTTTAAATATGTTTCTTTTAGATTAGTACCCTAAGTTTGTTTCTTTGTTTTACATATTTAATAAATTTATTAAATACCGTTACAGAAAAAAATGTATTTGTTTATTTTTAAACATGCTGATGACAGAATGGAGTGGAGTGGTCAATAGTGCGAGTGTTTTGAGTTGGAATCCAAGGAAGCAAAGTATGATACTGTCAATCGAAGGGTGAGAGCACTGTGATGATGTAAGGAAGGAATGTAGAGCAGAATATGTATTATGAAAAGCATTGATGAAGAAAAAATTATATGTAAATGGAAGAAGAGCGACCACATTCCAAGTCAGAGAAATCGACGAGCGTGTATATTACGATGAATGAATGTAGAGGAACCTAGAGAGGTATGTCAGGACAGAGCCGTATGGTGGTTCATCCTCTCTGCCTACCTACTGCGTGATGGTTGGTTAGTTAGTATATAAGTGCTGTAATGGCGCCTACCACTGCAGATCTCTGGTTGAACAGAACATAAGTATTTTAAAACTTCATTAATCGCACATACAATCATTCACATTGTTAAATAACAATATACGCCATTGTTACTTCACACGGACAAACTTGGTAAAATTGGAGAACTACCAAGTGGAATACGAACATCGAATTTTCGGCGAGTTCCTCCATTGCTTTCTGAAGTGGAAGATTGACTTTGAAGAAAGACAGGTCCATATCATTTAACGAGAAATGTTAGCGTTCTTTGCCTGATGACAGACCACCGTAACCACACTCCTTGGCACATCAGATCATTGCAACTCTGATTCTATTACTTCTTGCACCACTCCATTTTCATCTCTTTCATTCCCAGACCACGGCCTAAATTATTACCATCTGCCTTATCAATATATCAAATCAAATCAGTTTATTAACTCAAAAGACATTACAAACAGGAAAATGTTTAAGGCATCTATTAAGTACAGGTAAAATATTATAAAAATACAACAAAGTACCAGGAACGCATTAGAAATGGTTCGACATTAGGAAGACAAGATACTTTCTAAAGTAAAGAGTATTTGTCCCCTGAACGTACCATAAAAGACGTCAATCTCCGAGGAGACCGTGTTCAGCAGACTAATTGCTCTTCCCACCGGTGTCACCAGAGGCAGATTGGTTCTGGCGGCCGGTAGGTATAACAATTTGTGCTGTCGCTGTCGGAGATATCTACCGGCGACAAAAAGACCAACATCCTCCAGTACGGCCGAGTTCTCGAAGTATCCCCTAATTAATCTGAAGAAATGGGTTATTAGATGTCCATCTCTTCGAAGCTGTAAAGAATTGGTTCCGAGCATTCCCAGAAGAAATGCCGTGGGATAGAGCCACGGATAGCTACCATACTCCCTCATGTAGAGATACCTCAGAAATTTTTTCTGAACCCTCTCCAGCATAACGGAATATCTCGCCTCGTGAGGACTCCATATCACAGAACCACTTTCGAGCCTGCTCCGAACCAATGTGTTGTATAGGAACTCTGAGCACATTGGGATCCCTGAAAACTCTTCCGGTCCGGACGATGAACCCCGACATCCTCAGTGCAATGTCACAAATTCTCTCGATATGTGCACGAAAAGTCAGCCTACTCTCATAGATGATCCCGAGATCCTTCATCGTAGATACATGTGCCAGTTGCTGGTTGTTCATTGTGTATCTATGATATACAGTTCTCAATGCTCTAGTAAATGATAGCATAACGCATTTAGAGACATTGAATTGCATTTGATTACTGTGACTCCAGTTAACAATATTATTGATGTCAGACGTCGAAGACAGTCTTCAGGATTTCAGGATTTTAAACTGTTAAATTAAATAACTTTGTTTTTTGTATCACAATCGTATTTTATTTTACGCGACAGCTGTTTCATCAACCTATGTTGAGATCATCAGGTGTTACAATATTATATCAAATGTCAAATTTTCGTGATTTTTCGAAATATGCATTTCACATAAAGATTCGAAAAATCACAAAAATTTGACATTTGATATATTATTGTAACACCTGATGGTGTCAACATAGGTTGATGAAACAGCTGTTGCGTAAAATAGAATACAATTATGATACAAACAACAAAGTTATTTGACAAACAAACCATCACGCCGTTTCACCGCAGGGGTAGGCAGAGAGAATGGACCACCACACTACTCTATCCTGGCAAACCTCTCTAGATTCCTCCACATTCATACAACGAGTCATACACGCACGTCGATTCCTCCGACTTCTAACATGACCAACCTTTTAAATTTGATTAATTTAGTCATGCCATGTTTTCATCGGTATGCCTCGACTCCGTACTCCATTTACATCGTTTTCTTTCTTAACCATTCTTTCTCCATCCATGCGTTCCATATGTCTGAACCATTGCAGCGATCCTTTCATAATACCTTCTTTCGCTCTACATTCGTTTCTTATATCAGCATCAAGTTATTTAATTTAACAGTATAATTTTTTTAAAGTAATGAGACTGATCCCATCATACTTAATGTCAATACTAACTGGTCTTCCATTCCCTAACGAGTCCTACATTATTATTGCTCCTCCGAGGAGCACTCCAGGCCACACATCTAGCCCCCGTATAAAACAACTACCAAAACACATTCCAACAATGTTTCCTACAGACGTAAGAGGAATAGCCATTAGAGCTGAACCTCTGTAAGCCAGAAGTCTAAGTCCAATTATGTCAACAGACATTACAAACAATATTAATGTTTAATCCGTCTATTGAGTACAGGTAAAATATAATATATACTCGTATAATAACAAGAACGCAAGAATGTATCTTGTACCGACCCTTATGTAGGGAAGCGAAGCATGGATCTGGCAAAAGAAGGATGAAAGTAGAATAAATGCAGTAGAAATGGGATCTCGTAGACAAATGTGTGGATACTCTGTGTGTGATAGTGTCGAATGAAAATATACGAAGCGAATGCGGTGCGAATGATGGTGTTATGAACAAAATAATGAAAGGATCATTTAGATGATTTGGACACATGGAAAGAAGGAATGAAGAAAGAATGGTAAAAAATTATGTGTTAACGATGTAAATGGACCTAGAAATAGAAGGAGACCGAGGAAAACGTGAGGAAACTCAGAGAAATCGACGCGCGTGCATGACACGATGTATGAATGTTGAAGGAGCGAGAGAAATGTGTCAGGAAAGAAAAGTGTGGCAGTCCATTCTTTCTGCCTACCCCTTCGGAGAGACGGCGTGATGGTTAGTTAATTCGTTTTAGTTAAGAGCGCATGAGAGATGGTTCGACATTAAGAAGACAAGATATTTGTCTTCTGAACATATTTAACGGCTAGTTACATGTCTTACAAACTGAAAAAATGATGCTTCGTAAATGTCATTGATATCTTTCTACTTAAGAGAATAACAATAATCATAGGACCCAGACATGACATGCAGAATGAACTTGGAGGCATAGAAACTCCGCCCAACAAGTGAGCAACCTCAGCCTCATAAGCACTGTAGGAGCTAGTTGGTTGATAAATGGATAATATTCTAGCTGGTCTGATGTTGGGAGCAAAAGGCGCAGGATCGAGGAGCTTGGAATATCATCAAGGAGGCTACTCTTCAAGAGTTGTATGACCATCTTAAGTATGTTAGATATCATTTTATTGTCGCACCTGCAGTTAAGGGTGTTTGTACGTTTGGTTTGTTAAGATTAATTAAAATTTTAACTTAATTTATTAGATTTTACCAACATAATTGGAATTAGGTCGTTCAGAAAGAAATCAATTGTTTTAATTTTAACAAAAAGTTTATTTAAATAGCATAAAATATTGTATTAAGTGTAAAAACATATATTTAAATTTCATTGTCAGACTCAAATGAGTTATTGCATTCGATATTTAATTTCTCTGCACAGTTTTCTATTTGTAATGTGTCACTTTTCACATATCCAAAATCAGCTAAATGGTTTTCCATAATATCGAGTTGCTCTAGCATGACCATCACATCCTGTTCGGAGCTTTCGTACTCGTTTTTGAGATTGGAATTGATAACTTTCGCTTCTGAGGTCATTTTAGACATTGTTCTGTACATTTCTTCTAATTCTGTAATCAAATTCTTAATGTATACGACGGAACTCTCCGAGACTTCGGAACTGACAAGTGAGAACAGCGATTTAGTTTTTATTTCCAGACTTCGTTCTAAAGCGAGAACTTCACTTTCAATCGTTTCGGCGTGATTTCGAAGACGGGCGAACATTTTTTTTAATAAATAATATGTTCACTCTTCCTATAAATAAATCTTAAGCGATCTTTCAACTTTCAAAACTCCAATACTCCTTATTCCGCGATTCCGTTTAAATTTTGAAAATATGTCAAAATACCACAGACAATTTTAACAAACCATAGACATTCGATTATATAAGTTCTTAATGGTTCGAAGATTATGGGGCACTTTTTAATAAGGAATTGTAAATTCGACTTTTTAACATCCGTTTGTAAGCACACCCCATATTTTTTGGAATAAAATGCGTCAAATATCTGAATAAAAAAACATGGCATATCCATGGGAGGGTAGACCATACTTTCCCAACGGGGGCGGTATCACCTGCGGATCTTTACATACGCTACAAGGGGGCGGAAGCGGGTCTAGAAGTTAATAGGGGGTGTGGTGTATGTATTTTGTGTCTTTAACCTTTCCCTTACGGTGTTAAAATAAAAACGCGCGTTCCTATGTTGGGTAGTCAATACCCAATAAAAAATTAGCGATTTTAAATTGGAAAAATAAGAACATTCATAGCTAATCCCCTTAATTAATTATAATTGAAGTTGAAAATTATTATAATTGAGATTTATTTGCTCAAAATATAAAAAAAAAACCATCTGGCAACGCTCACGGGACGGTCTGGTTGCAAGCCCGAAAACTGCCGGGCAGTGAGAACATTGAACTCCTCGCGCTTCCACAGTGAAGCGATGAGATGCGAATATAGTGTCGCGCACTCAGCGCTACGAATTTCGTTTCCGATGTTCACAAAATACCTCCGATGCGCTTGATAAATTCTGATTATTATAATTTTTTTTTTTTAATCAATGCGTAAATATATTATGTGATATTGAGGGTTATTAGAAGCAACTTTCAACTTTTCGTTTTTCTAATTATCAAGGGGCAATGGTCCAGAAAAGGTAGAAAACCTATGGCGTAGGTAAATAGGATAGACTGCCAGATTTCAATTTGTATTTTGACTTACCTCTCGAGATTTCTCCACATCCATACGTCGCGTCAAACACACGCCGTATGGATGTGGAGTGGAATGCCAGTCTCTTTTTTCACGTACGAGTGGCTAATGAAACACAAGCGAGTCGACAAAAAAATAATTTATTATAAATAAAATTATTTAAATTTTTACAATGTTAAGCTGCCTAATAATATACCAAAAATATTTCTTCGTGCTCCTTATAGTAGCACGCTCTAGATGTTACAAAAATATAAACAATCAACTCTCAACTATCAAATGTACGGATAGGCAAACAAAACTCCACACACCCCCCTTTCAACGCTACAACTACATACAATAATTTCTCTCATAACAATGCATTATCTATAATAAGAAATAAGAGGTAATAGCGTGGAGTTTAACACCATTGCTCAAGCAATAATTATTAAGTAATTTGTGACAATAGGGCGAATAAAATTTGTTTTACAAATATTATTTATTTCTAGAAACCATCTTTAACTTTTAAGCGTTTTGGACCGAGGCTCATAGTACCAATAAACTAAAGGTTAAAAAAAACTTAAAACTAATACAATTGAAAACAAAATTTTCAATTAACAATGCGTAAAAGCAGAAATGTTCAGGAATACATGGACAGACAGAGTGACGAACAGATGTCCTGGCTGCGCAATGTGAGGGAATGGACGGGAATCGGAACTGTGGAGGAGCTATTCCGGACAGCGCAGGATAGGGAAGAGTTTACCAGAGTGATCGCCAACGTCGGGGGGACCTGACAGGGCACTTTAAGAAGAAGAAAAGCAGAAACAAGCAACTGATTTCTTGAATACAGCAACACTACTGTCAAGTTTTTTGCGTCCACTAGAGGTCTCTTATACTCCGCGAATCCTGGGCAATGTGACCGCTGACATTACCACCAGGGTCATAGCAAATAGGTAGTGGACAAATGACAAATTTCTAGCATCATAAAACTGGATTCACTCGTCTAAGGCAGTGCTCCGCAACCAGTGTGGTGTGAGCCGGATGCAGGTGTGCCGCGGTAAAATACATAATGAAAAAATATTTAGTTATAGTCGAAAGTCGTGAATTGCGAAAGAGTCGACTCTTTCGTAGATCAGCCCAGGAGACGTTGGTGACCTTTTTATTTATGTTTTTTTTTAGCTCATTCAGCTTTTTAGTGAAAATCTGACGGGATATTTTTTGTTGGCGAACTTTTTTTAGGCCATTCTTGAAAAATCGAACATTCGATCCCGAATGAGCTAAAAAAAAAGGTCCCCAACATCTCTGCTGAGCTGATTAACGCCCACGCCTAGACCGAATTTTAGCTTAAGGTGTGCCGCGGAATTCTAGGAAGAACTTAGGTGTGCCGTACGTGAGAAAAGGTTGCGGAGCACTGGTCTAAGGGAAGAAAACTTTAACTGAAAATCATCCAAAGGGGAAACCACTCTGGATAGCAGGTCATCGCTGAGAGAGCCATGCTGGGTATTAGCCTGCGGGACAGAGTCAGGAATGTGGACATACGAACCAGGACAAAAATATCCAACGTCTTCAAGTTGGCCACAATCCTTAAGTGGCGTTGTGCAGGACTCATCGCTCGTGTTCCAGATGAAAAGTGGACAAGGCGACTGCTGTGATGGTGCCCAAGGACGGGAAGTGCTTGGATGCGGATCGCTCAGGATAGAAGGGCGTGGAAAATACAAGAGGAGGCCTACGTCCAGGAGTGGACGGCCACAACAGGCTGAAGAAGAAGGTCATCACTATGAAGAAGAATCAATTGCCTCTTCTTCAGTGACATGACACTGAAAGAAGAAGATACCCGTCAGACCGTATCCAGGTTATTCCGACGTATCTGTTCATCATCCTTCCACCGTAGTTGCGGTCGCCCTGCACTTCTCTTTGCCGTCCACGGTCTCCAAGTCAGCAGTCTTCTTGTCCACTTTTTACCTGAGCTTCTGGCTACGTGATCTGCCCATTGCCATTTTAGAGTCGCCAACCGGTGGATGATATCTGTGACCTTTGTTTTTTCTCTCACCGTATCGTTTCTGACTCTGTCCCTTAGGCTTATTCCTAACATGGCTCTTTGGGTCACTCGTAGTTTTTCACACTTTAAACGTTTAGGGCGATAATATTATACTTTTCTGCTTTTGCATATTGTTAAGAAAGTGTACACAAAAATAAATGTTTCCAATTATTATTTATAAATGTATCAAATAACTATAGAATTATACATTTTATCAACATTAATATTTATTTATAAATCAAAATAACCCCAAATATGGAATGTTTTTTAGGTTATAAAAGAGACAATTCACAAATTATATTATCTAAAACATTAGATATCTGCATTGCGTTACAAGTATCTTTGAAAGAAGTTTCGGAGATCGTAGCATATTCCATCTTCATGATGGACATGGACATAGGCTAGATCCCAGAAAATATAATTCTGTCAACCGTGACGATCTACGCGCATGCGATTTACAAAGTACACGATATGAACACGTATAAACATATAACAATCATACGTTTTCCACAATCTGTTGTTAGTTTTATAAAAGGGAACAACATTACACTTATTTCCGTTGCAGGGGCATAACATATGTATGTTTATAAATAGGTGCCTTCGCTCAATATTCAAGCTCTATTGGCCCCAAACAGTGTTAAATGCTGTCATCTGGACCATGGCAGGCGAAAAGCCAATTAGAGAACAAGTCGCTAGATGCAAATGGCAGTGGATCGGTCACCGATACGGAACCCAGCCTGCATCGCTCGGGGCGCACTAGACTCGTAAGAGGAAGCGAGGCAGACCTAGATCCACCTGGAGAAGAGCCCTGCAGGACGAGGTTAAAGCAGCAGGCCTCGCTTGGGATGATGTTAGGCATCAGGCATGCGGTAGAGTCGAGTGAAGGTTCCTTGATTCCCATTAAACACAATAAAACTGACATTACTATACTAAAACCTTTTTTTTTTTTAATATCTCTAACAACAGTATGCGAAAAATGTATCTTTCCATCAATACAAGAATAAACAAAGAATCCATCTTTACATTGGAAACACCAAATAACAAGCGTGTTTTTCAATAATGACTATATTAACTCTTTTGTTGCCGAATATCCACTAGCGAGAAGCGCCGAATCCGGCGGATCATAGCCATAATTTATAAGACAATTATACATGTTTTAGACAGAGTGTAAGAGAGTGAGTCAGTGCTACATTTGAATATATTTTTAATAAAAAAGCATGTTCAGAATTTTTTTTTACATATGGCCAAGCCATAGAGGGCTCCCTCCTCACTCCTTCACTCCTTCACTCCTGCACTCCCTAGGCCCGTCCCCCGTCCATGCGGGACTTATGTTAAATAATAATAATATATGTATATTTGCAACCAAGAGGGACCCAGACCACATTTAAGCTACGCTACTCTCCCTCGATGTCCCGCCGTACACACATAGCAATACACATATTTAGAATTAAAAGATTTCATTAAATGTAATAAAAAACATTGCTGTTCTTTTGTAGTTAATAGGTACTGTGTAAAAAAGAATAGTGGAGAGTCAGCCATTAAAGGTCATACATTTATCAGTTTTGTTTAGACTGCATGCATTACTCATAGTGTCTGGACTCGGTTGGAAATATATGATAGGAAATATATTCAACACCATTAGATTTCTTTTTGTAGGGTTATTTGAAATCAAAGGTCTATGTCAACAAGTCCACAACCATCCGTGCATTACAGGAGGAAATTAAACGCTGCATCAATGAAATTTAGACACATTTATGCAAAATGGTCATGAAAATTATCGACAAAAGAGTGCGTATGTGCCAACAAAGCCGTGGAGGCCATTTGCCCAATGTGTTATTTCATAAATAACCATATACTATGTACTTTATGATTCAATAATAAAAAAACAATCTAAAGACTTAAAACTGTGTTTTCTATTTAATTCAAATCTTGCTTTAATTTTTGGGATGACCCTATATAAATATGACGGTGGTCGTAAGAATGACGGCTACTGGCCGTGCACTTTTTTACACTGTGCGTACGAAACTACAGTAGTAAGTTTTTGTGTCGCTCTTGACCCAGAAATATATGCCACCTGTACATCAAAGTAGCCAACATAAAATGATATAATACATTTGACTATTGGCATAGTAATCCCAAAAGTGTGGGCAACCAAAGAGTTAATACTAACTAATTAAAATATATATATTTTTTATACATTTTTTCCCTAATTGTAAGAATTTTTTATACAAATTATTGCACTTGTACAATAGCGTTTTTATTTTATTATTATATTATTGAAAATTAGCTTTACATTTCATAAATGGATGGCTTAATATTTAAATATAATTAATTATTAAATAAAAATTATTACTTTAAACATTTTCAATCAACTTTGTTTATTGATGGGGCAGTACACCTCTGTTCCTTTTATCAAATAAGTTTTGACACACCTCTCTAGCTTCCTCCACTTTCGTACAGCGAGTCATACACGCACGTCGATTCCAACCTTTGACCAACCTTTAAAATTAGATTTATTTGGTCATGCGATGTTTTCCTCGATCTACCTCGACTCCGTAATCAATTTACATATACTTTTTTAACCATTCTTTCTTTACCAATGCGCTCCATGTCTAAACCAACGTAGCGGGCAAAGAGTTCATTAAAATCAAACACATGAGACTTAAATCTAACAACAATTAACAAATAATTTAATGAGCAACAGATTATTAAAAAATGGTAGGCTATACTATAAACAAAAACAACAGTGTTCCAAAATTAAATGTTATGAAAAAGCATAATACAGTAGAACATCGACACGTTGAAACTCGAACAAAGAGGGAGACTGACTGTCCGTAGGATGCAGGGGAGAACGTTAAGAGGGAGGAGAAGGATAGTGCAACCAGTGGCGGTACGTCCATACAAGCCGAGAAGCCGGGCTTGCCTTAAAAAGATCTGTAATAAAACAATGTTTTTTCCGCGATTTTGAGCCGTCTACGAATAAAAGAACATTTTAAATTTCACGGGAGTTAAAGCGTTTAATTCGTTGCGTTGCAAATGACTCCTCCGATATGACCTACGTGTATGTTTTGTTTCACTCATACGTAGATGAGATGAGCGCGAAATGGCCTACGTCCACATGTTTTGTTTCATGTTTTCGATGGGCTTCATATTGGGCTTGCAAAATGTAAAAGGGTATTTGTCGCACTTATGTAGTTTTGGCTTGTAATCATATAGCTAGGTGTAATATATACCAGGAGATATCCACAATTTTTTGTATGGATTTGAAGCCGGGCTTTATCACTCTGAAGTATGTTACTTTTCGATGTGTCACGAACTTCATTTCTACTGTCAGAATGTTATCTGTCATTTACGTGTGCAGAAATGTTATGAACAGAAAGATTATGTGATTTCTTTATGAATATTTATTTATAATTCTTGTTTCGGTGTTAACAAATTTATTATTATTGTCTATTTACAGCTTATTATTAATTATATTTCTTCTTGTATTTGTAAATACATTATTATATTATACAAGAACATGAGAAATACTGGCTACTGGTGAGGTAAGCTTATTCATGCGTAGGTCACGGCACAGAACACTTCGTCATTGCGGCTTGTCCGGATAATTGACGTTCCGGTTAACTAACATCCGGATAAACGACGTTCTTCTGTATCTTGTTTGTATAGAGCAAGTAATTTTGGAACGCGGTGTACAATAACAAGGTTTTTAATAATCGAACGCAAAAGCAGAAAAGGGACATTTAATTTAATAAAAATTGTCAATACATTCACATGATTGACAATCCCAATCGATGTTTCGTTGGTTCATTTACTGTCAATTGATTGTATCAATGAAAATCAATCATGAAGACATTGACAATTGAAGGCTGATCATTACAATGGTGGCAGGTATCAGAGTTTTTGATCCCAATTGGTGTTAAACATAAAAGGCATTGTGCAAACTATAGGTTTGTCTTTTTGTTCCTGGCCACCAGAACCAACCTGCCTCTGGTGACACTGGTGGGAAGAGCAATAAATCTACTGAAAACGATCTGCTCGGAGATCAATGTCTTTCATATTAGTGAATGTACATTCAGAAGACAAATACTCTTGACTTAAGAGAGTATCTACCCTTCCTGCAATGGAAGCATCTCTCATACGTTCCTGAATGACATGTTTTTGCCTTTCTAAGGCATTATCAAATGTTTTTTTAAGGCATTATCAAATGTCTTTGTAAGGCATTATCAAATGTTTTTTTAAGGCATTATCAAATGTTTTTTTAAGGCATTATCATTTGATAATGCCTTAGGCAGGTGAAACATGTCATTTGCATAAAATATATTAAAACTTGTAAAAAAAATACAGATGATTTCATTTCATAAAGACTTTAGTTGAAAATAAAACTCGTAAATGCTTGAATTAAAGTATTTTCTGTTTGATAATTATACAAACAAGCGAGAGAACGAAAATAACATTTTATTATTTATTCATTTGACTATATCATCGATGAATAATTAATTAAAACGCGTCGGCAACTGAAACGTCCTTGTTCCGCTTTCGCACCCGGTCAAGAAGTAAAGTTGTACATGGATTGATTGTACTAGAATAGCAATGGGATCCGTGGGATGGATCCTCACTGCGTGGGCTGCGTCTTGTCCTCTTCCAGTTCCACCTGCGTCAGGGTCCTGATAATCTCGGCCCGCTGCGAGGGAGACAAGCGGCGACACAGCTCCGAGGCCGCCTCCATGGCCACCTCCGGGCAGATCTGGGGGAACAAGCAATTCGGAGATAATCAAACATAATAAATAAAAAAATGACTGTCTACTTATGCACGTACGTACGTTAGAAGTTATACTGCTTTGACTTTAACCCTTATCATCCATTATTTTTTGATATTGTTTGTCAGCCAACTCTAATTTAAATAATGTCAAAATATTAATTTATTGATAGGTAGTTACAAAATAAATCGTTAAAAATTCATTTGTAATGATTTATTCTTCAAATAAAAAACAATTTACAAAAAACATTATGGAATACTTATAGTTTTGCATTCTGTGGTACTTTTTAAAACAATCTCCAGGATGGAGACCAGGTTTTCTGGAACAGGTCTCACAAAACCATACTGTATCCCGTCTTCCCCCTGGAATCTTTCTGTTACTGCACACAGTACAATCTTTAGAACCATTGTTCAGTTTCGCAATGAATCTCTAATCGCTTCTCTGCATGACGTATCACGCCAAGTTCCCGCCATTTTAGGTTATGTGAATTTGCAAGGATTATTTTATAGTAAAATAAAGACCGTGTGACAATCATACTGCCGTCAGATTGTACTCACATCGAGGCTCTCCTTGATTCGGCTGATCTGGGCGTCCTTGGTGACGGCGCAGATGTTCTGGTTGATGACGGACTGCGGGTCCGAGAGCTGCTTCTCCAGCCACTCGCACACCGACTGGTTGCTGGTCTCCCACTGGTAGCCCTGCAAAAATATCCAAAAAGAGTGTTCATATATATTTTTTTATTAAAAAGAGAAGGGTGTAAAAAAAGGTTTGAAAGCCCGTGTTTTTAAAAGGAGCAATTTGTTAAAAATATATTGAAACATGCATTCTAAAAAGGGGCAATTTGCTAAATTTTAAAGTTTGAAAATCTATTGTCAAAAAGGGGGCTATCTATGAAAAAAAAAAGTTTTTAATAGAGGCTATTTGTTAAAAGTAGATTGTAAACTTGTGTTCTAAAAGAGGGAATCTGCTAAACAAAGTTTGAAAACATGTGTTCTAAAAAGGGTCAATCTGCTAAACAATGTTTGAAAGCAGTGTTCTAAAAATGGGCAATCGGCTTGAAAACAAGTGTTCTAAATAAAGTTTTAAAACATGTGTTCTAAAAAGGGGCAATCTGCTAAACAATGTTTGAAAACAGTGTTCTAAAAATGGGCAATCTGCTTGAAAACAAGTGTTCTAAAAAGGTGCGAATTGACATAAAAAGGTGGTTAGGTTAACCTGTTTTCTAAAAACGGAGCGAATTGCCAAAAATAGTTGAAAACCTGTGTACTAAAAAACGAATTGACAAAAAAAAGATTTAAAACCTGTGTTCTAAAAAGGTGTGAGAATTGATAAAAAAAAGGATGAAAAATTGTGTTCTAAAAAGGTGCAAATTGACAAAAAAAAGGTTGAAAACCTGTATTCTAAAAAAGGACGATCCGCTTAACAAAGTTTGAACCCTGTGTTCTACATTAGCACACACTCAATAATGATGGCATTTGAGACAGTGTTTCAATACTTCATTACAATCAAGCTGACTAACCATCACGTTGATCTTGTTGAGTACATAACAAAGATTATAAAAAGAAGTAAAACATGGTAATTACCTCCGAGGTCCCTCGGTCCTCCACGAACCACCTCCTCATCATGGCGGCTGTCTGGCCGTCTCCCAGCCCCGGCAGCGCGGCCAGAAGCTTCTTGGAAGCGCGGTGTTCAAAGAGCAGCCTCTTGAGGCGCCAGTACAGGATGTTTCGACTTCGTCTCCACGAAATGATTTCCTGGGATATAAGCCGGTTATTGTGGTAATTTTTTTAAAGAAGAAGATTATGTTTTTTGTTAATTGTCAAATGCTGGCGAGACAGCCAAAAATTGACTGTATTATCAAAATAGTAAAATAGATAAAAAAGTTGAATAGTCAAAAAGGCACATTAACAATAAAAATATAGTATAATAAAGCAAAATATTCATAAATGACAAAATAGTCAAAATGATAAAAAAAAGAGCTAAAATAGACAATATGGCAAAATGGCATAAAAAGGCAAATAGTTAAAAATGATAGAAAAAAAAAGGTAAAACAAAAACAAACAAACCATCGGCAGAGAGAATGGACCGCCACACAACTCTATCCTGGCACACCTCTCTAGCTTCCTCCACATTCATACAGCGAGTCAAACACGCACTTTGATTCTTCCGGCTTCTAACATGACCTACCTTTAAAACCTGATTAATTTGGTCATGCCATATTTTCCTCAGTCTACCTCGACTCCGGATTCCATTTACATCATTAACGTATACTTTCTTGACCATTCTTTCTCCATCCATGCGCTCCATATGTCAGAACCAACGCAGCGATCCTTTCATAATTTTGTACATAATACCTTCTTCCGCTCTATATTTCTTTCTTATATCAGCATTTGAGATTCTGTCGTATATCGTTCTACCACACATACGTCTTAGGGACCTCATCTTCACCGCATTTATTCTGCTCTCATCCTTCTTCTGCCAGTTCCATGCTTCGCTTCCATACATTAGGGTTGGGACCAGAACTCCATTGTGAACAGCTGTTTTTGATTTCATTGATAACTTTTTATTTCTAATAACTATTTTTAAAGCTCTATTCACTTTGTTACCCGCACCAACCCTTCTTTCAATGTCACTATCCGTTCGGCCATCCGCTGTGAACATGCTACCTAAATATACAAATTCACTCACCTGCTCCAAGTTTCCTCGTTCACACTTATGTTACAAACTGCCATTTGCCCTTCCCTTTCAAAAACCATCACCTTTGACTTTCGACATTCGTCATTAAATCATTTGACTTGCATACCTCATATATTCTTGACACCAAGATTTGTAATTCGTCCGCACAATCCGCAACGAGAACGGCATCGTCCGCGTAAAGCAGACAATTTACAGACAAATCACTCTTCTTAGCACCAGCATTTATTCCTTTCATTTCTTTCATACACTTGTCCATATACAGATTGAACAACCATGGAGACATCACGCAGCCCTGCTTAACACCCTTCGTGATATCAAACCAGGGCGTGATGTCTCCATTTACCCTAACACTGGCAGTGCTCCCTTCGTAGAGAGAAGCGACCGCCCGTATCAGTTTTGTGCTCACTCCGTATTCGGACAAGATTGACCACAGTTTATCTCTGTTCACTAGATCCTAGGTTTTTTGCAAATCGACGAACGCACAGAAAAGGTTACGCCTTATGGCCATAAACTAACTAGTAAAATAGTATAATAAAGCAAAATATTCAAGGACAACGTACCGAGATGGCACCCATCTCCAGCATTCTCTCCGGGGTGTCGTGCAGCTCTGCAAACTGGACCGCAGCCTGGAATAAATTTTCATTTTTAACCCATTGCAACACAAAGCCGGCGAATCGCCGGCCAAGGTCAATGTGTCACTGACTCACAGAGCCGGCGATTCGCCGGTTTGTCTTTGAAGTGATTGTTTTTTACATTAAAACTGAATGACAATAACTTTATTAATAAAAATGACATAAATAAGTATATTTCGGTTACTGATTTCATAATAAAATGTAATAATCACAATTAATTTCACATTATTCATTACAAAATATTACGATATTTTAACATCTGTGAATACCTCCAAAATGGCCGAACGCACTCGTAAACAAACTCGTCGCGCTTGTAATATTTCATCAAATGAGGATGAAATACAGCGAATCCTTTTGGAAAGTGGCAGTGAGAATGAAGTTGATGAATATTCTATTGATTCTAGTGATTTAACGCCTTCGAACAATGTTTTGGCTTTTTTAAAGTTTATCACACTCTTTCAAAACTAGGCCATCCAATTGAATATAGCTTCAATGCACTTTAAAGTTATGGATTTTAGATGGCTGATGTTATGAGTGTCGTCACAAAAGAAATAAATTTGCTGGTCGTCAGCATAGCAATGAGACAGCAGGCCAAATGAATCAATTATTTTGACAATGTCATTAGTGAACATTATAAATAACATCGGTCCTAGCACTGAACCTTGTGGAACCCCAGACTTGAGGGCGAAGAGAGACGATATTTTCCCTACGACTTGAACCTATTGTATTGCCTGTGAAACCGTAAGTAGCCTCGAGCCGTTTAATGGGGTAAGAATAATCGATGGTATCAAAAGCAGCACTCTATTTGCGTCTAGCGATTTGTTCTCTAATTGGCTTTTTGCCTGACATGGTCCAGAGAACGGCATTTGACACTGTTTGAATATTGAGTGAAGGCACTTATTTATAAACACGAGAATCGAGAATTGAAAAATATGTACAAGAAAGGAATACATCCATTATGCGAAATCGAGGATATTGTAAAATGGGGACTAATGTGACCAGAATGGCAGATTCCGGAGCCGCAAGAGCAGTGAGGGAAGGTTTATCTCAAGTATGACCTCCAAAGAGATAGACGGATGGATGGCAGGAACTGGATGCAGGGAAATACATGAGCAAGTGTACCTGGTGGTAGATGGGCATCAGGTATTTGATCCGGTTCTTGATCTCCTTCTCCTTAGCAGCAATCTGCTCTGTGGTCGGGGCGCCTTCCTTAGGCTCTGTGGAGACAATATTTATTAATTAAAGATAACATACAGCGATATCAATAACATATATTAGAAAGTGGACGATCCAAGTGTGCGCGGGAGATGCCTATTGGTGGCGATGAGGTTCGCAACCCATCACACCGCGTCTCCCGCGGAGCGAAAAGAGAAGGATGGAGTGCCGCATCAGTAAAAGTGTGACAGTCCATTCTTTCTGCCTACCCTTTCGGGGAGACGGCGTGATGGTTAGTTAGTTATATTAGAAAAAACACTTAAAAAATAAAGTTAAGACAATTACATGCTACCACAAATATAAATTTGTGAGAGTGAGTGGAAAAAGAAGCCGAGGACGACCGAGGAAAACATGGCATGACCAAATTAATCAATTACTAAAAGGCGGCCACATTCGAAGTCAGAATAATCAACGTGCGTGTATGATACGATGTATGAATGTAGAGGAAGTCCGATAGGTATGCCATGACAGAGCATTGTGGCGCTCCATCCTCTCAGCCTACCTCTCCGGTAAAATGGCATGATGGTTAGTTAGTTAGTTACAATAGTCAACAGACGACAGTAGACAAGAGGAAGGCATTATCAGTTGTCATTAAAGTAAAATAATATCAACATTTAATAATGCCTTCTTCTTCTTTCAGTGATATGTCAGGTACTCTGAACGTTGGCGATCACTGCAGCAAAGGCATCTCTATCCTGCGCCACTTGGAACAGGTTCTGAACTCTTGTTATTCCTGTCCACTCTTTGATGTTCCGCAGCCAGGACGGCTGCCTTCTACCAACTCCCCGACGTCCCACCAATTTACCCATTAATATCAGTGTAAAGAGATGGAACCCAGTCTGCATCGCTCAGGGCGCACTAGACTGGTCCCCGATGGGGGGAAAGAGGAAGCGAGGCAGACCTAGAGCCATCTGGAGAAGAGCCCTGCAGGACGAGGTTAAAGCAGCAGGCCTCACTTGGGATGATGTTAGGCATCAGGCATGCGATAGAGTCGGGTGGAGAAGGTTCCTTGAGGCCCTATGCACCACGGAGGTGTGACAGGACAAAAAGAAGAAAAAGACATCAAAGACATGATTGAGGTCCATGCCATTTTACATGCAATGATGATGTGAGGATGTCTTACCCTGTTCCATCCTGGTTCTCATCGCGGCTAGTTCTCTCTCGAGCCTCTCCATCTCGGGATCCAGGCGCTGCATGGTCTTCACCAGATCTTTATGTTTATACTTGACTTCCACCATACCCTCCGCTTCCAGGACTCCACCCCTGAAAAATAAAGAGATTGCTTAACAGTTCTTCTTCTTCATCTCCTATCAGAAATTGGACAATCAAGACTATTGTTGTGTTGTTTTCTAACCAGGATTTTATGATAATCTGTATATGACAATTTTCGTGGCCGAGTGGTAAGTGCTTTGACTACCATCCCGAAAGTCCTGGGTTCGATTCGGCGATTTTAGTGTGATTGTCACACTATTTTCGGTCTGGTGTAGAATTCACGTGATAATAAAATGGCGATAGATTAGCTACCTATCACATGTCACGAGAATCACTATGATAGCTATAACCTTTACATGGATTTGGCTCATGCTGTCATGATGTAAAGAGAGATTCAACAAAATAATAATAATAATGATGTCAAATACAAATATTATATAAGAAGTGAATGCAGTGCGAATGAAAGTATAGTCAAAAAATTCTTTAATAAGTAAATACATAAAATGAAAAAAGTAAGAAAGAGCTGAAAAGGTTGGATGTAGGTGCCAAAATGAGCGGAGTGTCAGTAAGTTATCTCTTGTATGCGGATGACGCTATCCTACTTGCAGACAACGAGCATGAACTACAAGTCCTGGTGAATCGTATGTATGAGGTATGCATGCGAAATAATCTGATGATGAATGTTAATAAGTCCTAGGTAATGATTTTAGAAACAGAAGAAACCATGACAGTCTGCAACATCAGCGTGAATGGTGAAAATTTGGAGCAAATAGGTAGTATGTTTACAAAAGATGGGCGAGTGGAGAGGGATATTGAAAGAAGAGTTGGGGCAGGCAACAAAGTGAATGGTGCACTTAAAGTTGTCATCGCAAACAAAAACCTATCCAAAAAAGATAAAACAGTTATGCACGATGGTGTTCTTGTACCGACCCTTATGGAAGCCAAGAATGGAACTGGCAAAAGAAGGATGAAAAAAAAAAAACATAAGCGGGTAAAAAATGTACTAAAATATATATAGGGACTGAAATAATTAACCGCAATTGGTTAATTATTAAACACGGGGACGTAAAATCTGGGTTTCACTGTATTAAGTATGAAGGCTGCACCTGACGCAGTCAAACATCCCTTCTTATCAGGAACCCAAAGCGGAAGGACATACCTGGATTCTGTGTCGGCATACATCTCCATGTATCTGGGGTTGATGGTCGGATCCACAACGGCCCAGGCTCCTCCACGCAGCTCGCCCCCGGGGGGGATGTAGACCAGCACAGGTCCCGTGGCTTTCTTCAGGGCAAACACTATCTCCGCCCCAAACTTCATCACCTGCTCGTACATGTCTGGAAAACAAACAAATCATAAATTAGGTGGACCGGGAATCAACCCATTATTTAACTATGTCTCATTAAAATTCATTATTTTTTCCTTTTGCTTTAGTTACAAAATATAATTGCCATCATTATAAATAACATATCGAGGGCAGACACTGTCAAGACAAAGGGCATGCTCAGGACAACCGAGATGAAAACACTCCGCGCTATAGCTGGCAAGACCCTACGTGATCGAGTTAGGAATACAGCAATCCGAGAAATCTGCGAGGTCGAAGATGTGGTCAGATGGGGACGTCAAAGACGGCGATACTGGCATCAACACATAGAAAGGATGAGCTCAAATAGAATACTACACATAGCTCTCCATGGAACGCCAAACGGACAACGCCGACCAGGAAGACCCCCGAAACGGTGGAGAGAAAGCTGGAGTTCAGCATCTCAAGAATTGAAGAATTGCATTCCTGAAATGACAGACTCCTGAGTCTACCAAAAGTGAAGAAGAAGATAAATAATATCTCCCCATTTATTTTGTAAGTTTTCAATACCCCTTTATTAAAATTTAGGGATTTTCAATTAAAATATCCGATAATGTCATTTTCAACATCGACCATATTTTTTTATCTTTCAAGAAGTGCTCCATAAATAGATGATAGTCAGACGGAACAAGGTCTGGTAAATATGGAGGGTGAGATATAGCCTCCCACATTAGGTCTTGGATTTTTTCACAGGTCATTTTTGCCGAGTGAGGGCGTGTATTGTCTTGATGCAGTATTACTCCACTTTGGTTGACTAAATTGAGGCGTTTTTCTTTTAGCTTAAAGCTTGTTGATAGGTTTTTGTTTGCGATGACAACTTTAAGTACACCATTCACTTTGTTACCTGCCCCAACCCTTCTTTCAATATCCCTCCCTTTGTAAACATACTACCCAAATACACGAACTCATCCACTTGCTCCAAATTTTCACCATTCACTCTAATGTTGCAGACTGTCATGATTTCTTCTTTTTCAAAAATCATTACCTTGGACTTATTCACATTCATCATCAGATCATTTCGCATGCATACCTCATACATACAATTCGCCAGGACTTATGATTCATGCTCGTTGTCTGCAAGTAGGACAGCATCATCCGCATACAAGAGACAGCTTACTGACACTTCGCTCATTTTGGCACCTGCACCCTTTCAGCTCTTTCATACATAGAAAAGTGTTTATAGATTATTTTTAATAATGCCACTGTCGGCCATGACACCATAAAACCATCGAAGTCTCAGTCTGCATCCCACCAAATCACCTTCAAACAATGTTCCCATCAGACGCAAGAGGAATAGCTACAGGAGCTGAACCTCTGTAAGCCAGAAGAGGTTTTGATTCAAAATTTCTTACGCAAGCCGGGCTTCTGGGCTACTATGGGAGTACCGCCACTGGCTGCAAGTCACAATTTACCTTTCATTCCACCGCTAAACCCTCTCCAGTTGGCGAATATGATGATGGGCAGATCCTCTCGTGAGAAGTCGTTGATGGCCTGAGCTGTCTTGTATGCTGAATCTGGATACCACACCTGAAACACAACAAGTGATAATGAGACATGAAAAATAAGAAATATTTCGTTGTAGGTATAAGTGAGGCATAAATGTGGTAGAGATGAGGTCCCTAAGACGAATGCGTGGTAGAACGATGTACGATAGAATCTCAAATGCTGATATTAGAAAGGAATGTAGAGCGAAAAAAGATATTATGAACAAAATGATGAAAGGATCACGAAGTTGGTTTGGACACAGAAAGCACGAATGAAGAAAGGATGGTTAAGAAAGTATACGTTAACGATGTGAATGGATTACAGAGTCGAGGAAGACCAAGGAAAACATGGCAAATTAACTAAATTTTAAAGATTAATTTTTATTAATTTAAACTGTTTTTTCCACCTCTGAGTTTATTTTCCTCGGCATGTTTCGAAGGCTTACATCTTACTTAATCAATAGCCTTAGAGTAATAAAACACCCTCAACTCAATACTTCCATCTAAAAATTCTTTCAAAATTTAACCCATTGATATGTCTATGGTTATCTCCCTAATACTAGCAAAGTTAACTAACACATGGCTCTATCCCACTTCTTTACAGCTTCGAAGAGATGGGCATTTCTTTAGATTACTCAGGGGATATTTCAAGAACTCGGCTGTGCTAGAGGGTGTTGGTCTTTTTGTCCCTGATAGATTTCTCCGACAGCGACAGCACAGATAGTTTTACATACCGGCCACCAGAACCAATCTGCCTCTGGTGACACCGGTGGGAAGAGCAATTAGTCTGCTGAATGCGGTCTCCTCGGAGATCGACGTCTTTCATATTAGTGAAGGTACGTTCAGGGGACAAATACTCTTGACTTTAGAAAGTATCTTGTCTTCCTAATGTCGAACCATCTCTAATGCGTTCCTGGTATTATGTTGTATTTTGATAATATTTTACCTGTACTCAATAGATGCCTTAAACATTTTGCTGTTTGTAATGTCTTTTGAGTTAATAAACTGATTTGATTTGATTTGATGTTATATATAATTCTAGGTTCTTGCACTCAGTTTGTAATAATTTTGGTTAGTTTATATCGTTCTCCCGGTGATGAAGGTCTCCAAAACCTTCGAAAGGCCTTCGAAATATTAAAAAAGGAATTCCACGCCTTAAGTTTATCTAAAATTAAATTTTAAATGTCGGCCATGTTAGAAGTCGGAAGAATTGACGTGCACGTAAGCTAGAGAAGTGTGCCAGGATAGTGTAGTGGTCCATTGTCTCTGCCTATCCTACCAGAGAAACGGTGTGTTGGTTTGTTGTTGTTGTCTCACCTGTCCAGCTTGTGAAATGGTCTTGGCTTCGGAGTCAGGGTTTGCCGGATCCGCGGGCAGTGTGACTTCAACCGTTCTCGTCTCCACTGCGATGACACCGACTGGGATACCTCCCAACCTACCACGGCCTGCCAACACAAAAGTTATTATTACAATTTCATCAGACGAGTCCTACAGTTATCTAATATTGATGAAAGCATTTGTATTCATCATGTTTTATTATCTCTGGGGCTCTAAAATCCACAATATGGACAAAACAAAGACATGGCCATTAAGCCATTAAGAGTAAGATAAGATTCTATGAAGCATGCGTAAGACCAATAATAACATATGACTTCAAAGCAAGGGCAGACACAGTAAGGACCAAACAAGTTTTGAGGACTTTTTAGGCATTTATCCTACTTTCATGCTTTTTTGGCAGCTCCAAGATTCATTTCCATACATAAGGGTTGGCACTAAAACACCATTATGTACTGCCATCTTTGCTTTAGCTATGGTTCTATTTGTAGTGATAACGTTCACTTCTCACCGGTGATGACAGTCTGTGCCCACGGCTGCATGATCTCGGAGAAGGAGCCGCGGTCGAGGAAGCCTGATTGCCATGGTCCTCCGCCTGGGGCCTCTCGACCTTCCACCATCCAGCGAGGGTCGTACGGCGCCCGCGTCGGTGTGAACTCCACGTCACGGTCGATGCTGTCGCACGAGGGCACTATGGGCACCGGAGACATCTTATCCTGGAACAAGAGGAAGATCCATATGTCAGAATGACTTCAGAGACCCTTCAGATGAATCAAATGGTGACCATGGGAAGACAAGCAGTGGCGGTACGTCCATACAAGCTGAGAAGCCGGTCTTGCCTTAAAAAATGTATATTAAAACAATGTTTTTGCAGATTTGAACCGTCTACGAATAAAATAATATTTTGAATTTCGCACGAATTATTGCGATTTAATTTGTTGCGTTGCAAATGACTCCGTTAACATGCGCAGAAATGACTTACATTTTCATTTCACTCATGCGTACCATAGGTGAGATGCGCGCAAAATCGCCTACGTCCACATGTTTTGTTTCATGTTTTCGATGGGCTTCATACCGTGCTTGCAAAATGTAAAAGGGTCTTTGTCGCACTTATGTATTGTTAGCTTGTAATCATATAGCTAGGTGCATATATACCAGAAGATATCTACAATTTTTGTATCAATTTGAAGCCGGGTTTTAATAAATCTGAAGTATGTTAATATTCGTATGTCACGAACTTCATTTCTATTGTCAGAATGTTATCTGTCATTTACGTTACGTGCAGAAATGTTATGAAAAGAAAGATTATGTGATTTATTTGCAAATATTTATTTATAATTGGTGTATCGGTGTTAACAAATGTACGGGTGTTTTTTTAGAGGTTTTTAAACTGGCAACATTGTTTCTACAGACTGTCAATTAGACAGTTGATTTGTAGTCAGTATGTTTTGCCATTTCACCGTGAACAGACTGACGTCAGAACAGCGCTTGCAAATTGTGCAAATTTATTTAGAAAATCATGGTTCAGTTCGCCAAACTTATCGTTCACTACGTCCATTTTACGGTCGACATAATCGTCCATCCGAGCAAGTTATTCGGAAGACCATGGATCATTTTCGCACCACGTAGACTCTAGTGGATAATAAGCATCCACAAAGACGACTAAGATTGCACTTCATTGGAGCTAGCCGTGGCGCTCATATGCCTGAAATCATATTTAAACAATAATGGCATAAAATTATCTATTAAATAAAGCCAATATCATAGACATTAACATTATTTTATGGTGTTTTTTTTTTCATTTTGAATATGTACTTCTAAAAAAAACACCCTATATTATTCTTGTCTGTGTACAGCTTATTTCTTATTAATTATATTTATTCTTGTATATGTAAATACATTATTATATTATACAAAAACACGAGATTGGTGACGCAATTTTTTTTTTGTATAGATTTAAAATGCGCCTAAAATGGGATATAAAATCAATTAATTCACGAAATTAATTTAGAAAGATAAAACTCTTTTAATCGGGAAAAATACATTATCGTGACCCTCTTCTTCTTCTTCTTCTTTTTGTCCTGTCACACCTCCGTGGTGCATAGGGCCTCAAGGAACCTTCTCCACCCGACTCTATCGCATGCCTGATGCTTAACATCATCCCAAGTGAGGCCTGCTGCTTTAACCTCGTCCTGCAGGGCTCTTCTCCAGGTGGCTCTAGGTCTGCCTCGCTTTCTCTTTCCCCCCATAGGGGACCAGTCTAGTGCACCCTGAGCGATGCAGGCTGGGTTCCGTCTCAAGAGTGTGACCGATCCACTGCCATTTGCGTCTAGCGACCTGTTCTCTAATTGGCCTGCCATAGTCCAGAGAGCGGCATTTGACACTGTTTGGGGCCAATAGATTTTGAATATTGAGCAAAGGCACCTATTTATAAACACCTGGAGTTTACCAATAACGTCCGCGGTAGAGTTCCAAGTCTCACATCCGTATAGCAGTACGCCTTTAACGCTACTGCTGAATATTTGGAGCTTGAGCTTTCTCAAAATGATACCGGAGCGCCATACAGGGCGAAGCATAGCGAAAGCTCCTCTTGCCTTGTTAAGTCTGCTGGCTACATCTTCCTCCGTACCTCCTGAACCCGCTATCATACTACCGAGGTAGCAGAAGATGGTCGTGGTCATGAGGGGGACGCCGTGGAGCAAGACTGGGGTGGAATCATTTGTAGACACTTGTAGGTCCACTGTCTTGGACATGTTAATCTTGAGACCTACTTTTCCGCTTCCTCGTGAAGTCTACAATGCTTCCGCTCTGCATCCACCCGGTTTATCGAAAGCAAACAGAGGCATAACACTCATCAGCATAACCCAGACCCTCTACTAATATTATAACAAAAAAAGGTCGGATGGGCTTGCCTTACTGGTTAACCCTAGGCACTCCACTGATTGCAGGTCAGTAATGTACTTGGTTCTACATGGCTTTGCTTTTAGGCGGCTAAGATTAAATAGTCTACCGTCATGTCTATATCGGACCTATAATACCTTTTGTCAATTGCACTCTAAACTTTCATCTTCAAGAATAGTTTAATGCATGGGTGATGCTGCTTACCTTGGGCATGTAGCTCAGCCAGCGCAGCATGGTGTAGACGCCGTCCAGGTCCGCGGGCTCCGTCTTGTGCGTGATGCCGTTGTTGTGCATGATCTGCACGCCCCCCAGCTGGTTGTTGGAGGCGTACACCTCGCGCCCCAGCAGCTTGTTCAGGGCCATGTAGCCGGTCAGGATGATGTGGGAGTTCTCTATCTGAATCACGCGCTGACCCAATCTGAAACGCAGTTCAATCATCCGTATATCATGGTCTCAACACAGTTAAAAAAGTGAGCCATAAATGAATCATGTTTTTCAGAAGTAGCACACATCCAGTAACCCCAACTTTACAGGACGGACAAAAAACTGTCTGGTACAAAATTTTCCTACAATATATCTTTTTTTTCAATACACATTTGTCATAGGGAGTAAAATAGACAAATGTGTATTGAAAAAAATATATATGTTGTAGGAAAATTTTGTACCAGACAGTTTTTTGTCCATCCTGTAAAGTTGAGGTTACTGGATGTGTGCTACTTCTGAAAAACACGATTCAAATAATAATATGCAGATTTGAAGGTGGTTCTGTGATATGGAGTACTCACAAGGCGAGATATTCCGTTATGCTGGAGGATTCAGAAAAAAAATTCTGAGGTATCTCTACATGAGGGAGTATGGTAGTTATCCGTGGCTCTATCCCACAGCAATTCTTTTGGGAATGCTCGGAATCAAATCTTTACAGCTTCGAAGAGATGGGCATCTCATTACCCATTTCTTTAGATTAATCAGGGGATATTTGGAGAACTCGGCCGTGCTGGAGGATGTTGGTCTTTTTGTATTTTTAACAAATTGTTTATTTTTAACAACATGTTTATTTGTAACAAAATGTAGATACTTAACAAAATGTTTATTTTTAACAAAATTTTATTCTGAACCAAATTGTTCACTTTAACTAAACTAGTTCATAAAATGGAGCTACAGCGCCCTTGTGGTGATTAATTCATAAAAATGGCGCTCTATAAATCATCCAATTTATTATTATTATTATTTGTCTCCGATAGATATCTTTGACAGCGACAGCACAGATTATTTTACCTACCGACCGCCAGAACCAATCTGCCTCTGGTGAAACCAGTGGGAACTACGAAACACGGTCTCCTCGGAGATCGACGTCTTTCATATTAGTGAAGGTATGTTCAGGGGACAAATACTCTCGACTTTAGAAAGCATCTTGTCTTCCTAATGTGGAACCATCTCTAATGTGTTCCAGGTATTATGTTGTAAGTGTATAAAATTTTACCTGTACTCAATAGATGCCTTAAACCTTTATGCTGTTTTTAATGTCTTTTGAGTAAATAAACTTATTTGATTAGATTTGATAGCTACCAAACTCCATCATGTAGAGATATCTCTAACATGAGCGAGTATTTCGCCTCGTGGGGACTCCATATCACCGAACTACACTCGAGAGGGAGAATTATTAGTATGATTACCTGACGAGGTAGGATCCTATGCCGATGGCCCGGCAGGAGACCATGGAGATGGTGATGATCTCCTCGTACGCCTGCGCAGTTTCGCCTGCAATCATCCCAGCGTAGCGAAGATTCTCCACCCCCAAGCCTTGCTCTTTGCCTGGAACATAAAACAGAGTAGTTAATAAACTATAAAATTCGCGACTACAGACTGGATTTATCAGGACAATATGTTGCTTTGCAAACAAACAAGCCATAATACTGTTTAAATGGAATGAATGAACAGCCACACTACTCTATCCTGGCACGCCTCTCTAGATTCCTCCACATTCATACAGTCATGTCGATTCTATAGGCTCTTAACAAGGCCGACTCTTAAAATTTAATCAATTTTGTCACAACATGTTTTCCTTGACTCCGTTCCCGCCGTTAAGATCGTTGGTCTTATATCTCTACGGGTACCTCAGCGAGGAACTTGGCAGACTGACACTTTCTGGGCTGACAACTTTCACACGAATCACCGAATGCAGTCCACAATACCTCGAATGCACAGACTTGCCAATGTATATGGACAATCGTTGGACATGTTTTGTAAGAGTCTTCCAATTTTTAAAAAGCAACTCCTTGCTCTTTTTGATTTTACATACATTTTAAACTTCATTTATATTAGTATTTGTCTCCTATTCGCTCGCCCCACATGTTGGATTGCTAAATTACCATCACTTTCTTTATTTTTTTTCTCAAATCTTGAATGTAACATACACACATGGGGATATATAAATGAATTTCCTGTCTCCCAATTTATTTATTGTCTTCTGTTTTTGACATTTCCCAGTCAAATTGTTATTATGAATGTTTCTTTTCTATCTCATGTACGTAATTTACATTTTCTATTATGTTATCCTTATTCTTTTTTTTGTGTTTTTCCGTTATATGTTAGTTGTCTGTTTATGTGTGCTAATATTAATTACCTTTGTTACTAAACATGTCATTTTTTGTAAAAAACCTTGCGGCGTTTATGTCAAAAAATAAATAAATAAAAATATACTTTCTTTACCATTTTTTCTTCATTCATGCGTTCCATATGTCCAAACCAACGCAGTGATCCTTTCAAAATACGGAAGGACGCAGCAATCAACTAGGAGTTAAATTGGATAAAGTGTTCAACTCACCGATGATGTCCGTGATCTTGTAGCGTGCCTCTCCCTCGTCGTCTATAAGGATAGCCCTCACGGAGTTGGTCTGCGCTAAGTAGGCGTAGTCCTCGGGGGCCAGGTAGAGGTAGCGGAGACCGCGGTCAGGCGCGCTTGCGTCCTCCCACGCCACTCGGTATAAGGCCTTCACCTCCTCGGCCAGACCGATGCGGGCCCCGCTGTTCACTGACAGGTACAGCTAGACACGACACTCACACAATTGAAAAAACTCTGATGAATAAATAATTAATATGAATATACTCTCACAACTCCATCCAGACACTGCTCCTCTTCTCTTACCCTCGGGAACAGACTATTTTTTAATATACAATCCCAACCCTAACTGGTCTTCCATTCCTTGACAATAATGTCAGACTTTATCATAAACCCTAAATCCCCCCTCGCCCTCTTTCGGAGGGACACTCCGGGCCACACATTTAGCCCCATCATAAAACAACTTCCAAATCACATTCCAACAATGTTTCCTACAGACGTAAGAGGAATAGCCATTAGAGCTGAACCTCTGTAAGCCAAAAGATCCAAGTCCTTTCTATTTCATCTTTGTTTGATTTGATCTTGCTTTCCACATATTCTTCTTTCTAATGTTATATTGGCAATAGCATTAAAAGTAGCCTCACCCTGGGTATCTTCTTCTCCCTGGCCAGCTCCGAGGCACGGAGGAACAGCATGTCTTCCCGGGGGCTGAAGGAGCCCATGAAGTGCGTGAGGTCGTTGGCTATCAGCACCACGCTGCGTCCCTCCGGGTACTCTGGAGTGTAGAGCGTCATCAGCCACGCCACCATGCCAATCTGTTGATCATAAGAAAGTCCATTAATTACCAATGATTTGATATTCAACACATTTCAGATAATGGAACAAACACAAAAACAAATTTAAAACCTAACTTGCTTCTACGAAGCGCCAAAACTTAAGTGATCGCTCCCCAGTACCTACATCCGACACAGACATCCCTCCTAAAAATTCAATAAAACTTCTTGGCGTCAAATTATTCTTTCCTGTTAAGAAGGGTTGATTGACTACGTCAGGTGCAGCCCTCATTCGAAATATGTTTATTTTTAACTAGTTCATTAAATGGAGCATTTTCTACAGCGCCCTTGAGATGAGTTATTCATAAAAATGGCGCTCTATAAATTATACAATTTATTGTTATTATTAGTTTAAAAAAAACCTTTGGAGAACAGACCACATAGGTAGAATGATTATTTTACCTGGTTTTGTCCCGGGAGCCTCTTCTGCTCTTGCAAGCGGCCGTCTGGCTCTAGGGCGAGCTCTGCAACATCGGCTAGCTGCTCCGGGGGGGCCGGTAGCGTCTGGCCTTGGCGCTCGGCACGGTACTGCCTCCACATGCGCTCCACCATCTGCCGGAACATGGACGGCACGTCGTACACGTACGTCGTGCCGGACTGCTGCGCCTGGAAACATGAGACAAACGTCATTCACAAGTTTCTAGTGTTGTAAGACGCAGCGGTGCCCTTTCCTCAGCCTCGATCGTTCCTTTCTTAGACCCGTCCCGTGCCCATCCGGGACTGATGTTAACAGTTATTTCATTAAGCAAATCAAAGGGTACGCCTATACAGATTTATGCTACTTTTTTCTTCCCTTTCTTTGCTCAATACTTACAATTACAAACACTTATTGTATAATATCAATAGAATATATTTTTCTCTTCGTAAAATGATCTGTTAAGAGAGTAAACGTTAACAATGTTAAGAGAGTCGAGGAAAACGTGGCAGGAACGAATTAATCATATATTACAAGTCGGAAGAATTGACGTGTGTGTATGACTTGCCGCACGAGTGTGAAGGAAGCTAAAAAGTGTGCATTTTCTTTGCTTACCCTCAAGGGGTAATGGCGTGATGGTTTTATTGCTGTTGCTAATCAATTTTGAAAGTCAGCTATGTTGCTAGGAGTCAGATGGATCCATGCATGACTCGCCGAATGAGTGTGTGGCACACCATTTTCTCTGTTTACCCTCACAGGGGAAACGGCGTGATGGTTTGTTATTGTTGCCAAAATTTTTGCTTGGTAAAAGCTTGAAACGGGGCATAAACATTACATAACATTATATAAATAAATAGAGCAGTTTGTACTGACGGTGAATCTCTTCTGCTGGAGGTAGTCCTTGGTGACGTACGGAGTGGATATGGGCAGGCCGTGCATGGGCCCCTGACGAGGTCCATAAGCGTGGAAAAGGATCTGAAAAAAAAACACAAGTCCTTGAATTTACATTAACAAACCACATCTCAAAATATCCTTTGATTAATCTAAAGAAGAGGAGTAAGGGGGATCCTATTGACTCTTCGAGCGGTGCATGGCCATCACCGTGGTGATTGATCTGATCCCAAGTACCTATCCACACCTCCTCGACTTTGGTCTCCCCTGGAAACTATGCGAAATGTTAGAGATCGAGTGTGAATAACCTCGGTGGATAATATTGATGCATAGGCTAACGTGGAAGCACACCTCGCCAACCCGTCTGGCAAGCGTGGCCTTGTAATGCCAACCACCCCCCGTATGACATGTCATACATGGAGGAGTATGGGGGAGGCTTATGTCCAGCAGTGGACGACAACGGCTGTTAAAGAAAAAGAAGAAGAATCTAAAGAAATGGGTTATGGAGATGCCCATCTCTTTGAAGCTGCAGAGAGTTGGTCCCGAGCACTCCCAAGAGAAATGCCGTGGGATAGAGCCACGGATAAATCCCATACTCCCTCATGTAGAGACACCTCAGAATTTTTTTCTGAACCCTCTTCAGCATAATGGAATATCGCCTCGTGAGGACTCCATATCACAGAACCACTTTCGAGTCTGCTCCGAACCAATGCGTTGTATAGGACACTAAGCACAATAGGTTCTCTGAAAACTCTTCCGGTCTGAACAATGAAGTCCAACCTCCTCAGTGCAATGTTAAAAATCCTCTTGATATGTGCACGAAAAATCAGTCGTGGACAAAGACTCTATAAGAACAATAAAGAATCTATTGGTTTGAGAATAGGATCTTAAGAATGATCCTCAGACCCGGTGTTGCAGCGGGAACTTGGAGGCATAAGACCAACCAAGAGATCCGTACGATGACCCAGCAGCCCAGCACCGTGAGAGCCGGTCGCCTAGTATGGATGGGGCATATATGTTGACCCAGAAAGACCAGAGCAATCAAGATCAACCGTAGTAAGACTTCTAGGAAGGCCTAGACAGCGTCTAATAGACAATGTTCTGGCTGACCTGGCTAGGTTGGGCGAATCGGACTGCTGGGAGCAAAAGGTGCAGGATCGAGGACATCAAGGAGGCAAAGACTGTTATATATACAATCTTCTTCTTCTTATTCTTCTTCAAGTGCCCTGTCGGGTCCCCCCAACGCTGGCGATCACCTCGGCGAACCTGTCCCTGTCCTGCGCCACTCGGAACAGCTCCTCCACACTTCGGATGCCGGTCCAATCCCTCACGTTTCGCAGCCAGGACATCTGTCTCCTACCGGCCCTCGGCGTCCCTCAATTTTCCCCTCCAATATCAGTTGGAGAAGGTGGTACTTTTCCCCACGCAGTATATGACCCAGATGTGATATATATATACAATAATTATAGTTTTACCTCTCCGCTCTCTGGGTCCGTGACTTCGGTGTACATGCAGATGTCCAGGAAGTATCCCGAGTCGTTGGCAAGACAGAGGCGCACGTTCTGGGTAGCTCCGCCCGGAGCCAGCCGGATGGTCATCCTCAGCTCGGCCTGCAGCACTCGCAGCTTCCAAAGCCGGGTACCGTACCGCATCACCATGCTGGTCACCGACTCCTCCATCTGACAAAGTTTAAAAAGTGAATACAATGCAAAAGAAAAATTATTAACAAAATGATATTATTATTATTATTATTTTGTTGAAACACGCTTTACATCATGACAGCATGAGCCAAATCCATGTAAAGGGTATTATAGCTATCATAGTGATACTCGCGAAATGTGATAGACAGCAAATCTTTCGCCATTTTATTGTCACGTGAATTCTACACCAGACCAAAGACAGTGTGACAATTACACTGTCCTCGCCTGGAATCGATCCCGGAACGGAATAAGTCGTTAAAAAAAAAACCATCAAGCCGTTTCGCCGCAGGGGTAGGCAGAGAGAATGGACCGCCACACTACTCTATCCTGGCACACCTCTCTGGCTTCCTCCACATTCATACAGCGAGTCATACACACACGTCGATTCTTCCAACTTGTACGATGTATGAATGTAGAGGAGGCCCGAGAGGTATGCCAGGACAGGCCATTGTGGCGATCCATCCTCTCTGCCTACCCCTCCGGAGAAATGGCGTGATGGTTAGTTAGTTAGTACACACCTCTGTTTGGCCTGCTTTATTTTATTGTATCGGAGTATGGCATTAGACCATGTGGTTACCTTGGTGGGGTCCATGATGACAGTGGGCCCAAAGTTGAGGAAGATGTGGTTGCAGTCTGTCCTCTTGGACTGGGGATGGGAGAAGGCCACCTCCAGCTCGTCCATTGCTTCGAGAAGGACCCTGAAACAATTCAAAATAACATTTTAAATGTGAAATTGGATGTAAACATAATTAATAATCAGATTCCTCCTTTTACTCCTTTCTCCTTAAATACTTTAATCTCCCAAGCTCCCATTCCCAATCAAACGCAAATTATTCATTTATTAATTTCTATAATTAATCATTTATTAATTTTTTGCTGGTGTTGGATTGTTTTAAGTGCCTAATTAAAATGAAAACAGTGGAATAAAAAATTAAATAAACACAAATGTCCGGATCGTCCAGCTGACGACAGTGCACCATCTAAAAGAACATTATGTGTTAAATTATTTTTATGTGTTATTTTATTTTATATTATTGTATTTTATATAATTTGTTTTAGATTTATTATGTAGACGTTGAATGATTGAAGTGTGCGCGGGAGATGCCTATTGGTGGCGATGAGGTTCGCAACCCATCACACCGCGTCTCTCGCGTTGGCGAAAAGAGAAGAATGGAGTGCAGCATCGATTAAAGTGTTGCAGTCCATTCTTTCTGTCTACTCTTTCGGCGAAACGGCGTGATGGTTAGTTAGTTAGTTAGTTTAATTTCTATATAAATTATATCTTTTCAAATGTATGTTTTTTTAAATTTTTATTTATTTATTGATTTTTATTTATATAGTTTATCATCATGTATTATTATTATTTATTAGTTTTTACTGTTAAAAAATAATTGTTAGTACCTACTTATAACAAATAGCACAGGTTAATTTTTAAATTTTAAATTATTGTATCGAATTTTAAATGCCTTTTAAAATTCAAAAAGAAGAAGACCATGTTTTCCTCAGACTTTCTTTATTTCTCGTTAATATATACATTACTCATTACTCATTACATGTAATACGTCAAGAAGGCCTCTTGCATGCCATAATGGAGGGTATGACCGAGGGGATCAGAGAGTACCTGGAGGACCTGTTGGTGGACGTGCGCTGCTCATCATATGCAGATTTCAAAAGAGCCGCACAAGACAGGGAAGAATGGAAGAGAAGAATAGAGGAAATTGCTGCAAACCAATCCCAGGATTGAAACTTTCTAACTAAATCCAGTGAAACCCGGATTTTACGCCCCCGCATTTAACGTTTTCCCGCCAATTGTGTTTTATTACTTCAGTCCCAATGTATTTTAGTACATTTTTTACCCGCTTTTACGTTTTTTTTTCCCGCAATTTACGTCGAAAATATTCAAAATATGCGAGTTACGCGCGCTTGACAATGAGTCGGCGCATCGTTTCGGCCGTGATTGGTCGGCGAGCAACGTTGTAATTGGCCGGCATACGGCGCGGAGCTTGGCGATTAACCGACATTTTTCAATTTTCGCCGGTTAACATCAAATCTGTCCTATCATTTGATTTTTGTTTTTGATTCGATTTGGAACGCTTCGTTCTTTTTGACATAATTCGCGATCGTCATTTACAAACAGTTTTTACGTTCTTTGTTTTGGGGTTTACGTTTTTTTTTTTGGGGTTTACGTTTTTTATTTTGGGTTTTACGTTTTTTGTTTACGGTTTTAAATTAAATTTTTGCCGGTTAACATCTGTCCTTCTGTCATTTGGTTTTCGATTCGATTTGGAACGCTTCGTTCTTTTTGACATAATTCGCGATCGTCATTTACAAACAGTTTTTACATTTTTTATTTTGGGTTTTACGTTTTTTGTTTAGGGTTGAAAATTAAATTTTCGCCGGTTAACATCTGTCCTTCTGTCATTTGGTTTTCGATTCGATTTGGAACGCTTCGTTCTTTTTGACATAATTCGCGATCGTCATTTACAAACAGTTTTTACGTTTTTTATTTTGGGTTTTACGTTTTTTGTTTAGGGTTTAAAATTAAATTTTCGCCGGTTAACATCTGTCCTTCTGTCATTTGGTTTTCGATTAGATTTGGAACGCTTCGTTCTTTTTGACATAATTCGCGATCGTCATTTACAAACAGTTTTTACGTTTTTTATTTTGGGTTTTACGTTTTTTGTTTAGGGTTTAAAATTAAATTTTCGCCGGTTAACATCTGTCCTTCTGTCATTTGGTTTTCGATTCGATTTGGAACGCTTCGTTCTTTTTGACATAATTCGCGATCGTCATTTACAAACAGTTTTTACGTTTTTTATTTTGGGTTTTACGTTTTTTGTTTAGGGTTTAAAATTAAATTTTCGCCGGTTAACATCTGTCCTTCTGTCATTTGGTTTTCGATTCGATTTGGAACGCTTCGTTCTTTTTGACATAATTCGCGATCGTCATTTACAAACAGTTTTTACGTTTTTTATTTTGGGTTTCGTTTTTTGTTTAGGGTTTAAAATTAAATTCGCCGGTTAACATCTGTCCTTCTGTCATTTGGTTTTCGATTAGATTTGGAACGCTTCGTTCTTTTTGACATAATTCGCGATCGTCATTTACAAACAGTTTTTACGTTTTTTATTTTGGGTTTTACGTTTTTTGTTTAGGGTTTAAAATTAAATTTTCGCCGGTTAACATCTGTCCTTCTGTCATTTGGTTTTCGATTAGATTTGGAACGCTTCGTTCTTTTTGACATAATTCGCGATCGTCATTTACAAACAGTTTTTACGTTTTTTATTTTGGGTTTTACGTTTTTTGTTTAGGGTTTAAAATTAAATTTTCGCCGGTTAACATCTGTCCTTCTGTCATTTGGTTTTCGATTCGATTTGGAACGCTTCGTTCTTTTTGACATAATTCGCGATCGTCATTTACAAACAGTTTTTACGTTTTTTATTTTGGGTTTTACGTTTTTTGTTTAGGGTTTAAAATTAAATTTTCGCCGGTTAACATCTGTCCTTCTGTCATTTGGTTTTCGATTCGATTTGGAACGCTTCGTTCTTTTTGACATAATTCGCGATCGTCATTTACAAACAGTTTTTACGTTTTTTATTTTGGGTTTTACGTTTTTTGTTTAGGGTTTAAAATTAAATTTTCGCCGGTTAACATCTGTCCTTCTGTCATTTGGTTTTCGATTAGATTTGGAACGCTTCGTTCTTTTTGACATAATTCGCGATCGTCATTTACAAACAGTTTTTACGTTTTTTATTTTGGGTTTTACGTTTTTTGTTTAGGGTTTAAAATTAAATTTTCGCCGGTTAACATCTGTCCTTCTGTCATTTGGTTTTCGATTCGATTTGGAACGCTTCGTTCTTTGTGACATTAATCGTGATCGTCATTTACAAACAGTTTTTACATTTTTTGTTTTGGGTTTTACGTTTTTTGTACAATATTTTCTTTCTTTTGACGTTTCACGTTTTCATTTAGGTTCGTGCATTTAGGTTCATGCATTTTGCGAGCTAATCTACGTGATTTAAAAGGTGCTTTTTTCAATACCCTACATTGGTTTCTTTTTGTTTCACGCGCTTCGCTAGGTGATTAAAAAAAAATTCAATATCCCCCATTTACGTTTTCCCTCCATTTACGTTTTTTTCTCTCGGTCCCCTAAAAAACATAAAATCGGGGTTTCACTGTATATACATTATTTACTATTCTTTTCATGTGTCCGAACCATCTTAATACCAATTCATTATTTTGCTCATAACACTTTCATTTGCACTGCATTCACTTCTTATATTTGCATTTGACACTAACAAATACATATATAACACACATTCCTACAACGTGCCAAGATATCTTATTTCTACTGCATTTCTTCTACGTTCATCTTTCTTTTACCCATATCGTGCTTCACTTCCACACATAATAATAATAATAATAAATTGGATAATTTATAAAGCGCCATTTTTATGAATTGCTCATCTCAAGGGCGCTGTAGAAGATGCTCCGTTTTATCAACTAGATAATAATAATAATAATAATGATAAAAAATATATATAACCATATTTAGTATGAGGGCTGCACTCGACGAAATCGATCAGCCCTTCCTGTCAGGAAATGATAATTTGAAAAGGTGCGTTTTGAGTCTCGATCTAAACTCTGATTGATTCTCAATGCACTTAAGGTCTGCTGGAAGACTGTTCCAGGCTGAAGGGCCGGCTACCGCGAAGGCTCGGTCGCCAAAGTTTGTGCTTGGAAAGCGTTTTGGCACAGTCAATCTACCGATCGCAGAAGACTTAGCTGATCGCAATGTAGACTGTCTAGCATTCAGGTTCTCGTTGATGCAGAGTTCAGATATATAAGCTGGTGCCATTCCATGCAACGCCTTATAGCAGAGCTTGTATTGTATCCTTTCTGGACATTTCAGCCAGTTTACATAAGGGTAAATTGTAAATCTAAAATTCCTCGTAAGAGTCTTACTCATTCTGAAAATGGTCACAGAACTACGGATGGCGTGTTTCAGTAGAAAGGTGGACTCACCGTTCGCCCTCGTTCTGCAGGTACTCGAATGAGGCCTCCTTTGTGATGAGGTCCGAGTGGCGGATGATGGAGCGGATGAAGAAACGATAGTCTGACACTTCTTGACCCTTGGCCACCTGCAACAAAACATCATCACCCTTTAAATATCAAATACAGTGAATCCCGGATACAACGTCCCCGTATATAACGGTTTCGGTTTCCCGTATATAAAAATATTCAAAATATGCGAGTTACGCGCACAATGAGTCGGCGCATCGTTTCGGCCGTGATTGGTCGGCGAGCGACGTTGTTATTGGTCCGCATATGGCGCGTAATGTGGTGATTGGCCGACATTTTTCAATTTTCGCCGGTTAACATCTGTCCTTCTGTCATTCGGTTTTCGACTCGATTTGTAACGCTAAGTTCTTTTTGACATTAATTGCGATTATAGTTAATTAAAATATTTTTAAAATAATTAATTAATAACAATACTTTCTTTTTACATCGGTTTCATTTTGAAAACTAATCTTCTTCTTAAAGTGGCCTGTCAGGTCTCCCCGACGTTGGCGATCACTCTGGTAAACTTTTCCCTATCCTGCGCTGTCCGGACTAGCTCCTCCACAGTTCCGATTCCCGTCCATTCCCTCACATTGCACAGCCAAGAGATCTGCCTTCTCCCTGCCCCTCTGTGGCCCTCTATTTTCCCTTCAAAATTAGATGCATCAGGCGATATTTTACTAAAAAACTAATCTATGTGATTTAAAATATATATATATGTTGTTTGTTTCAATAACCCCCATTTACGATTTCTTTCTCAGTCCCTTAAAAAACGTAAAATAGGGGTTTCGCTGTAGTTTCAAACCCATAAGACTAACAACACTAGGACGCAGCGGTCAAACACTTTCCATTTGGTTGATTTAAGGTTTATGCCCAACCCTAACAAACTCTTTGGTCCATTGCTATGGTTGATTTTCTCTTACTTACTTACTTTCTATGGTCATAAAACTCTTGAAGAGTTTTAGCCTCCTTGATGATTTTTTGCCAAGCTCCTCGATCTTGCGCCTTTCGCTCCCAGCAGTCTGATTCGCCCAACCTAGCCAGGTCAGCCAGAACATTGTCCATTAGGCGCTGTCTAGGCTTTTCTAGAGGTCTAGACGCGTACAGGGTCTTGATTGCTCTGGTCTCTTCGGCCTGGCATACGTGCCCAATCCATAGAATCCAGCGTGCCCAACCGTGCCCAATCCAGCTCGCACTCACGGTGCTCGTTATAAGGGGCTGCTGGGTCATCGTACGGATCTCTTGGTTGGTCCTATGACTCTAAGTTCCCGCTGCAACATCGAGTCTGGGTCCTAGGATCATTCTAAGTATCCTATCATCAAACCAGTAGATTCTTTCGTTCGATTTTCTCTACCAAGTAATATTATTATTTTACAAAATTAACAAGTGCACAATTAGACAGAAATAAGGAAAGGTTCTGTTACCTTGGCCCTGCCGAGGTAGAGGTGCATCTTCTGGTTGGAGGTGGGCAGCGCCTCCAGGTCGTAGGTGCGCATGCGTCCCAGCTCCAGTTGGAAGGCGCAGGCGGGCTCCAGGTGGCGGTAGATCCGGTCCTCGGTGTACAGGTCCCGAGAGCGGTAAGTGAAGAACTTGGGGAACTGCCGTCTGCAACACACAGACACGCACGACACTCTTTTAAAACTCCACATTCTATATATCATACAGTAGTCTTTCTCTCTTCTTCTCTGGTCTCAATCTAAAGATTGGTTTGTAGCAAGGCGATGAATTTTTTTTTCCACTCGGTATACCTTTCTATAACGATGAAATGAAGGAGGGTTATTTGGTTTTGGTAGAATTTATTATGCTTTATGTCTCCGTGGTTATTTAATCTATATATGTACAAGTGTATGAAAGAGTTGGAGGTGCACCTACATCAAATTGATTTTTAAACCTTGCCGAAATAATAATAATAGACAGTGATATAAGAACTGAAAGGTTTGGATGCAGGTGCCAAAATGAAAGCAGTGTCAGTAAGCTGCCTCTTGTATGCGGATGACGCTGTCCTACTTGCAGACAACGAGTATGAACTACAAGTCCTGGTGAATAGTATGTATGAGGTATGCATGCGAAATGATCTGATGATGAATGTGAATTTTTGAAAAAGAAGAAATCATGACAGTCTGCAACATTAGCGTGAATGGTGAAAATTTGGAGCAAACAGATGAGTTTGTGTATTTAGGTAGTATGTTTACAAAAGATGGGCGAGTGGAGAGGGATTTTGAAAGAAGGGTTGCAGGAATGGTGCACTTAAAGTTGTCATCGCAAACAAAAGCCTATCCAAAAAATCTAGAATAGCAGTGCACAATGGTGTTCTTGTACCGACCATTATGTATGGAAGCGAAGCATGTAACTGACAAAAGAAGGATGAAAGTAGAATAAATGCAGTAGAAATGAGATCTCTTAGACGAATGTGTGGATACTCTGTGTATGATAGAGTGTCGAATGAAAATATATGAAGTGAATGCGGTGCGAATGATGGTGTTATGAACAAAATAATGAAAGGATCATTAAGATGGTTTGGACACATGAAAAGAACAAATGAAGAAAGAATGGTAAAAAAATTATATGTCAACGATGTAAATAGAACTAGAAATAGAATCGGAAGACCGAGGAAAACGTGGCACGATCAACTAAATCAAATATTGAATGTCGGCCACGTGAGGAGTCAGAGAAATCGACATGCGTGCATGACACGATGTAAGAATGTTGAGGAAGCGAGAGAAAAGTGTGGCAGTCCATTCTTCCTGGCTACCCCTTCCGAGAGACAGTAAATTAGTGAATAATCAAATAATGTAATATTGCTTACTTTTTGAGGGCGGCGAAGGTGATCCTTCGGATGCCCCTCTGGAAGAGCTCTTCTCGATGATGGAGGCAGAACTCCCCGAAGAGGTTGCTCATCTCTCCGTCGTCCATGTCGCCCTGCTCACGCACCGCCACGCACAGGATATGTATGGGCTCTTTCGGCTGCACGAGACAAGACATGTATCTATTACTAAACAGAAGATTAATGTATCCAAGACAACACAAAGTGATGAATATGGAAGAAAAATAATAATAGCCATGATGTTGTCCATTCTCCGAAAGATAATAAAAAGAAGAAGAAAATATTATATATTTTTTAACCTTTCCCTTACGGTGCTAAAATAAAAACGCGCGTTCCTGTGTTGGCTAGTTAGTACCCAATCAGAAATTAGCAATTTTAAATCGGAAAAATAAGAACATAACTAACTTACCATCACGCCGTCTCCCCGGAGGGGTAGGCAGAAAGAATGGAATGCCACACTGTTCTGTCCTGACATACGTCTCTCGCTTCCTCTACATTCATACATCTTGTCATGCACGCACGTCGATTTTTCCGACTCCTCACGTGACCGACATTCAATATTTGATTGATTTGATCGTGCCACGTTTTCCTCGGCCTTCCTCTATTTCTAGCTCCGTTCACGCCATTTACATATAACTTCTTTACCATTCTGTCTTCACTCATTCTTTCCATGTGTCCAAACCATCTTAATGACATTTTCCTTATTTTGTTCATAACACTTTCATTCGCACCACATTCACTTCTTATACTTGCATTTGTCACTCTATCATATACAGATTTGCCACACATTCGTCTTAGAGATCTCATTTCTACTGCATTTATTCTACTTTCATCCTTCTTTTGCCAGTTCCATACTTCACTTCCATACATAAGGGTCGGCACAAGAACACCATTGTGCACTGCCATCTTAGCTTTTTTGGATAGGCTTTTGTTTGCGATGACAACTTTAAGTGCACCATTTATTCTGTTGCCTGCCCCAACCCTTCTTTCAATATCCTTCTCCACCCTCCCATCCTTTGTAAACATACTTCCTAAATAAAAAATAAGAACATTCATAGCTAATCCCCTTAATTAATTATAATTGAAGTAAAAAATTATAATAATTGAGATTTATTTGCTAAAAACATTTAAAAAAAAACATCTGGCAACGCTCACGGGACGGGCATAGGTCCACTCTGGTTGCAAGCCCGAGAGCTACTGCCGCGAGGAGCTTGCGCTTCCACAGTGAAGTATGCAAGAGTGAGATGCGAATATAGTGCCGCGCACTCAGCGCTACGAATTTTGTTTCCGATATTCACAAAATATCTGATAAATTTTGATTATTATTAATACATATTTTTTTAATCAATGCGTAAATATATTATGGAGGAATACCTAAAATCTTAACCTTGTATTTATTATATTTATAGAGATATTGGTGGTTATTAGAAGCAACGTGTAGAAGATACCCATCACAGGGAAGGGAGGGTAGTATAAGTGATTTAATTTCTTGTAGTGTTTTAAAGGTATACAATACATATTCAAAATGAAAAAAAAATCACATTAAAATAATGATAATGTCTATGATTAATCGCTGACAGTAAAGAAAATTTGCAAGCCTTAGTGTCAAGGATGTATGAGGCATGCAAAAAGAGTGACTTAGTGATGAATGTGTCAAAATCTAAAGTGATGGTTTTCGAGAAAGAAGAATGTATGACGATTTGTGATATAAGTGCGATGGGCGAGAAATTGGAGCAAGTTACTGAATTTACATATCTGGGAAGCATGTTTACAAGGGACGGAAAAATGGAGAAAGACATCGAAAGGAGGGTTGGTGCTGGGAATAAAATAAATGGCGCACTCAAAGTCATTACTGCAAATAGAAATATATCCACAGAAGCAAAGATGGCAGTACACAATGGAGTTCTAGTGCCAACACTCATGTATGGAAGTGAAGCTTGGAGCTGGCAAAAGAAGGATGAAAGCAGGATAAACGCCGTAGAAATGAGATCACTAAGAAGAATGTGCGGGAAAACGTTGTATGATAGAATACCGAACGATGAAATAAGAAAGAAATGTAAGGCAGATGACTGCATCATGAATAAAATTAAAAAAGGATCCCTGAGGTGGTTCGGACATACGGAACAAATGGATGAGAGTAGAATGGTTAAAAAGTTGTACACAAGCAGTGTGAGTGGGAAAAGAAGCCGAGGACGACCGAGGAAAACATGGCATGACCAAATTAATCAATTACTAAAAGGCGGCCACATTCGAAGTCGGAACAATCGACGGGCGTGCATGGTAAGATGTATGGATGTAGAGGAAGCTCGAGAGGTATGCCAGGACAGGCCAGTTTGGCGATCCATCCTCTCTGCCTACCCCTCCGGGGAAATGGCGTGATGGTTAGTTAGTTAATTTTTAATGTCTATGATATTGGCTTTATTTAATAGATAATTTTATGCCATTATTGTTTAAATATGATTTCGGGCATATGAGCGCCACGGCTAGCTCGAATGAATCGCAATCCTGAAATCCAATTTTCGACAATTGTCGTCTTTGTGGATGCATATTATCCGCTAGAGTGTACGCGGTGCGAAAACGATCCAAGGTCTTCCGAATAACTTGCTCGGATGGATGATTATGTCAACCGTAAAATGGACGTAGTGCTCGTGCACTACGTCCATTTTACGGTCGACATAAGATAAGTTTGGCGAACCGAACCATGATTTTCAAAATAAATTTGCAAAATTTTTTTGAACCTCAATTGGAAGAATTAATAGAGGAAACAGATCTGGAAGATATCTGGTTTCAATAGGACGGTGCTACGGCCCATACTGCTTGAGTTTCGATGACAAAACTGCGACAGATGTTTCCTGCACGCCTTGTCTCTCTGAGGGGTGACGTGGGATGGCCTGCGGGCTCACCTGATTTAAGCATTCGTGACTTTTTCCTGTGGGGCTATCTGAAGGAAAAAGTTTTTAACCCTCCCTTCCCTGTGATGGGTATCTTCTACACGTTGCTTCTAATAACCATCAATATCTCTATAAATATAATAAATACAAGGTTAAGATTTTAGGTATTCCTCCATCATATATTTACGCATTGATTTAACTAACTAACTAACTAACTAACTAACCATCACGCCGTCTCCCCGAAAGGGTAGGCAGAAAGAATGGACTGTCACACTTTAACCGATGCGGCACTCCATCCTTCTCTTTTTGCCCCGCGGGAGACGCGGTGTGATGGGTTGCGAACCTCATCGCCACCAATAGGCATTTCTCGTGCACACTTGGATCTTCCAACATCCACAAAATAAATCTAAAACAAATAATATAAAATACAATGATATAAAATAAAATAACAAAATAATTGATTTAATAAATAATATTAATAATAATCAGAATTTATCGGGTACATCGGAGGTATTTTGTGAACATCGGAAACGAATTCGCGTATAAACAGCGCTGTGAGTGCGCGACACTATATTCGCGTCTCACTCTTGCATATGTTTTAGCTCAATATTCTCACTCTTGCCGTCCCGCCGCGCCGACAGTCGTTTTCGGGCTTTAACCAGAGCGGGTCTATGCCCGTTCTGTGAGCGATGCCAGATAGTTTTTTAATGTTTTTAGCAATTAAATCTCAATTATTATAATTTTTGACTTCAATTATAATTATATAAAGGGATTAGCTATGAATGTTCCTATTTTTCCGCTTTAAAATCGCTAATTTTTTAACGCGTACCGACTACCCTACATCGGAACGCACGTTTTTATTTTAGCACCGCAAGGGAAAGATCAAAAATGCCGCACCCTGTATAACTGATCTATAAGATGATGTGTATGATGTGCCAGAACCACAAATAAAATAAAAATTTCAATACATATACCGAGGAGTCGATCTCGATGGTGTTCTGGCGCCCGTATTCAGACATGCTCACGTTGATGCTCGTACTATCCCGGCTCTCCGACATTCCGTCCTGCAGGGCTTGCATATCCTGAAAAATCCCGAGCATCGTTAATATTTTAAATTCACTCGCCAGTCAACAAAACATTACTACATACAAAATGATGATAGGCAGAGAGAATGGACGACCACACAACTCTATATTTAGGCGCTTCTCTAGTTTCCTACACATTCATACACGCACATCGATTCTTCTTACATCTAACATAAGGTCGGCCCTTTAAAATTGAATTAATTTGATCAAATCAAATCAGTTCATTGTCCCAAAAGATATTACAAATAAAAATAATGTTTAAGGCATCTATTGAGAACAGGTAAAATACAATATTTAATACCAAGAACGCATGAGAGATGGTTCTACTTTAGGAAGGCAAGATACTCTCTAAAGTCAAGAGTATTTGTATTATGAATGTACTTTCACTAATATGAAAGACGTCACACGATCTCCGAGGATATCGTGTGTTTAGCAGATTGATTGATGGAGTTCTAGTGCCAACCCTCATGTATGGAAGTGAAGCTTGGAGCTGGCAAAAGAAGGATGAAAGCAGGATAAACGCCGTAGAAATGAGATCACTAAGAAGAATGTGCGGGAAAACGTTGTATGATAGAATACCGAACGATGAAATAAGAAAGAAATGTAAGGCAGATGACTGCATCATGAAAAAAATTAAAAAAGAATCCCTGAGATGGTTCGGACATATGGAACGAATGGATGAGAGTAGAATGGTTAAAAAGTTGTACACAAGCAGCGTGAGTGGGAAAAGAAGCCGAGGACGACCGAGGAAAACATGGCATGACCAAATTAATCAATTACTAAAATGCGGCCACATTCGAAGTCGGAACAATCGACGTGCGTGCATGGTACGATGTATGGATGTAGAGGAATCTCGAGAGGTATGCCAGGACAGGCCAGTGTGGCGATCCATCCTCTCTGCCTACCCCTCCAGGGAAATGGCGTGATGGTTAGTTAGTTAGTTAGTTAGTTGCTCTTCCTACCGGTGACACCAAGGACAGGTTCCTTCGAAGATTTGGATTTAAATGGATAGAATATCCATTTAAACGGAATATTTTACGGAATGTTCTGCAATTGATTAAGAATGATCGAACCTTGGTGTTGATCATGTCTTCCTCGACTCCATACAACATTCAAGTCAATTACATATAAATTTTTAAACCATTCTCTCTTCATCCGTGCGTTCCTTATGTCCAAACCAAAGTAATAATCCTTTCGTAATACTTTCTTCAACTGTACATTCCTTTGTGATATCAGCATTTGAAATTCTGTCGTAATAATAATAATAATAAATTGGATGATTTATAGAGCACCATTTTTGTGAATTAATCATCTCAAGGGCGCTGTAGCTCCATTTTATGAACTAGTTGAAGATAAATATTTTAGTTAATGTGAAAATTTTGGTTCAGAATATAGATTTTGTTAAAAATAAACATTTTGTTAAAAATAAACATTTTGTTAAAAATATTTAAAAAACTTTAAATGAACGTTTTGTTAAGAAAAATCATTTTTGTAAAAAACAAACATACAGTTGAAAATAAACATTTTTGCTATAAATAAACATTTTGTCAAAATAAACATTTAGTTATAATAAACATTTTTGTTAAAAATAAAACATTTTAGTATGGGGGCTGCACCTGACGCAGTCGATCAACATTTGCATCAGAATAGGATAGTTTGAACAGGTGCGTTTTGAGCCTCGATCTAAACTCTGACGGGTTTTCAATGCACTTTAAATCTGCAGGGAGAGCGTTCCAGGCCGAGGGGCCAGCTACAGCAAAGGCCCGGTCGCCGAAATTTGTGCGTCTTCTGCGATTTACCCATCGCAGAAGACCTTGCTGATCGCAATGTAGACTGCCTCGCATTCGGTTTCTCGGCAGAGTTCAGAGTTCAGATATGTAGGCGGGTGCCATTCCATGCAGCGCCTTAAATACAGTCCAGCAGAGCTTATATTGTATTCTTTCCGGACATTTCAGCCAATGGAGCTCCTATATCGTACATTGTCTTTATCTCCCCACCTGCCTCTGGTGATGCTAATGGGGAGAACAATCAAACTGCACTAGCATGCTGATGAAACAATGACCAAGAGTAATACTCCAAATATTTGAGTGTATTCAGCCTCCTTCGTGTCATACATGTTCTTGTATTTATTGTTCGATGATTTCATTTCGCAGCGCCATCTATGGTACATTAGGTCAGAAGGTTAAATATTCATGAACTTCCCAGAAGGTTTTAACGGTCACACACCGGGTCCAATTGTGAATCTAAACCATACAGGGACCCACTCAAACATACACAAAAAAATTCATCATAATCAGTCCAGCCGTTTAGGAGGAGATCAACTATATATGACTGTACAGAAGAATTATATTTATAAAGATAGAATACAGAAAGAACAGAGAGCAACTGATTAAGAATGAGCGAACCTTGGTGTTGATGCACCCGGGGCGGGCAAAGTCCTCGAGCAAGTCCAGGATCTCGTCGGAGTACTCCTGGAACTGGCGGAAGGAGGTGAAGGCCGCCATGCAGCCGGTGCGGATGTGGCTCTTGGTCTCTGGCTGCGGCGTGTCCGTGAGGCAGATCTCAGACTGATTCGGAGGGATCCTGACAGAATGATATCGTACATTAATAGCTGTAATATTCTCCAGAACATAAATATAAGTGGAAAGCAATGGGAAACTAACTAATTAATTAACTAACTAATTAACTAACTAACTAACTAATTAACTAACTAACCATCATGCTGTCTTCCCGAAGGGGTAGGCAGAAAGAATGGCTCTATTGAGAACCCTTATTTTGTGGAACAAATAGGTCTTTTTGTTCCTGATGGTTATCTGCGACAGCGCCGACATCAATTGTTCTTTGCTCCGTCACACAGAACCAACCTGCCTTTAGTGATGGCAGCAGGAAGAGCAATTCGAGGTCAAATTGAGAACATTATTTACTGTTTAATTTGGAATTCTATAATCTACTTCTTCTTCTTAATGTAGGTCTTTCTTAATAGAATTGGCTTCCTATGAGGTGGACTTCTAGCTGTCGATCCATCTCTCTGGTGGTCTACCCGGGGGTCGTCTACCTTGGGTTGGGCCGTGCAACACAATGAAGGGGAGTCTGGATGGATCCATTCTCCTCACGTGCGCATACCGGTATCTTCTCCTTTGCCTTCCCCACCTTACGACATCCTCGAACTCACATATTTCCTTACCCTTATGTTCCTAATTCTATCTTGTAGTGTCTTGCCAGATATGTTTCTGGGCGTCTTCATTTCTGACACACTGAGGGCATTTTTTGTGATTGTGGGGTCTGCCCTGCACTCGATCCCATATGTCATGATGGGTCGCACACAAGTCTTATAAATTTTCACTTTTCTGCTGATCTTCGTGTTCGTTTTTCCATATTGAATTCTTCAAACATCCTGAAATGACTGCAGCCTTGTTTACTTGCCCCATCACTTCACACGGTAGATCCATTTCCACACTTGCAATGCTGTTATAATATTTAAAATGATTATTGATTAATTTACCTGTTGGGATGCGAAGAAGGCAGCAAGAACTGGAAGTGGACCACGCTCTTCTCGCCGCTGAGCTCCAGGTGCTGGAGGCACGTGAGGTCGTAGGAGATGTATGCTCTCCTCACGTACACCTCCAGTGCTGCGTTGCACACCTGGAAACAGCATATTATCTCGATTACAACACACCAACGTTGATTACCTCCGCGGCTGAATGGCAAGAGATGCCACACCGAAGGTCCCGGGTTCGAATCCCGGCAGTGTGATAGACAGTATAATTACCATCGCCACCAGTGACAATCACACTGCTTTCGCAGAGAATCAAACCTGGGACCTTCAGTGCGGTAGTCAAAGCTCTTGCCACTCTGTCGTGAAGACCATCAATACCTTGCCTTAGCAAGGCGAAACAAGTCATTCATATATATTAAAAATTGTAAATAACATATGTTTTCATTCGATTCAATGTTCAAGATTAATATGTAGTTTTACATCAATGTTCAAGATTAATATGTAGATTTACATCAATGTTCAAGATTAAGATATAGTTTTACATCGATGTTCAAGATTATATGTAGTTTTACATCAAGGTTCAAGATTAATATGTAGTTTTACATCAATGTTCAAGAATCAATAAATAAATAAATTATACCGTTGATATGACGCTAAAATAGATGGGTGAAGACTTACGGCCTTGTTGGTGTGATAGAAGAAGTCGTGCAGGATGTCAAAGATAGAAGTCTCGGAGAGAATGAGCTTCTGCAGATTCTCCGGGTGGAAGTCATGGCCGTACATATCCACGGCCGAGAGGAAGATGGACTCCATCTGGTTGTGACGGAGCTCGTAAGCCGGCTGATGAGCCGCAATCAGCACCTGTCAATGGACCAAGAATATGAATGATTGTATTGCTATGTGTGTACGGCGAGACATCGAGGGAGAGTAGCGTAGCTTAAATGTGGTCTGGGTCCCACTTGGTTGCAAATATACATATATATTATTATTATTATTTTTTAACGTAAGTCCTGCATGGACGGGGGACGGGGGGCCTAGGGAGTGCACGAGTGAATCTGTTATAGGCGCCGCTGCGCCTATAACAGCTTCGGGTAAGCGGAAGGAGCCCTCTATGGCTCGGCCAATAAAAAAAAAATTGATAATTTCTAACAGGGTACGGGTCGATAAGCTTGCAAAGGATTAAACACTAACCATCACGCCATCTCCCAAAGGGGTAGGCAAGGCAGAAAGAATGGATCACCACACTGTTCTTTCCTGACATAATTCTCTCACTTCCTCAACATTCATACATTGTGTCATGCACGCACACCGATTTCCCTGACTCCTCACGTAACCAACATTTAATATTTAATTTATTTGATCGTGCCATGTTTTCCTCAGTCTTCCTTTATTTTTTGTTCCGTTTGCATGGTTAACACATACTTTTTTTACCATTCATTTTTTCCATGTGTTCAAACCATCTTAATAAACCTTTCATTTTTTTGTTTATAACACTTTCATTCGCACTGCATACACCGATTTTTCACACATTCGTCTAAGAGAAAAGTTTTATAATATTTTATGGGAATGACATGTTTCGCTTTGGAAACATCATTATTAAAATAGCATTTGTGGTGCTACGCAGAATTCTGGGACCTGTGAATGACGGTGAAGGCTGGAGTGTGCGGCATAATGACGAGCTGTACTATATTTACAAAGCTCCCAGTCTCCCCACACAGGTCAGACTGAATAGACTGAGATGGGCCGGTCACGTGCAGAGGATGCCGTCACCGCGAACCCCAAAAAAATTGCTGGAGTGGCACCCAGGTGGTAGGAGACCAATTGGACGAACAAGGCTGCGATGGGAGGATGAAGTTGGGAGAGATGGGGCAAGATTGTTACGAGTGTCAGATTGGAGGGTCGAAGCGGAGGACAGGAGGAGTTGGAGGCGAAGAATACTGGAGGCTTAGGCTCGATATATCAAATGCTATGTGTGGTCTGTTTTATTGTACGGGTGTGAAACTTGGACCCTGAAAGTTAACTCAATGAACAGACTGGAAGCATTTGAAATGTGGGGAAGTTGTTACGAGTGTCAGATTGGAGGGTTGAAATAGAGGACAGGAGGTGTTGGAGGCGAAGAATACTGGAGTCTAAGGCTCGATATGGGCTGTAGGGCCATCGAAGAAGAAGAAAATAGCATTTGATAATGCTTTAGCAAGATGAAACATGTCATTCTCTTAAAATATAATAAATCTTGTATAAAACATTTGTATTAACTATTAAATATGGAGTTTCATATCATTGTTCAAGAAACAATAAACAAAAGTAAGTATGCGATATGTACCTGTCTTGCTCGTAGGGCTACCCTCGAGTGTTCAGCCCTGTTGAGAGAAGTCAGCTCATTGAGGGTGGTGGCCAGTTCGTCTGTCAGACCCGGCTCGTTGGACCAGAGGTGATCAATCAGTAATGTAACCTGTAATACAAAAAATATGTAATAATCATGAAAGACTCCACTCCGAAGCGGCATGTAGCCTGAATGGACCGCAATACTCTTCGATCATGATTAGTGATGCAACGGAAGTGTCATGACGAAAGTAGAAATGAAAACAGAAGCAAATAGTTATTTTTAGCGGAAACAGAAACGGTACAACTTACGTCGTACGGTTTATTTCAATTCGCACCTTTTTCCGTCTATTCCGGAGTGCCACAAGGTCCCAACCTTGGTCCACTCCTCTTCATGATCTTCATTAATGATATCGCGAGGGTTATAAAATTTTCGCAATTTATTTTATTTGCAGATGAACTTAAATTTTTCCTTGAGATAAAGAGCCATGAAGATTGGCTCCGTTTCCAGTCAGATGTAAATAATATCGTCTACTGGAGTAAAACCAATCCAATATTTTCAATGTCTCTAAGTGCGTAATTTTATCTTTCACGAGAACATTGCTTTCTGTTTATCAGATACACAATGGATAACCAGCAACTTTAGCGTGTTTCAACGATAAAGAATCTTGGTATTGTTTATGAAAGTAGACTGAATTTCCATGCTCACATCGAGAGAATATGTGGAGTTGCAGTGAAAATGTTGGGATTTATTCTCTGAACTGGTAGAGTTTTCAGAATCCCTATGTTTTGCGAATTCTGTATACTCATTGGTGCGGAGCCGACTCGAGTGTGGCTCGGTGATATGGAGTCCCCACGAGGCGAGATACTCGCTCATGTTAGAGAGGGTTCAGAAAAGATTTCAGAAATATCTCTACATGAGGGAGTTTGGTAGCTATTGATTCTCATGACATGTGATAGGTAGCCAGTCTATGACCTGGACCTGTCTGTTGATCTGAGTTTCTGAAAGTGCGCTAGATCGGGGAGGTAGCAATAACAGCATGAAGTAAGTAATACTCACGAGGAGGTTCTTCTTGGAGACCTGGCTGTGGGAGAAGATGGTGTTGGTGACGGTGATCATGTCGTCCTTGTGTTTCTCTCTCAGGGCTGTCACGCACTTGTCGTAGTGACCTTGAACATCACAATAACATCACTACATATACGAGTAAAAATGAAAAAGCACAAGGTAAAATTATTTATAAAAGTAAGGCGTTATACTGTGGAATTCAAAAATATAAAAAAACGGCTACATTGGATTTGTGGAATTTCTTTGCAATTTAATTATAATAATTAGAATTAAACTAATGTGCAAAGGCAAATAGCCGCAAGTTAAAAATAGTAGTTTTGAGATAAACGGGTTTACAGTTTTATTTTGTTTTTTGCTATATTTTATCATTTAAAATAAGTTTTCTTATGCAAACTAAGTTTTAAAAGTAAGAATACAGTTCTTAGAAATGATTTAGACGTGTTTTTGCCATAAAAGTATAGTAAGCTTCATATTATTAAAGAAAATGTGTTTTGCCACCACATATTAGCTAGACCGTCGCACAAATAATTTGGTAATGGGCCGCAATTTAAGTTGCTATCATTTGCCAGGATACATATTGTGTCGCAGCAAAAGGCCGCAAGGTTTGGCTGTGCCGTGGTAAAAAGCAGCAACTTAAAATGATGCTTTTTACCAAAACATGTATCAAATTAATACAATTTTGCGGCTATAGGGATAGTGAATATCTCAGTAAAGGAAAGAGATAGAGAAAGATCTGTGATTGTATATGATAGAGGCCAGTAATAAGAATGCTTTGAGCCGTGTTACGCCAAACAGCCGCAACTTAAGTTACGGCTTGTTGCCTTTACACATTAGTAAAATAAAACCTTGAACTTGAAGAACTGATTAACCAGGAAACAGTAGTGAGATTCTGTAAGTCTCAACGCCTACGGTGAGCTGGCCATGTGGAAAGAATGTCAGAGGGTAGAACACCACAAAGTATATCCAGACGGGTGCCCCGCGAAAAGAGACCAAGAGGCAGACGGAAGAAAAGATGGGCGGATTGCGTGGAAGAAGATTGGGAGAAAATGGAAGGAGCTGGGGAATGAGACAGAAGTCAGTGGAGGGCCGTTGTGGAGGAGGCCAAGTCCCACACCGGGATGTAGCGCCAGGAAATGGAATTAGGGATAGATTTTATACCTAGCTGGAACTGGCTTTCGACTGCAAAGTACTGCTTGAGGAGTTCGTGAACGGCGGCCTTCATGCGGCCTCGGATCCCGTTCCGGTAGCGCTGCACCAGGATCACGATGCCCTGCGTGGTCATGAAGAACACGTCACGGTCCGAGCGCTTTTGCAGGGTGGCTGCGTGGCTGCAATACAATCATACAAGTTAATACTAATAAGATAATGCTTATTTATGGAAGTGAAGCTGGAATGGATAAAAGAAGGATGAAAGTAAAATAAATTAGATAAACTAACTAACTAATTAACCATTACGCCGTCTTTCCGAAGGGGTAGGCAGAAAGAATGGACTGCCACACTTTTTTTATACTGACATATTCCTCTCGCTTCCTCAACATTCATACATCGTGTCATGCACGCGCGTCGATTTCTCTGACTCCTCACATGGCCGACATTCAATATTTGATTTATTTGATCGTGCCACGTTTTCCTCAGTCTTCCTCAATTTCTGGTTCCATTTACATCATTTTTAACATTCTTTCTTCATTCATTCTTTTTATATGTCCAAACCATCTTGATGATTCTTTCATTATTTTAATCATAACATCATTATTCACACCGCATTCACTTCTTATATTTTCATTTGACACTATCATACACATCTTATATTTTCATTTGACACTATCATACACAGAGTATCCACACATTCGTCTAAGAGATCTCATTTCTACTGCATTTATTCTACTTTCATCCTTCTTTTGCCAGTTACATAATTCGACTCCATACATAAGGGTCGGTAGAAGAACAACATTAATAAATTAGATTGGTTCTCAAAAATTAAAACCTTCTTTTGCAACGATGATCTTAACCTGAAACTCCGACAAATAATGGTTAAATGCTATATGTATATGGTCTGTTCTACTGTATGGCTGTGAAACTTGGACTCTGAAAGTGAATGTAATGAACCGGTTGGAGGCGTTTGATATGCGGATATATCGTTCATATACCGTGAACCGGTAAGGTCAGAAATTCAGACATAATTAATATGATTATTATGAGTACGGAGCCGAGGTAGACCGAGGAAAACATGGCGTGACCAAATTAATCAAATTTTAAAGGTTTTATCTCGCAGCATGCAGAGCCAACCTGCCTCTGGTGATGCCGGCGGGGAGAGCAATCAAACTGCTGAACATGATCGCTTCAGAGATCGGCGTCTTTCATATTCATGAAAGTACGTTCAAAAGACAAATACTCTCGACTTTTTATTCTTAATGTCGAACCATCTCTCATGCATTCCTGGTATTATATATTTTACCTGTTCTCAATAGATGCCTTAAACTATAATTGTTGTTTGTAATATCTTTTGAGAAAATAAACTGATTTGATTTTATTTGATACCTGTCGATGACGCTGGCAATCTGCTGGCTAGGGAAGGTAGCCAGCACGCTGGTGATGTTTCGCTCATACTGCATCATGAGCTTTCGGATTTTTTTCTCCACGGAGAGAGGCACGCGGCCCGAGATGGAGGCGATGACTTCTTGCAGCTCCAGCAGTGGCAGCGAAGGGTCTCGCAGACTCTGCATGAAGTGTTCCATTACCTCACGCAGCCGTGGGGCATTGTAGGGGTCGGGCAGGCAGTAACCTTCAAATAAGATAACGGAGAAATCAAAATCCACAAGGTAAACAGACAGGCCATAGAAAGCGGGCAGACCACAAGCAAGTTGGTCTGATGACATCAAAAATTAAAACTAACTAACTTGAAACTGTAACATTGTCCAAACAAAGTGCCGAGAAACTACGAGTGACCAAAAGAGACATGGAAATAGCCATGTTAGGAATAAGCCTAAGAGACAGAGTCAGAAACAATACGGTGAGAGAAAAAACAAAGGTCACTGACATCATCCACCGTGTGGCTACTTTAAAATGGCAATGGGCAGGTCACGTAGCCAGAAGCTCAGATGAAAAATGGATAAGAAGACTGCTGACTTGGAGACCGTGGACGGCAAAGAGAAGTGCAGGGCGACCGCAACTACGGTGGAAGGATGATCACAGACATTTAATTAATTTATTTATTTATACATGATACACAAATGAGACAAAACAAACAAAAAACATTAAGGCGACTCATTTGGACACAAAACGGTTTTACAATGATAAGATAAAACAGCACGAGACCAAAAAATCCTACATATCAGAAGGAATCCAAATATGTCGACGTCAGTGAGGCAGTACTCTTTCCAGAATTTGTAATATTTTTTTTATGAATACTGCCTCACTGACACTGAAAATGTCCAAATCCGAGACGATTAGATTCAGCGTCCGAATTGCTCTTCCTACTGGCATCACCAAAGGCAGGTTGTTGGAATAACCTGGATGCAGTCTTCACAAGACCGAGTGACATGGAAGCGAATGGAGGAGGCTTTTGTCTTCTTTTGGCAGTAGCTTCCACATTACTCTTCCAAACACAAGGGTCAGCACAATAACACCAGACTACGAAAGAGTTTACAGGAACATGGAATCTCTCACAAAAATGGTGCTATAAAACTGATCATCATAATTTCAGGAAGGTAGGTGGAAACTCACCTGCGAGGGTGTTATCCAGGATGGTCCGGTACTTGTTGTGCATGTGGTTCAGCTTCTCCGGAGCCTGCGGGCTAGACAGATCTATCTTAGGGAACTGTCCTTTGTATACCTGCGCCTTGGTCACCAGAGTGGCATCGTCCAACTCTGAAAACAAAAGTGTTAATTTTTAACAGCAGCCAACAAAACATACTTCTCATTGCTATCGACATTTAAGTCATGCAAAGTCCATAGAAAAATTAGAAAGGTCTCATATCAAAGGCTGGCTCGTAGTAACTTGGAGTACTGCTCTATCATTTGGGACCCCAGAGAAAGAACAGTCATCTTGGAACTAGAAAGGATCCAGAAACGATTTTTAAGGTATACTCAGGGAGTATAACTGTTATCCTTTTTTGTACCCCTCACTGTTTCTCTCAGGAGTGTTGGGTTTCAGCACTCTTGAAGCTCGTCGAACGATCTTTTTGGGAAAGCATTTTTTAAACTGTTATCCGGAGGTATTTTTAATCCAGGAGTACTGAGAGAGCTAAATCTGTACATTCCCCATAGTTATAACAGAGCAAGGGGGCATATATTATTTTATGCTCCAAATCGCCGCACAGAGGCCCTTCGAAGTTCTCCTGTATTGAAAGCGATTCGTCTCTTAAATGAGGTTGCAAAAGAGATAAACCTCTTTGGATGCAATTATGGCGAATTCGTAAATACCCTTATGATAAATGCAGCAAGGAAATAACCGGCATATTCCTATTCATAAGGTTCTATGTATAATTCCTTTGATATCCTTTTTTTCACCCTTTACCTTTACCTTTCACCATTTTTTCATTTGTTTTGTCTTTGAAGAAGAAGTCTGAAGAGGTTATAATGTGTGACTAACCTAGGATTCCGATCTCCGTGCCAGCTCCCAAGATGGCTCCCGGTCTCTTCTTGAACATGACGTGTCCGGATTCTTGCGCTATGAGAGTCATGACCATCTTCATCACCTGAAATGCGTTCAAAGACATTTAGAACTCATAATATAAAAATAGTGTGTTTTTTTTAGAGGTTTGGTTTTTAAACTGGCAACATTGTTTCTACAGACTGTCAATTTGACAGTTGACAGTTGATTTGTAGTCAGTACGTTTTGCCATTTTACCATGAATAGACTGACGTCAGAAAAGCGCTTGCAAATTATGCAAATTTATTTTGAAAATCATGGTTCGGTTCACCAAACTTATCGTGCACTACATCCATTTTACGGTTGACATAATCGTCCATCCGAGCAAGTTATTCGGAAGACCATGGATCGTTTTCGCACCACGTAGGCTCTAGTGGATAATACGCATCCACAAAGACGACAATTGTGGAAAATTGGATTTCACGATTGCGCTTATTTCGAGCTAGCCGTGGCGCTCATATGCCCGAAATCATATTTAAACAATAATGGCATAAAATTATCTATTAAATAAAGACAAAATCAGAGATATTAACATTATTTTAATGTGTTTTTTTTTTCATTTTGAATATGTATTGTAATACCTCTAGAAAAAACACCCAATATAATAAAACTTCTGATGTTTTCCTAGATGTGTATAAAAGCTACAATCGAAAAAGCCATTAATAAAAAGTGACAATTCCAGGATAGCAATTCTCTCACCTCTATTTCCGCATACGGCTGTCCTTTCTGCACATGGCCACCGTCCTCCATCAACAGGTTGATCAGCTTCCCCGCCGAGGGGCTTCGCAGTATAGACGGATCGTTCTCCTTGTCGAAGATGCACGTCTGGTTGCCGATGACGATACGATAACGGTCCACCTCCTCTTTCATGTACGTCGTGAACGAAGAGCCGTCCACCGACAGAAGCATGCCTGAAAATATAGCATTAACAAAATTTAAATTTATTTGAAAAAGAAGAAATCATCATCAGAAATCGGTGCTAAGATGAGTGATCTGTCTGTAAACTGTCTGCTTTACGCGGACGATGCCGTTCTCGTTGCGGATAGTGCGGACGAATTACAAGTCTTGGTGTCGAGAATGTATGAGGTATGCAAGTCAAATGATTTAATGATGAATGTTGGAAAGTCAAAGGTGATGGTTTTCGAAAGGGAAGAGCAAATGACAGTTTGTAATATAAGTGTGAACGAAGAGAACTTGGAACAGGTGAGGGAATTTGTGTATTTAGGTAGCATGTTCACAGCAGATGCCCGAACGGATAGTGACGTCGAAAGAAGGGTTGGTGCGGGTAACAAAGTGAATGGAGCTTTAAAAATAGTTATTGGAAACAAGAATTTATCAATGAAAGCGAAAACGGCCGTTCACAATGGAGTTCTGGTCCCAACCTTAATGTATGGAAGCGAAGCATGGAACTGGCAAAAGAAGGATGAGAGTAGAATAAATGCGGTAGAGATGAGGTCCCTAAGACGTATGTGTGGTAGAACGATATACGACAGAATCTCAAATGCTGATATAAGAAAGGAATGTAGAGCGGAAGAAGGTATAATGAACAAAATTATGAAAGGATCGCTGCGTTGGTTCGGACATATGGAACGCATGGATGGAGAAAGAATGGTTAAGAAAGTATACGTTAATGATGTAAATGGGGTACGAAGTCGAGGCAGACCGAGGAAAACATGGCATGACCAAATTAATCAAATTTAAAGGTTGGTCATGTTAGAAGTCGGAGGAATCGACGTGCGTGTATGACTCGTTGTATGAATGTGGAGGAAGCTAGAGAGGTTTGCCAGGATAGAGTAGTGTGGCGGTCCATTCTCTCTGCCTACCCCTGCGGGGAAACGGCGTGATGGTTTGTTGTTGTTGTTGTAAGAAGAAATCATGACAGTCTGCAACATAAGCGTGAATGGTCAAAATTTAGAGCAAGTAGATGAGTTCGTGTATTTAGGTCAGTGGCGGTACTCTCATAGAAGCCCAGAAGCCCGGCTTGCGTAAGAAATTTTGAATCAAACCCCCCAAATCTAAGTAATCATACCCCCTGCATTAACCAACAACCCACCAAATTTCCTTCCAATAATGTTCCCATCAGACGTAAGAGGAATAGCCACAAGAGCTAAGGCTCTGTAAGCCAGAAGAGTTTTTGATTCAAAATTTCGTACGCATGCCGGGCTTCTATGGGAGTACCGCCACTGATTAAGGTAGTATGTTTACAGTGGAGAGGGATAATGAAAGAAGGGTTGGGGCAGGCAACAGAGTGAATGGTGCACTTAAAGTTGTCATCGCAAACAAAAACCTATCCAAAAAAGCTAGAATGGCAGTGCGCAATGGTGTTCTTCTACAGACCCTTATGTATGGAAGCGAAGCATGGAACTGGCAAAAGAAGGATGAAAGTAGAATAAACGCAGAAGAAATGAGATCTCTTAGATGAATGTGTGGTTACTCTGTGTATAATAGTGTCAAATGAAAATATAAGTAGTGAATGCGGTGCGAATGATGGTGTTATGAACAAAATAATGAAAGGATCATTAAGATGGTTTGGACATATGGAAAGAACGAATTAAGAAAGAATGGTAAAAAAATTGTATGTTAATGATGTGAATGGAACCAGAAATAGAGGAAGACCGAGGAAAACTTGGCACGATCAAATAATCAAAAATATTGAATGTCGGCCATGTGAGGAGTCAGAGAAATCGACGCGTGTGCATGACACGATGTATGAATGTTGAGTAAGCGAGAGAAATATGCCAGGAAAGAAAGGTGTTGCAGTTCACTCTTTCTGCCTACCCCTTCGGAGAGACGGCGTGATGGTTAGTTAGTTAGTTAGTTTCTGTCTTGGGACGCCTGGAATAACTCCTCCACGCTCCTTATTCCGGGCCAGTTTTTAATATGTTTCAATTAAACTAACGCATTTTGTCTGATTTCTACTATCAGTGCAAACTGCAAAAGCAGTTCGCTTGTTCGCATTTTGTTTGACGAGCCCTTGAAGGTAAACTTTAGCTATCCTGTATCACCTTCGTGGCCAAATGGCAAATGCTACGAGTGCCACACGCGGGTTCATGACACGATGTTTCTTTCTGCCTACCCTTTCGGAGAGACGGCGTGATGGTTGGTTAGTTAGTTGATTTTTATAAATAAATTAAAATTTTGATATAGAAAGTTTCATTAGAAAAACATAATATTTTTCCTGTCCCCCTAATATGATAGTGTCAAATTTAAAGATGAGAACGTGGCACGATCAAATCAATCAAATTTCAATTAGAGTCAATAAAAATCAATGTGTGCATGACATGATGTATGAATGTAGAGGATTTGAAAGAAGTAGTCAGGACAGAACAATGTGCCAGTCCATTATTTCTGCCTACCGCTCCCGGGACACAACGTGATGGTTGGTTAGTTAGTAAAGCAAGTCGCATCCCAGGAACCTCCGTCTGTTTGACAATGGAGAGAAAGAAGAAGGCCTCACCTCCGTCCGTGAGGGGGTGCACTTCGATCTCCTTGAAGGAGCCGTTGAGGACGAGGAAATAGGAATTGGGTCCGCTTTTGGTGGCCTGCACGCGGTACTTGTGGCCTCCGTTGATCAGCTCCACTTCGCTGACGTTGTTCAGGGTGTTGGAGGCTTGGATCTGACCCCTAGAAAGAAAGAAAACATATTATTATGTTACGAATAAACTGTTAAAAGGTGGGAGTTACTTAACAGACTCTAAAATTTTCTAAAAAATATTTCTATTTGTTAATTTGTATATATCGTGGGTATACTGGCAAAAAACGTTAAGTCTAAAATCGCTGTTTTGAGAAATCGAACATTTAAGTTTTCTTTAAATTTGAAACACACAAGTGTCGTTGTCAAAAGTCAATCGAGGGAATTTTTTTCAGCCGAAGACAATAAGTAGAGTTAACGTTTTTTTCCAGTACAAAAATGTTCAACAAGACTCTTCGAAAAATATTAAGTTTTTTGAAGCTTTTAGCCTGTATGAAATACCTTTTGTACGATTTAACGTTAAATTTATTTTTAAAACTAGAGAAAAAATCTGTTTCATTCGACTTGGTGTATTTTGCCAATTTGTAGAGCATTGTAAACTTTACAATACTGCATCACTAAGTCAAAACTGACAATTTTCCACTTAACGTTTTTTGCCAGTATACCCACGATATGGAGATACAAACTTTTCAAGGGCCGTCTGAAAGTTTTGGAACTCCCTGGAAATGGCCTTGTCTGCGATCAGCAGGGATCCGCAGATGACCCCCAGCATGATGTCAGGTTTCTCCGACTGGATCTGAAATGGAACGAGAGAATTATCATACAAATATAAGATCCATATGAGATCATTGAAAAGAAATGACGAAATAAGGTAGAAATGTAAGGCAGATGATTGCATCATAAGGAAAAATTGTTAAAGGAAGGAATATAAGAAGTGAATGCGGTGCGAATGATGCTGTTATGAAAAAAATAATGAAAGGATCATTAAATGGTTTCGTCACATGGAAAGAATGGTAAAAAAAGTACATGTTAACAATGTAAATGGAACTAGAAATACAGGAAAACCGAGGAAAACGTGGCACGATCAAATAAGTCAGCCACATAAGGAGTCAGAGAAATCGATGCGCATGCATGACACGATGTATGAATGAAGAGGAAGCGAGAGAAATATGTCAGGAAAGAAAATTGTGGCAGTCCATTCTTTCTGCCTACCCCTTTGGGGAGACGGCGTGATGGTTAGTTAGTTTAGAATATGTAAACGATGTACACAGAGCTAGAAATAGAACAAGACCGAGGAAATGTGGCACGATCAAATAAATCAAATATTGAATGTCGGCCATGTGAGGAGTCAGAGAAATTGACGCGCGTGCATGACAAGATGTATGAATGTAGAGAAAGCGAGAGAAATATGTCAGGAAAGAAAAGTGTGGCAGTCCATTCATTCTGCCTACCCCTTCGGATGGTTAGTTAGTTAGTTTAGAATATGTAAACGACGTACACAGAGCTAGAAATAGAACAAGACTAAGGAAAACACGGCATGATCAAATCAATTGAATATTAAATATCAGCCACGTGAGGAGTCAGAAAAATCGACGCGCGTGCATGACAAGATGTATGAAAGTAGAGGAAGGGAGAGAAGTATGTCAGGACAGAACAGTGTGGCGTTCCATTCTTTCTGCCTACCCCTTCCGAGAGACGACGTGATGGTTAGATAGTTAGGTAGTTAGTGAATGGGAAAAGAAGTCGAGGAAGACCAAGGCAGACATGGCATGACTTAATTAATTACTGAAAGGTGGCCATGTTCGAAGTAGTAACAATCGACAAGCGTGCATGTCACGATGTGTGTATGTAGAAGAGGCGCGAGAATTATGCCAGAATAGAACAATGTGACGATCCATCCTCTCTGCCTACCCCTTCGGAGAAACAGCGTGATGGTTACTTATGTATTTAAAAATGTCATATACAATCGGCCATGTGAGGAGTCAGTAAAAAATCTACGAGTGTGCACGTTTTGATGTATGAATGCAGAGGAATCACGAGAGGTAAGGCGTAATGGTTAGTTAGTTAGTTAAAAAGACATTATGTTACACAAACATTATGTTCCCACAAGTGTTGCGAGATGAACATCATGACGATGAGAAAAACAGGATAGACAATATTCAGGATGTGGTTGGATACGACAGATGAGCACACACGAGCGTTTCCGACGAAATCAGAACTCCGACTGACGGCGTGAGGTGATATACAGAGCTTGGCGCCGTGCCAAAATTACAGATCACACCATACAGGGAACATATGATCCCTGTATGGTGTGATGTCTAAATTTAGGTATTAGGTCATGTGAGGTGAACAGCCGGGATCAAGCTTTTGTTATTTAAATAATACAATTTCAAATGCATACATCATAATAAGCATAACTATAATCCTTTTTTGTACCTTTCAATGTAAAAACTAACTAACTAACCATCACGCTGTCTCTCCGAAGGGGTAGGCAGAAAAAACGGACTGACACTTTTCTTTCCTGACATATTTCTCCTCACGTGGCCCACATTCAATATTTGATTGTGCCACGTTTTCCTCGGTCTTCCGATTCTATTTCTAGTTCCATTTACATCGTTCACATATACTTTTTTTTTACCATTCTTTCTTTCCACGTATCCAAACCATTTTAATGAACCTTTCATTATTTTGTTCGTAACAACGTCATTCGCACCGCATTCAATTCTTATATTTTCATTCGACACTCTGTCATACACAGAGTATCGACTGTATTCTACCGCATTTATTCTACTTTCATCCTTCTTTCGCCAGTTCCATGCTTCGCTTCCATACATTTGGATCGGTACAAGAACACTATTGTGCACCATTCACTTTGTTGCCTGACCCCACCCTTCTTTCGATATTCCTCTCCACCTGCCCATCGTTTGTAAACATACTACCCAAATACACAAACTCATATATTTGTTCCAAATTTTCACCATTCACGCTAATGTTGCAGATTGTCATGATTTCTTGTTTTCAAAAATCATTACCTTGGACTTATTAACATTCATCATCAGATCATTTCGCATGCATACCTCATACATACTATTCACCAGGACTTATAGTTCATGCTCGTTGTCTGCAAGTGGGAATTTTAATAACTAACGGGAATTTTAGATTTCAACACTATTATATTATCCTCAATATTCAAACATCATGTCACGATCACACGTCGATTTCTGCGAGCCCTTCACATGGCCGACATTTAAGATTTGATTGACTTGAGCCACGTTTTCCCCTATATCTTGTTTCGTTTACATCATTAATATATACTTTATTCACCATTCTATCAGTGGCGTGCCTTAGGTCAACTAGTAAGGCAAGCCCGTCTGACTTTTTTGTGTTACAATATTAGTAGAGGGTCACGGTAATGTATTTTTCTGGATTAAAAGAGTTTTATCTTTCTAAATTAGTTGATTTTAAATCCCATTTTAGGCGCATTTAAAATCTATACAAAAAATGTATTCTGCGTCACAAATCTCATGTTCTTGTATAATATAATAATGTATTTACAAATACAAGAAGAAATATAATTAATAAGCTGTAAATAGACAATAATAATAAATTTTTTAACACCGAAACACGAATTATAATTAAATGTACTTAAAAAAATGACATAATCTTTCTTTTCATAACATTTCTGCACATAACGTAAATGACAGATAACATTCTGACAATAGAAATGAAGTTCGTGACACATCCAATAGTAACATACTTCAGAGTGATAAAGCCCGGCTTTAAATCCATACAAAAAATCGTAGATATCTTCTGGTATATACACACCTAACTATGTGATTACAAGCCAAAAACACATAAATGCGACAAAGACCCTTTACATTTTGCATGCCCAATATGAAGTCCATCGAAAACATGAAACAAAACATGTGGACGTAGGCGATTTCGCGGGCATCTCACCTACGGTACGTATGAGTGAAATAAAATACGGCGCGTATGAGTGGAACAAAACATACACATAGGTCATTTCTGCGCATGTCAGCGGAGTCATTTGCAACGCAACGAATTAAGTCGCTTTAACTCGTGCGAAAATTCTAAATATTATTTTATTTGTAGACGGCTCAAATGCGCAAAATCATTGTTTTATTATAGATTTTTTAAGGCAAGCCCGGCTTTTCGGCTTGTATGGAAGTACCTCCACTGATTGCTATGTGTGTACGGCAGGACATCGAGGGAGAGTAGCGTAGCTTAAATGTGGTCTGGGTCCCCCTTGGTTACAAATATACATTTATTATTATTATTTTTTAATGTAAGTTCCGCATGGACGGGGGACGGGCCTAGGGAGTGCACGAGTGAAGCTGACGAAAGGCGTCGCTGTGCCTATAACAGCTTCGGGTAAGCGTAGGGAGCCCTCTATGGCTCGGCCATCTTGATTCTTTCCGTATGTCCAAAACGAGATGCTTTTGCTGCAGTGATCGCCAACGTTTTGAGAACCTGACACAGCTCCACAAGAAGTGTCTTACCTTCTCCGAGATGAGGGCGTCGAGCCACGAGGTGTCAATGGTGTTCTCCTGGAAGCTCTGCGTCTCCAGCAGCGTGATGAGGTACTCCACTGTGGTGCGGAAGTCCCCGCGGATGGACAGCTCCTTCAGAGCGATTACCAGATTCCTGAAATTAAAAAATAATATAAACGTGACGAACCGGACCTGTTAAATATTTTAGAAAATTTTAATCACTTCACCAATTTTGATGTTTATACAATAAAAGTAACTTTCGAAGCGTCACCTTTCCAACAAACTTCCTCATCTTCTTCGATGGCCCTACAGCCCAAATCGAGCCTACGCCTCCAGCCTCTCCTGTCCTCCACTTCGATCCTCCAATCTGACAATTGTAACGATTTCGCCCCATATCTCCCAACTTCAACGTCTCAGCTGGGTATCAAGGCAAGACTCTCGCGGATGTGTTCTCAACCTCGAAAAGCTCATCTTCTTCTTCTTCTTCACTTTTGGTAGACTCAGGAGTCTGTTATTTCAGGCGGGTTCTCTTGAGACGCTGAACTCCAGCTTTCTCTCCACGGTTTCGGGGGTCTTCCTGGTCGGCATTGTCCGTTTGGCGTTCCATGGAGAGCTATGTGTGGTATCCTATTTGAGCTCATCCTTTCTACATGTTGATGCCAGTATCGCCATCTTTGACGTCCCCATCTGACCACATCTTCGACCTCGCAGATTTCTCGGATTGCTGTATTCCTAACTCGATCACGTAGGGTCTTGCCGGCTATAGCGCGGAGTGTTTTCATCTCGGTTGTCCTGAGCATGCTCTTTGTCTTGACAGTGTCTGCCCTCGATTCAATGCCATATGTGAGGATTGGTCGCACACAGGTCTTATAGATGCGTACCTTGCTGTCAGTCCTCATGTCCTTGTTTCTCCATATTACATCTTTCAGGCAGCCTGCAACCGCTGCAGCCCTATCCACCTGTGACCTTACTTCTCTGGGGAGGTCATTAGAGCTGGTTACTTCGCTTCCGAGATATCTGAATAGCTCATCACCATGGGCAAAGTGGAGGGAAGGCGACCACAAGGACAACCACTGAGCCGCTGGTCCGATCAAATCAGGGATCTGACTGATCTCTCATTAGCTGCAGCCTGGAGACTGACGGGTGACAGGAGCGCATGGCGTGCCATGGTCAATAGTTTACAGCATGGACGCGACCCTCAATCATGAGGAATACGACTGAGTATCACAATTTATTAATTATATTTTATGAGATGAAAGTAAAGATGAACTTACTCCCTGGCCTGTTCCCTGGTCTCTCCCCAGGAGAAGCAGTGTCCAAACTGCGAGTCGGCGAATTCGTGCAGCCCACCCGAGGCGGCCACGCTGAAGTAGCCCCATACGTTCTTGGAAGAGCGGAAGTTCAGTTCGGACACCGTGCCCGAAGATGGTTTGAAGCCTGCGTTACCAAAACATCATAAATACGACATATCTTAACCACCATACGTTCACTCTGACTGTACTATTCTACGATATCCCGTATCAGGTACGCGCTTGAGAAAAAGTAATGTACCTAAAATGTAAGTTTTAGGGATACGCGCGTGTGCCATCAAAACTTGAGCACAAGTCTTCATAAATACGATAGTTTTACAAGGGGTAGGCCAAGTGTGCGGCCGAGTATTTGACGTTTCGTAATTTAAAAAAATAAAATTAGTATATAATTAAATTTCATTAGTTAAAAATCTGCTTGTTTTTTGCTCGTTTCTCGGAAAATAACACAAAGGTAGGGCGGTTAATGATCCTTTCATTATTTTGTCCATAACACCATCATTCGCACCGCATTCACTTCTTATATTTTCATTCGACACTCTAGCATACACAGAGTATCTACACATTCGTCTAAGAGAGAGAGTAGCGTAGCTTAGATGTGGTCTGGGTCCCCCTTGGTTGCAAATATACATATATTATTGTTTTATTTTTTTAACGTAAGTCCCGCATGGACGGGGAACGGGCCTAGGAGTGCACGAGTGAAGCTGATGAAAGGCACCGCTGCGCCTATAGCAGCTTCGGGTAAACAGAGGGAAAACTCTATGGCTCGGCCATCTCTGATGTAGACTGTCTGGCATTCAGGTTCCCATTGATGCAGAGTTCAGATGTATAAGCCATAACATTGTCTCAGAAAAGCACAAATAAATTAAGAATTGTCCAAAGAGCAATGAAAAGAGCAATGTTGGGAATAACCATAGCGGACCGAGTGAGAAACCCCACTATTAGAGCCAGAACAGGAGTGTCGGACATCATCGGAAGAGTGGCAGCGTGAAAATGGCACTGGACAGGCATACAATAGACAGTTTACCGCCACTCCGCTCATTTTGGCACCTGCATCCAACCCTTTCAGTTCTTAACTTACTAACCATTACTCCGTTTCGCCGGAGGGGTAGGTAGAGAGGATGGATCGCCACATAAACGATTCTAAATTCACACATCGTGACATGCACGCTCGTCTAATTGTTCCTACTTTGAACATGGCCGCCTTTCAGTAATTGATTAACTTGGTCATATATACATCTTCCCTCATCCATTCGTTCCATATGTCCAAACCATCTTAGTGGCCGTTTGTTCATTTTAATTATCACGCATTCATCCGCCTTACATTCCTTTCTTACACCATCATTAGATATTGTATCATACATTGTTTTTCTACACATTCTTC